>CM057004.1:73752942-74352942 GCA_029891345.1 Dryococelus australis | reverse complement strand
ATTCATATGTAGTAACGTTTCACAAAATTATTTCTTGCCGGGATTACCATTATTTTTTTCAGGTGCTAGCTTTCACGAATATACACTAGTTGTTCCTTAAGTTAAAGTCCTAAACAAATGCTAACCCACTTTAATTTTCTTCCCAGTTCAATACGTAGAAAATTGCATACACAATGAAGTATCCCGCATGAAAGGGACTAGCTAAACAAGACTGGCGGCAGGAACTGAAAATTTCTGGTGCAGTGAATCATCGAACTTGTGCCGTTATTTCGTTCTAAGTTCGCATGAGTTCAACTGCATCAACGTTATTAACTGTAAATGTTGAAATATCAGAATAATTTTTCGGTTGAAAAAATGCATTTCAATTGCCCACAGTACAGAAGTCATTATTTTATGGTTTTGCTCAGTAGTACTGCCTGAACATCAACTGCGCAACAAAATGGCTATTTCCCGGAATGATATAGCAAATAAAAAACTTTTTGCGTAGTATATTTGCCAAATATGGCCGTGCCTACTCAGGGTACTAAATCATACTAATCTCGACTATAGCATCACTCATGAGTTAGTGGCTTTGAACATGTATACTCAATTTTTTTGAATAACTCTGCTATGGATGAATTAATAACATTATACAAAAAGACCTTGTATTTCCCTCCATGTTGGTAAAAGACAAAACCTTTAAATAATATGAAAGTATACTTAAAGACGAAATACTTGTCGCATCTATATCTCGCTCAAAGTTTTAAAAAGATAAGAGTAAAAAAAAACTGAAATCACAAAGGAAGTAAACTGGATCTATAAGGTTTGTAATAGTTCCCTATTTCTCAGAAAACCTATAAAGAATATAAACTTCATAAAAGGGCACGAAAATTACCAAAATATTTACCAAACTCTTGTAATTATTTGCCAAAAAATTAAGATGGATGATTATGTAACTAATAATTGTATACTTTACTCTAAAACTAAAATTTTCACTGTGCGAACTTGAATTTGTGAGATTACACCTACAAATCGATAAGATCTCATTGCATTTGAATAACTAATTTCACAACAATTCGTCGTTTGCCTCGCACAAGGAAAGTATAGTTTAATATTTACGATTAGAAACCTCATGAATGTCGGAATGTTTAGAAAAACTGTTTGGTACATTCCACATACTGTATTTATAATCTTCCTTTACTTAGCGTTTTGCTTTCGTATGGCTCATTGCTTCTGGGGAAGAATATATGAAACGTATTTAATTAATTCTGTTTTAATATGATCAAACACAACTTTCTATTCTCTAAAAATTAGTCCAAAACCGGAAATTGTCCGTAACGAGAATGGATGATTTAACAGACATAAAAACGTTAACATTAACGTATTTAGAAATTTAAAAAAAAATTAGAAACGCAATACACAGATGAAAATACAAGTACACTATAAAAGCAGTAATATTCGTCAAAGTGAAAGTACCACAGTAAAATGCGCCGTTAAAATAAGTTTCTTTAAAAATTCTGTTACAATTACATTTTGTTGTTCAGTACTTTATACTTCAGCTGCCCAAATACGTGGATAATAAAATAAAGAATGACTCGCGTCCATACAGTGCATTATTGTCTTATACTTGCCCTGATTTTAATTCGAGGGAAATGTAAATTGCTAAGCTTATGGGTTACATTCGGTCACAAATGGTGTAACAGAATTAAATTGGGAAAAAGTTAAAATAAGCAGTATTCTCGGGCCTTTAATATTTTGTAACTTATACAAATGATATGCCTAAAGAAATAGTACATGAATATACAACCCTCTTTGCTAATGATACTAGTATTGTTGTCAAATGTCAAAGTATACAAAATATTTAAGTTAAAATATTTGGAAACTTAAAAAATATTAGACCACTGGTTTATGGCTAATACACTAATTATAGGTAAATGTGCTAGAACTAACTTTATTTAATTAAAAACATTTATTCCCTTCTAATAATAATAATGTAACAAAAGAGGAAACTATAATATTTCTGCGACTACTCACTGACAAAAATATAAATTGAACAGAAGATATTCAATTTTTAAAAATAGATTATTTTTGGTTCGCTTCACCTGAGATCCTTAAGGAACTCGGTAAATGATAAAATCTTATCAATTATTTATTTTGCTTTCTTTCATTCCTAAATTAAACGTGGACAAGAGTTGTGGAGTAATAAAATAAAAAGCCAAATAAAAAAAAGGTAGTGTAACACATTGTCTCAATCACCGTTTCTGACACATTGCGATGGTTAAATAACTACTTCCTTTTGTTAATATCTTAATAACACAAACAATATCAAATAATTATACAAGTTGCGATGTGCGGAAGGAAATTAAATAATATATAGAATTTTTGTGGCTTCCAAACAAAACCCCTTGTGTGAGAAACGGGGGAAATAAAGGCCATAAAAACAGAAGTTAAATGACCTTGAAAGGAAGAGATGGACTCGTGGCAGCGAGATGGAAATACGAGAGATAACTCGTATGGGATTTTTCTCGAGCGAATGACAACTTGGAAATTCGTAGCGACGATTGTTTGCGTTTACAGGACTGTCACGAAGCTCACTGCACTTAAATATACTTTAAATTGAGTGTGCATTAATTTCGTCCCTGTCAGAGAAGACTTCTTTTACCAGGATTTAACATTCAAACGCATTCAAGATTTTTTAAAACTACGATGTAAAATGCAATACGTATTTGATTGGGGAAGAACTTTTTCTTGGCTTTAAAAGAGAACTTTGTTGCAAGAGGGAAAATAGACTCCTAAACTGTTCTTTATACACTACGATTTATATTCATCTTCCGAGTTACGTCATGTTTTCCCAAATGCATACATATTCTCATAGTGCTACTGTGACCACTTGCATTATTATTACGTGCATATCTTGTCGTACAAAACTTTAAGTAGTTCAACTACTGCATTGCACATTATGAATGGCATAACCTGAAATACATATCGCTGAATAGCATGCTTTGAAGACTGTTCTAAATGAATCTGCCAGTAAACATTGGTTAGATTGAGTTGAAAGATAAAGCACACCCTGGTGTAGTCTCAGAATTTCACTTTTTGGAGTCTGACTTGCTCTGTCTTTTACAGTTAATTCGTTTATGGAACGAGAATCTAGGCAGGTTTTATAACATAAATTATGAACGACAATAATGTATCGCATAAAATAACTAAAAAATAATTTCGTTGCATGACGGAGATTTGAAGTCTGAAACCAAAAGCTTTATGGTTGAATCCTGATCACTAACCCACTGTGCTACACACACAACATAAGTGGATTGTGTAAATACATATTTTAATGCATGCAGCAGGAGTGATTTAGTGGAACGTTGAAGTATAAAACTCACTGGTTGAGACAGCCAAATAAGTGTTTTGTTGACTTAACCCTTTCAGACCCACTTAAATTTAAGTTTTCATGTGTTGCAAACGAAATTTTTTAAATCATGTGTGCTGTACTTAAGTCAATACAACACTTGCTTCGTTGTTACAGCCAGTGAGCTAGAGGTAGACGCATGCAAATATTCGCGTTATTATTCAGCATCAGGCTTATCTTCACAGTACTGTCTGTATATGAACCGGCGTTGTTTCTCCATTGGCTGCTGCATAGATGAGAAACCACCGCCCTTTCTGATTGAACTGCACGGGATTGGTGCACTCAGTTGTGAAGTGTTCATTAATTGGCGCAGAGTACCTAGGGCGTGCCAGATTAAGTATCGTCTAATGACAACTGTATTGCAAAGGTACACTTGTTTAAAGTTCAGCGCTTTCCCAAATAATAACGCGACTTTTGCAGGTCTTAGCTATAGGTTATATGTTCGGCTACAGTTATATGAACCAATTATGACCTAGACCAGTAAGATTGCGAATCATTGACCAAAAGGTAGGATCTTTGGTTACCGAACTTCGCAGTGCGGACCAGAAATTACCTACACGTGTGTAATGCACGCAATTATGTACACTGGGTATGAATGGGTTAAGGTGAATTTCGTAGCTCCGCGTCCAAGGTCAAGAAGCGAGGGAGCGATACGGGTGACACTAACACGCACGCATAGCGCCTCATCGCTCCTACGCGCAAGGCGTGCAGTGTTTCCGTATTAACGCTGTGCTGTGCAAATTATATCTGTAACATAGGGTTTTATTACACGCGATAAGAGCCCACAGATTAAACGTCCGTATCTTTGTATTTTTCTCTTACCGCTTAAGGTAACTGTTTAGAATACACCTAATATAACAAAAGAAAAAAAAAATAGGGCCATACATAATTGTTTTTTTTTTTATTATCTTTTATTACCGCAATACGCGTTTACGCGAAAATCACGATTTCACAGAAAACGTACATAGGACCCTTAAGTAGAGCATGCATAAAAAAATGTATTGTTCACAACACCTGAAATTATAAAATAATGTGGATCTTGGCACTGTTGAAATGAGATCAGGTGTTGAGACACGTAATTTTGTATGTTCACGTAGTATTATGCTCTCCCCCCCTACTACGTTTATTCTAAGTTTGCTACCACACTTTCCCGCACCCAGGCATCTCATTTCGGCGTTCCGGGAAGGCAGCGAAAGGGTGAATATTGGAAGAAGAGGGTGTGTTCGGTTTTATTGGCGAGGGGTAGAGGAGACAAATGCAACGAGGAACAAGAGGGGTGGGAGGGGGAGACCTGTCACGATAACAACGGTAACTCGTCGCGGTGTATAATCAATTGATACGAGCCCGTTGCAGTTGTCCAGACCTAATTGGCCATTCGGCCCCGCGAGCGAGCCACATCCTCGGGAGACCGCAACTAGCGCTGCGCAGTTAACAGTCTACTCACATGACGTACACTCCCATCACGTGGTGGTGGAAGGCCACATCCACGCCGACCCCGCCCGTCACTGCAACAAGGAGAACAAAGCATGGTTATAGGCTGTCCACGGTAAGGTGAGCGCTTTTGAAAGCCCTCTCATTTGGAATAACAGTCAATAAATATATTTTATTTTAGTCTTATATGTTAACTTCAGTGTGCTGTGGGATCTATACACGGTGTATATTACTTACATGGTAATGCTTATTTTTAAAGATGGGTAAAGGATATGCGGCTGAAATAAAAATGTAACTAGGGGCCTCACAAGTGCTCACTTTACTATGAACAACCTATACTTCCGGGCACACGTCGGCAAACTGCATGCACAACTATGCAAGTTTTTTTCATGGTAAAGTGAGCACTTTTGAAATCAACATTTGAAAAATATCGCTGTCCTTAACTACATTTCTGTAGGGCCGCGGTGGCTGAGCGGTTAGACTGCTCACCTCCCACCAAGGCTAACCGGGTTCAATCCCGGATTTTTGCGAGTGGGGATCGTGCCTGACGATGCCGCTGATAGGCGGGTTTTTTTTTTTTTCGGGATCTTCGGTTTCTCCCGCCCTTGCATTCCAGCGCTGCTCCATTCTCGCCTCATTCACCCTCATCGACTTTCGAGATCTCGTTCAACTCTATCAACTACATACACACTGGCACGCAGGCTCAGATTCCATTTGGCAGCGAATTAATAAAAAATAGTCACAAGACTTAATATTACATTGCGAATAATTTTTTTTTTTAATTATGGCTACTAAAATGTGTGTATCTTATTTGGTTTTTGTTAGCGCCAATTTGCATGTTGGCAACAGATTTATATTTACAACAAATCCACGGTCTCTTCACTATAAATAGGTTCCCGCCAAAAATACTGTCATACCGTGATTGGCACATTTCTTCATACTTTCCCGCGAGGTATAAAATAAAACTATTTCTCTTAATTTTTAAGTATGCTCCGAACCCGCAAACGACTTCTTAAGTTCTGGGGCGACAGAGTATACAATATTTCGAAAGAAATTTTTACAAAGCACGTGTTATAATTTTAAATAAGATTAGTTCCTCCATTTATAAACCAACCCGCAAGTATTCAGTTCTTCAGTGCAAAGTGAGCAAACTAATACCCGCGGCAAAATAACACGTTGAGAAAGTCAACACCAACAGCATGAAAGCAGGCGCGGCACACTTTCCTTTTGAGTCGAAGAAACGAATACACAGTATCAAACTAGACGCGAATAATTATTGGGCCGAAAAAAAAATATGTTTACGAAGTTCGTCGTAAAGAGAAGATTGGTTCCCTTATCAAACTTTTTGATATTTGGAATATATTACATAATTTTGATTTCACATAGTCGAAAGTGAACACACTCTTAATTAATTATTACTATGTGATTATAGTTATTAAAAATTTTAATAAGCATGTCTTCTTAAATAAATATTAAGTACTTTTCTACCAGAAATTACATTAGAAACACACGCAGCATCCTACTAAATAAAATGTTTCTAGACATAAGCTAGTAGCTATCATAAAGATCCTTGAAATTTAAGTTTAATTTTGAATTATTTTCTACGATGATAAAAGCATCAGCTTAATAGCTTCGTTTCTCAGAGTTACGTACTCCTATGGGAAATTTTCACTCCGACTTCATAGGTATGATTAAACGTCTGGAAAAACGATTCGGGAAATTTCCGTTAAAAATGAGTTATTTTATCATGATTATTCTAGCTTAGGACATTCTCCCTTGCCTTCCGCGTTGACATTATTACGGGGTTGGTTATTATTCGCAGGCGAAACGCTGCAGATGACGTCTTGCTACATGGCTGTGTTCATTATTAGTGTCACCGATATAATTTCCTTTTCTTCGCCCGGGAAATACACGGCGGTTCGATATCCCAGTTTTAAACCAATGTCTCTGAAATTCAATTGGCTGTAATATTAAACCCTCGTGAAAAAAAAAAAAAAAACTGTCGCATCGCTAATATAAATGATTACGTAGCAGAGTTATAGGCTGTTCACGGTAAAGCACTTTTGAGGCTCTAGTTATTTTCCTGTCAGCCATTTTTTTTTCTTTAAACACTTTTTAAATTAAATATTTTCGTGTAAGTAATAAACACAGTATGTATATTGTACCGCACTCGGAAGTTAACGTTCAAGGCTAAAATAAAATATATTTATTGACGATTATTCCAAATGAGAGGGCTTTCAAAAGTGCCCACGTTACCGTGAATAGCCTATACATAGATGTAGCCGGTAGTGAAAAGAAAATGTCGGAGATACTTGAAAGAATGCGTAGCCTACGGAACAACGAGCGGACATTTACGGCCCGAGAATACCGATCTGATGTTTATACCAGCTATACTTACGTACCAATCGTGAAAGCAAAATTAAATTCGGTTATCAGCATAGTCATCATTAGAATTAAAATAAACATATGCGATTAATAAACATGGGACAGGTGCAGACGTCGCAATCGGTCGAAAAATATTCAACAACCTTTGCTCGGCAACTCCCACAAAGAATGATATAATGGCCATCCAACACGATTCGTTATGTCTATTAATGTTTGCTATTGTAAGCGTGAAAAACTTAACAGTGGGTGGTAATGTGGAAGAATTGTAAGATCGTGGGGTTACATAAAGTAAGGAAAATCTTGATAAGATAACTTACAAAATATTTCGGTATCGGCAACAAAATTTCAGCACTGGAATGAGACATGTCTGCAAGATAATTCAAAATATATTTGTTGAAAAAAGTATTCAAAGTATTTAGAAAATTGTCATGTTGAATGTGCTGTAAATCGAATGCTCTTTTGTAGGAATTATAGTTGCAAGAACCAAAAGTTCTTGTGGTGTTACCAACTACGTTAACCATTTACAATACTAATAAGTTTTAACATAGGGGCAACAATGTTAGAATGTCTTGGATGGTTTATCGTTCAGAAATTTCATTTGCACATTTCTCAATGTGAACGATACTAAGTTTAAACAGAACAGTGAGGAGATGTGAAGAGATTTGGGCAGCTCTTAACGTCGTGGTCTTGAGAGCCGACGAGGCGCCGGAGTGAAAGGGCGGGGGAAACGGGAGACCCCCGAGAAAACCCGCCGACCAATGGCATCGTCCGGCACGATTCCCACTTGCGAAAATCCGGTGACCCGGCCGGGGATTGAGCCCGGATTGCCTTGGTGGGAGGCGAGCAGGCTAGCCGCTCAGCCACCGTGGCCCCTTTTAACAAAACATTGTACACAAATAACCAGAACTGGCAAACAGCGTTCCACAAGTGCAGTTGAATCAACTATATTTGATGCACCACCCGAAAAAGTTTGGTTGTCAGTTTTTGCACGTAAAAGTTATTTTAATTTTATACGCGTCTTGAGGTGATTACACTGGAAATGATTTCTGAATGAAATGTCCTTCCAGTTTTTTTTTTTAACTGTTTCCGTGAATGTTTTAGCGATAGCTCCTGGATTTTCTTACGTTGGGAGTCATGTCGGACGATACTTATGGTCAATGGGTTTTCTCGGGATCTTCCGCTCCCCTCCTGTATTCAGACAACGCGCCATACTTAATTCGCTTCACCCTCATCGGCTCTCAAATTCCTGATGTCGAGAGCCGCCCAAATCTTTCCACTCAATAATTGTTTTTTAATTAAACATTTAATTTTTCTGGTACTTTAAAATTTGCTGCGGAAGTGAAATACGTTAAAGGTATGACAGGCAAAATGAGGATAGCAATACAATTCTAGATCGCAAGATTTTTGTCACTACCAAACCATACTGGATATAACAAAGGCAGATTACATGCAGGTATTTTTTTAAAAATACCGATACTGTTCCTATTTTGTGAATTTGTATCGACTGAAAGAAGTTTACAAATATTTTAGATGAAAGTGAGAGTTTTATATCAAAGGAATTCATGGAAAAAAATTATCAATTTTTTTAAAATGGTATTAACAGAGACTTTTAAAAACCTGTGCCTTTTGAATTCTTTCTCCTATGTAGCGACCTTAAAACTAAATAAATCAAAGGAAAGCAAAAAAATAAAAGTTGCAATACGTCGTAGAACAGTTTAATGTAAGGATGGCCTGTTGGGCGCCACAATATAGATAATTCAGCATTTGTCACTAGAAACTAATAATTCAGATGCAATCAATGGGTGTACAATGCGAGGAATGCATATAAAGAATTTGACATATATATATATATATAATATGCGCAAGTACGTACAAGGTGTTTTTGAACTAAATGTCGAAATTCAAACCGCAGCATATATGGGATAATATTATAAACATGAAATCCTAGTAACAAAATGTTCGGAACATTAATCTAGTATTTTTTAATTGATATCGAATTTATCAAAACAGTGCCAGGTGTCCTGCAACTACACGCAAAGGCTGTTCACGATAAAGTGAACACTTGTGAAATTAACCTTAGAAAAAAGTCACTGACCCTGCCTGTTTATATTTTGACGGGCGCACTGAGTGACATGCAACCAGCAAAGTTGGTAACGATGGATGGAAAGTAGTTCTATATCTTAAAGTCGAATAAAAAGTATTAGGTAACCATTTGTGTTAACTAAAATTATTTCTTTCGCTTTTTTTTTAATGCATTGAAGTGTAAAAATGAGCAGATTCGTAAAACACATACTTTTCTAATAATAGCACAGTTTCACTCCACCTACACATGAATAAAGTGACGAAACCCATGGAAATGTTAACCGTACATAAGGCGGAAGAATACACAACGTGCAAACAAGTATATCTTAAGCAGGGCTTTCAAAAGTGCTCGTTTTACCGTGAACAGCCTATAGCCGCCTATACAAGTTTCACCACGAAGGCGGATGGAACTGGCGGGTTTTGCGGGGAGCGCGTGTACATGGGGCACTATGAAAATGCGGACCCAGCATCGCCAATAAAATGCAATCATTTCTGGCTGACTTTACTGCTCAGCTGCTTATCTCTCATTGTCCATGTAGTATGACACGTGTACTGACGAGCAACCACTAGCGGCGCCCACATACCTCGAGTTTATGGTGTCCTATGTGCAGACGTTCTCCGAATGGGCGTGCCAGCTCCATTCGTCTTTGTATTATGCAACTCGTACTGCACACAGGCGCGCGAAGTTGCGGAATCGGCACTGTTTTGCCAATTTTTAATTTCAATTTTAAAAAATAACCAAATAATTTTCCGAACATTTTGCTTCTAGGATTTCTTGTTTATATTAGCCCATAGATGATGTGGTTTAAATTTCAACATGAAGTTTAATAATACCTTATATATTTCCATGGTACTATATTGAGTCTGTAACCTGCCCAGGTGATTAGGAATCCGACCAGGTAGTGGATAACCATTGTTAGATTTCCTTCCCGGGTTTGTATTTGTCACACTCAGTGCTTTCCACACTATCTCTCCAACTCCATTAACTCTCACGTCGTAGTGAAGACGTTTCCTAGATTCTGCGTATATATTTTTATTTATTCTTCTTGCCAGTAAAAGTGTCGGCGGGTGACTGCGGAAATATAAACCGACTTGATTCACGACCGTCTGCCAGCAGTGTATCTAAAATTAAAAAAATTAAAAATAAAAAACGGCAATGTTAGGACTCTGAAATGTAGGAGTGGAAGGGAAGGGGAACGTATATTCTATCCTTCATACATACAACTTAAGGATACAGGCTTAGAGCCGGAACAGTTATCGGCCTCAAGACAAACTCAGCATGATACGTATACTAAACGCAGTCAAACTTGACGTTGGTTGGTGCGTTTCCAGTCTTAGTCATCTTATTTCCCCAGAAAATTCACTCCGTGATCGAAACAGATAAAACTGCTTCAAAAAAGCGAATTTGACTTCAGATCTGTGGAAACTGCTGCACTCGAATGGGTAAGATTCTACGTATCAATTTAGTCGCTGGCATTAATTCATTAAACCGCGATTTACACTAATTCCAAGTGCACTGAACTGGCCTGGCGGTGAAACCTCGGTACGTTCCGCTGATTCGCTGCAACACCTAGTTAACTGAAGAATTAAGTGAAATAATTTTACTGGCTGAAATCATTCATTCTGGTTTAGAGTGTAGGGCACTCACCTTTCCTTTTACGACTCTTATATTACTGCCCGACTGTACCTTGGGCTGATTGCTAACTAAACACAATACAGGCAGCAGTAAGGTTGATGTGAGCTGATTCAAATGCATCATACCCATTAGTGTGTTTTATCAGAACTAATTTGTTTTGGTAGACGTACTTAATTTTCACAGATTTTGCTGCCGTTGTTTGATAAAAGCAAAGTGAAATATAAACGTGTACGTTTATCATAATGGCGGGTGAGGGGGATATAGTCATTGTAGCCTAGCTCTATTTATGACAGGGTTAGGCCTCGAAGTTTTAAATGGGAAATAACTTTAGCTGAAAAAGAGAAATTTCACACGTTGGTGGCTGAAGTCCGAGCTAGAACAGATTGGTTCAAAATGAAGTCATTCTCGACTCTTCCCATAATTATCTTCCCTTTTAGCTACTGCGAATACTAACATTTGTAAGAGAGTTATTGCATTATTCACTTTATTCATAGATAACATATTTTAACGTCGCAATTGTAAAACAGCCTTCATTGAATCTATTCACAGACTCACGTTTAGATTAACACCGCCGAAATCAATTTCTGAAAAAAATTCCTGCCCCAACTTCCAATATTCAATCGTCAACGACGATTGCATTAGTTAACAGCAATATTCGCACTTGATTTGGGTAAACATTTCTACGTCTTCTAAATCTCACTCAAAAATGTCTAAAATATAGGTCACTCATTGGCTCCGCATAATTCTATACCCACAGGAACCACGAATAGGAGAGCAATAGAATGACAGTAGCTTATTTTTGAATAATTATTTCACATTAACTCTTTATCAACACGAATGTCCATGACTATGTCAATTTTCGCAAATGGTAAAAAAAAAAAAAATACCCCAAATGTGCTGAAATAGTAAATTACGCACATTTTTCTAAAATTTTCAGCTAAAACGCGTGCCAACTGAATACAGTTCAATCCACACTGATTTAGCGCTTCACTGTTGTGAGAAAGCACTACTTTCTACTCTAGCTGACAAAATATTTGATTAGTTATCACTACAATTGGGATGCGGACTTGGTATCTTGGTATCCATCAATAGCTGCACACTTAAAAATTCCCGTATATTCATGAAACGCGATCCGTGATGACGAAAATTTATAGCTGAGCACAGTAAATACAAAATACGGCACGTCTCCGTATTTCATACAGCTTCGGGTTTCGGTAACGAACAATAGCCGTATTTTCGCGGTTGAATCGGTAACAAGGTGGTGGTTTCGCACTCCTGTTCACAAATTTGTTGTGAACGTGCGGTGACCAGGTAACCAGCGTTCACCATTTTTGGCTAACGGAGACAGGAGCACGTTAATAGAGTTGTTAACCGGATGTTGATGGTAGTTGATCATCGTTTTGAACTCCGGGTGTCGCTAATTATATTTTCAACATGCATTATCACATTCTTGCCTTTTAAGGTTCAAACTGGATGAATATTCGATAGTTCAAAATAAAGATGGTACCTCATTTCGGGACGAAAGTGGGAAAGTTTAGTTGAAATGGGTCGGAGGTGAGTGTTACAACGTGTATAACCTCATTCTGTACATAATTTACGTTTGGTTTGGATGTGGTATTTCGAATCATAATGAAGTTTTAATAGATGCTTTTCTTTGTTGTATTTCAAGCTGCATTTTTGGCATGCGAATGATATTTTCACGTGAGAAGTACATGTTAGTCTCTGCATTCTAATACATCAACACATCCGTACATTCCATGTCTATTTCTAACACAATTACAGTTATTGTGCAGTTTTGAAGTTCCCTCCAATTGAGATTCGCCATTTACGTTCACAATAAGCATTTTCGCGATGTGAACATATGGTTATGAACGCTAGTAACCGGTCTGTTATTAATTCACCCGCGAAAATACGCCTAATGCCGAGTCTACACGAAGTTTCCTTCGGCACTGTAACCAGAAAATCATCGTTTCTGTGCCAGTTAGTAAATCCGCTAATACTTATTCTTCCAAACATAAAAAAGGTAGCATCAGGTACGAGTAACAGCAATACTAAAAACACTCATACTACTAAAACCATATCGTATATAAATAACTAGCGACTCGCCCCGGCCTTGTTCGGCTGCGATTTACAAATATGGCGTTTAGGTTTACAGCAAGTGCATACACTAAATGCTTAAGGTAAATAATATAGGATTAATACTGCTGTGTTCTCAAAGTCTTCGTAAATGAACCTCTAAAAGACAAAAATGGTCACTGTGAATCATCCATAAAAGACGCATATTGTTGCGGACTTTTTTAGGCCTTTTTGAGATCCACAATTCTGTAGCACATTAATTTGGTTTATCTCTTACGGTTTAGTCAGCATAAGGCATGAAAGCGCCCGAAAAGCGGCTTTTTCCGACTTTGCAATAAAACGTCGATATTTCTATACTATGCTTACATTAAATATTAATGTATTATATCCTTAAACCTTCCTCGAGAAATTCTCTAAATGATGGTGAAAACCGCATAAAAATCCATCAAGTAGCTTAGAAGCTGATACACAAACACACGCGGCCGGGCGACTTCGTTTTGTACTGTGTACAGATTTATAACCTGCATTGCTACACCAAGATCGTAGGCGAGATATTTTATTCTTTGTAATCTGTTTCTTCAGACTTGAAGTACTTAAAAACCAACTAACACGGGAAGTTCTGTGAAATTCAAGGGAAGTTCTGTGAAATTCAAGGGAAGTTCTGTGAAATTCACGGGAAGTCCGTTATTGGAAAAGCAAAGTGTTCCGTAATTTGCGGAGAGTTCCGGAGAGCATTTTACCGGAACTTCCCCGTAAAATAACGGTGTGCGAACTGTTTGTATCGTGGAACTGTAGCAAGGCTTACGAATGGGTTACCCACAAGGGAGGCGTTCCAAAACGCTACTCCGAGAGTAAAGTAATGAACAGTCCATCCGCTGTTTCTTCGGACTTTTTATCACAGACATTTGAAAAATGAACCGATGTATTACGTATCTAGTTATTTCCGATATATACCATGTATCAAGTGTTTTATACCTCTGTAAACACTGGCGTATCTGAGTTTGACGTGTATTTTATTTATTATATTTATTTTATAATAAACACGAATAAAAATCGGTGTTGGTAGCGCCTAGTACGAAATAGTTCTCATGCAAAATAATATTACAACTGAGCGCACGGGAAAGCGGTGCACTTTTTCTTTGGTGTAATTTCCCAGACTTAAGCTTAGTTTTCAAGAGGCGGGGGAATATACTGGTAGCATAACTTGAGCAGGGCTTCAGAAAAGTGTGAAGTAACAGTGAATGGATTATAGAGTAAAAACTGAGCAAAGCTAGACTTAAGGTGCTTTTGGAACGAGTATAATGTAAATAGCATGTTGTGTTTACAAATATATCCTCATTCAGCAACCAAGGAATATTATATATACCACTTTCCAGAACTCCTTTCCATTATAATGCACAATACGTTATACTTACCATAACGTAAGAAAAAGTGATGCTCAAATAATACAGCAGTAAATATAAATTAACTTTTATGTAATTTGCCATTTGTAGACTGTGTAACCCGAATCTGCACATTTTCTTTAAGTTCACTTAATTCAGTTAAACCTTTCACAATATTCCAGTTTACCCTTCGTTACTCACTGAAATATTGAGAGTAAAAGTTTTACTCTGGCAAGATGCACAGAGTAATTACTCCGCAGTTTTGGGAAACCGCCAAGAGCGAATAAAACAATAGCTCGGGGTGCTTTGGCACAGACAAATAGAGAAGTTTACTCGCAGAGTAACGTTTCGGAACGGGCGCCACCTCAGGAGGATATTACACGATACCTGCTGCCGTACTTGGTTCTCGTACAAGCTTCTACGAGGCATGGTACGGGAGCCGGTATGTCAGCCGCCATGAAAGATTCATATTACACGACTAGCATTATCGCGTACTAGTATTTGGCACCCTCGGTGGGTGCGCAGTGTGTGGTTTGTAGTAAGTACACATGAACTCCAGTCGTAGAACTGCTACCAGTAACTTGCGAAGGCCTGTAAAATATTACAAGCACATCTTAATATTTCTATATTACTGTTCGCCTTTTAAATAAATTAATTGCTTACTAGTATAATTTCATTCATTTCATTGAACATGACGTGAAGTCACTAGAGTAAGAGTGTGTTATTTTTAATCTTGACAAAATATCTGGCTAGTTGCAAAATATAATTTTTTATTTACGTACCGGGATATTAATTGCATGTAAAATATTACGATAAGAAAGTTTAGGTCCAGCGGAGTTTCGAACTCACACCCAGAAGTCGAACGTTTATTGCGGACCTCGCGACTTTACCACTGTACTACTAGTTCACTCTCGGTTTTAAGAGTTTATATATCATAAAGTTTGAATTAATTTTTTCATACAGTAGGTAATGTTTTAATTATTTAGAACGGTTTCAAGCAGTAAATGAAAGTTGTCATCACCAATATTATTCGTTGTCGTATTTTAAATCTATTTGAGTGTGTTTCAACCTCACGGATTTAAAATCAAGATGGAGGCTTCCTTTTCGGTTTCTTCAGCAACTCGTTTCAAGTAGTAGCCACGGGGAGCGCCTAAGCTCTGAAACTGCAACGTGATTGGCCAGGTACGAGAGCCGGTATGGAACCAGCCACAGAAAATAGGACAGGTCCTATTACCAAACCTGTGATGAAATCTGGCAGCGCCAGGCGCAAAATGCCATGACGGGTGCCGTACAGGCCGGTATAACGGCAGCTATGACGGACCTTGCACTAGCTCTTACGAAATCTGTTACCGTGTAATATGGCCTTCAGGGAAGGTTCTGACAGCGTCGGACATCGAACTGTGACATGTACAGTACTGGCCATATATTATGACATACTGTACAACACGTGCAGCATCGGCGGACAGAGGAGCTGATTAGGATGTGTAGTAATATATGGCACCACTGGCGACGGTCGTTTGGCCCGAAGACTGGCATGTTCCCTAGGCGGAGACCTGCTGATGGAAACCGCCCAGTGCGCATTCAGGGAATTTATTACTGAACGTGCCTGAGTTCGCGACAGACGCTAGACTGTGGATCTGGACGCCGCCAACATTTTAATATATTCTTACCAAATCAGTTGGTTTTTCAACACTGTCTAGTAGAGGGAAGATTTTTTTCTTTAAATCATGCATTACCATTACAGCAATTTTTACTCTCCAATCGATCGAAACACGAACATCTTGAACGATCCAGATTCAAGTCTGGTTTGGTGGTTTTTTTCCTTCGTCCATTAGTTTCTCTTCGGTTTTCAAATTTATTGCAAGGTAGGGTACTTTTGGTTTCTTAGTTTCATTTGTAGGTTACTGTTCTGGGCTATGGTACCCTCAACATAACGAATGCGAGATGTGAAGCAATAGAATAAAGGATTCTGCCATTCGGTCTTACCGGGCTGTGTAAACAAGAGCGCGCGAAGAAAGAAAACAATACGTCAGCTATCTTTTTAAGAAACCTTGATAAATCATTCTAAATTACACATGCGTCTGAAGTGAATTAAATTCTCTTGTATGCACACGTCAATAAATTTGAGGCCAGTTCAGATGGCTGCAGCATAATCAACACTTTAGTAGGAATTCAAAACTGTGTTGCGTTATTTTCCAAGTCGTTCCAAATATCTTCAATTTAAGTATAGTTGGGTTAAGGTATGTTCTCAAAGTATCTATTTAAAGCTATTATCGGTGTCGTTAGATACCTGCTACGAACGCTGTGGTGTTTGCATGTGCTTCTGGAAATTTTTTTGAGTTCGTTGCTATACATTTTCACTTTTCTAAAATTTGGCATGTATACCCTGTAATAAATATACTATCCGCATACCTATCTACTCTATAAACAGTATATTATCTACATATTTTCCTACACCTCTCAGATTCTACAAAAATATTAACCCATCCTCTCAATGGCAATCGAATTCATTGAGATTGGCACGTGAAAATGGCTAAAAACTCTACGCGTATTCTAGTTTCTTATTACTTTAAACAGTGATTGCTATTTGAATGTTTATATCCCAGTGCCTCGTGGAATGTGATCCCGAAACCAAATGAAATCCTTAGATTTCTGATCATCGGTAGTTTTTGTGTGCCAATTCAAAAAGTGCGGGGCACTTTCATACCTCTTCCAAGAGATTTTCATCGTCTTCTGGAGAAAGTAAAACTTTCCAGTCATTTCAGCACCAAGCCGACGCACAATACGAAAGAAATACACCTGTACGTGAATAACCTCTGGTGGAGGGTGTCTTTTTTTCTTCCGGGAGCACAGATTATTGCTTTCCCTGCAACAGACGCTGGCGTCTCCAGAGATCAGCGCTCGAAGGAAAACAATATGCTAAAACACGACTATAGACTGTTCACGGTAAATTGAGCACTTTTGATAGCCCTACTTAAGATCTACTTGCATGCCCGTTGTGTATTTTTCCGCCTTATAACTTTATTCATGAGACGGTCGAATGAAACCGTGAAATTATTAGAAAAGTAAATATTTTACAAATCTGCTCCTTTTTACACTTTGCTGCGTAAAAAAAAAAGAACGCGAAATAAATAATTTAAGTTATTGCAAATGGTTGCCTACTGCTTTTTTTTCCGACGTTAAGATATGTAACTACTTTCCCTCCAACGTTACCAACTATACTGGACGCATGCCACGCAGTGCGCCCGTTAAAATATATGCAGGTGGGGACAGTGACTTTTTTCTAAGGTTGATTTCACATGTGCTCACTTTATCGTGAACAGCCTTTACCAGTCAGAAACGACAGTCGTGGTAATGCTCTGAGAAAACGTATTACTGGTTGCAGCAAGAGCATCGTATGCAAGTTTTGTATAGTCTGTTCGCAATACCTTTGCACGTTTTGAATGAAACCTTTGAACAATCTCCCCGAGTACGACGTGTGTGGTTGTTTCCTAAATATGTCCCGTATCCCGAGAGTTTTTAATATTTGTGTTAACATAGAAGTATCTTATAGGCTGTTCACGGTAAAGTGAGCACTTTTTAAGGCCCTCCCAACAGGCTTTAATCACTAATAAATATATCTTATTGCAGCATGAGGCATTAAATTTCGAGGGCGGTGAAATGTATACACTGTGTTTATTCGTCACAAAGCAATGTTTATGTTAAAAAGCAGCAGGAAGATAAAAGTAGGATGAAAGGAAAAATTTAGAACGGCCTTGAAATGTGCCCACTTTACCGTGAACAGTCTATATTAATGGTTAAACTGAACACTTTCATTTTATTTACAAAATATTTCTTTTATGATGAACGCGAATAAAGACGGGGAGAAAAAAATGTGTGTTGGTAATGCCTAGTAAGAAATAGATCTCGTGTAGACGATTGCGGTGCGTTATCCCTTTGTTGTAATTTTGTTTGTATGAGGCGGAGGAATATCCTGAAAGTAGAACTTTAGCTGGTCTTCAGGAAAGTTAGAAATAACCACATGTGCTACACACAACAGCCTATCTTATAGCTCATTCCCGTGAAGTCCAAGTCTTTGTGTACGCTCCAGTTACGCTACAAATACGTCACATGTACACAGAACGGTACAATAAATCATCACGGAATACTCCTAGTTAGTTTTTTTATTTTATTCTTCAGATCTCTTCAAATTCGCTTCTCGTCGGTGATATTTTTTTTCACTATGCGTAGTCATGGATATTCGCATTTAAGCTGGTTGTGTGTAAATATTGGACTTGGAGATTTTGGCGCCTCGATAACTCAAGGGCTGAATTTTGGTTCAATACTCGGCTTCTGTTAGATAGAATTTATAGCGATGGATGAAGTTGGAAAAAGTTCGCTCTAACAACTGTAATTTCCTTTGCTACAGCTGTCTTTTATCTGCAGAAGAGATAAGAAGTCACGTATGAGCTAAAAACGACTTTTTTAATTATTTAAAATTACTTAAAATTAGTAATGGGAATCCTGATTGTCAAACACTTAATTTGGGGGAAGAGGGTTCCATAATTATTATGCATTGCGTTTTTTTAAAGCAGAGCGGAAATGTAATTCTATGCCGCCTATATTTTTCATCAATCACGATCTTATATCGATGCTTACAGGCTTGTCAATGAACTTAAATACCGTAGTAGATTGTCACCGAGGTTTTACATTTGGATCACACTATCCAGTGTGCGAATTCCGAGTAAGCCATATTTATTTATTTGCGTGTGGCGTTTTCAGACGTTTGTTTGAAACAGTACAGAAATATCTCTTGTAAAATTTCTTGTTTGTAAAACTAAAAGAGCCATGTTTGTAATAGCGCTCGAGAAATGTTTGTACTATACTGATCTGTATCCACGAACTCGAGAAAAATGGCGAACATTCAGCAACGTAAAACCTTATATTGCCGTGTGTGCAAAAACTAGGGTGATGTAAAAAGTAGTTTCGTGCAAAAAGAAATGTATTGCAAGTTTGACTAACGCAAATCCCTTAAACTATCTCAAATAATCATAATAAAACATCTACAATTAAAAAAAAAACGTAACGCTATTATTCATTAACTGCAATGTTGGCGTTTCATATTTGAACAGAACTCTTAAAATTAAATAAATGTGTCCTTAATCTAATAATTCACAAATATTTGGTAGGTATTGACTGCAATATTCACTAAAATAATTATAATTGGTCTTATGCAAGGGACGTGGGTTCTAGCTCACGTGCTGGCAAGGTGTAACATTTTTTTCATGAATTATATTATGAAATACATTTTTTCCCTATTCTCTGTTCTTATTTCATCAAATTTGTTTCTTAAATAGGGAAAACAAATCAGTTTACATCCACTTCTCAATAATGTGAGTTGTAATAAACAAGCCTGTCATTTAAAATTTGTTTTGCAGATTTTACAAAATAACTGCTAGTAGTTAGTAGGAAGGGTTTTCTTGGTGAAGGCTGTTCACGATAAAGTGAGCACTTTAGAAATGAACCATAGAAAAAAGTCACCTACATCAAGCTCTACTTTCAGGATATTCCTCCGCCTCGTGCAAACTAAGCATTACTGAGTCTATAAAATTACACTAAAGGACAACGCACCGAATTCGTGCGCACTCAGTTGTAATAATATTTTGCCTGAGAACTCTTTCTTGCTAGGCGCTACCAATACAGATTTGTTCTTACTGTTTTTATTCATGTTGATAAGTGAAATATAATTTCTAAATGAAATACTTGTATGTTAACAGAGGTATTAAACACTTGTAAAACATTATACATTTTAGAAATAACTAAGTCATTCGTGGGGTGATTTTTCAAAGGTTTGATTCAAAAAGAGTGAAGAAACCACAAATAGACTATAGCAGTGTGTCAAGGAGCCAGTTCCCAGCGAGAAAATTTTCCCCGCACACAGCTCTGATCTCCCACAAGTATTCAAGTTGGAGAGCTTCTGGCCATCTTGGATCTACGTATACCCCTCCACAACTTAATTTCCAGGTCCCATATATAAAAACAAGCTTTTGGAGGAACAGAAATCATTTCTTCGCACTTGTACCAAACCTTTGAAAAATCACACCATGTATGAGGTGTTTAGTTGTTTCTTAAATATATCGCCAATCACAAGTGTTGTATTCTTGTGTTGACATAAAAGTGCTTTATTTTGGTTAAATCGAACTTATGTTATTTTATATTTATAAATGATAATATTTCACTTGTAATTAAGACGGGATAAAAACAGCGAGAAAGTATGTGTTGGCAATGCCGATGAAGACAGTTCTCACGCAAAATATTATTACACTTATGTGCGCACGAATGCAGTGCGCTGTCCCTTTGGTGTAATTTCCTAGATTCAGGCAAGCCTTATTTGCATAACGCGGAGAAATATCCTGGAAGTAAATCTTAAGTGGGGCTTCAGGAAAGTGTGAAGTAACCCTGAATGGATTATACACTCCGAATTAATAAGTTTTATTTTATGTTCTGAATTATTTGTACACACTCGTGTAAACAGCATCTGCCAGCAATAATTGTGTGCTCTTTTTCCCGAAAACAATAATCTGACGAACATGTTTATTGCAGTTCGTTATTAAGCATGACCACATGTTTCATGTCCAGTATTATTAACGTACGACTCCATTTAGTTTTTTTTAATTATAGCTCTTAAATATTCTGTTCTTACTTGTTTGTTTAAATGTTTGTATAATGAAATTACGTGATTGACACACGCGGATATAATTATTCCCAACGTGTATCACAATTCTGAAAATAAGAAAAAATATGCAATACATCTGTCCTAATAATGTGTATTGGTATACATTAAGGAAGCAGAGAAATAGACAAATTATTAAAATGGAATTTTCAACACGTATTTAGCCTCAAACACGGAGACTAATTAAACGTAATCAATCATCAGAGCCACCCCCAACAGTTCACACGAATGCCCTATTATTAAAATTGTAAAACGAAAGAAATTCCAGCAGTAAATCAGATAAAAATTTTCATAAACGAGGATTACTATAATAGTGAGGAGAACGTAGCCGATGTTATGAATTTAACGGTCGCCGTAGCACATTGTTTACTGAATGTTACGTATATTACGGCAAGAGATTTTTTAAATATACAGTCAGACTGTTCTCCTCAATGAATATCAACGAAAGGTTATTTTCTTAACATATCGGACCATTATGACTGCATGAAGACAGTGACCTTGCTATTTAAGGCTCAGCCTCACCCACCATGTTGAATTTTCCATTTATATGTAATAACTTCCTTTTCAGTGAAATAACCAAATATTTGTTACTATAGCATTATCACAATTGGCAATCCCCTTCAAATTTAGTCGTCAAACTTCACCCACATGTCACATAGTGAATGTAAAATGGCATTAATCTGTTTATAATTCTCGACAAAAATACGGCATGACTACTAAACGAATTTTGAGAATATATGTTTGTACTTCAGCGTAACGTATATTGCCATGATTGTATAGTAGCAGTTTCGTAATAAGTGTGTGTATACAACTGAAATAAGCTAGAACGAATAATTCAACATGGCGTGTGAGGTCGAGCCTAATGTATAGTCTTCAGTGATATGCTCAGTTTACAGGGGGCCGCGGTGGTGTGGTAGTCAGACTACTCATCTCCCACCAAGGCGAACCGGGTTCGATTCCCGGCGGGGTCGCTCCATGATTTTCGCAATGTGGAAATTGTGCTGGACGATGCCGCTGGTCGGCGGCGGGTTTTCTCGGGGATCTCCCGTTTCCCCCGCTCTTGCCTCCCGGCGCTGCTCCATACTCGCCTCACTTCGCTATCATCGGCTCTCAAGACCTCGATGTTAAGAGCCGCGCAAATCTCTCCACTTTCCGCTCGGGTTACAGGCGGTGAAAATATTTACCGAAACTGACTGTAGACCCAGAAGGATACTCAGGAACGAGGTAGATGGAAGTTACGGAAGTATCGAGTGTTCAGAAACAACGCCCGACTTTTTCGCTAACACCAGCGAGAGGCAATTCGATACCGTGTCGAAAATGTGTGTATAGTGCTTTGAAGTATAAAACACACTCTCGCCTGCACGTGAATCAGTGGCAGATACGTGGGCGGGTTCTTTTATCATGGCGAATTTCTGAGACTAATATACTAATCCGGCGGTTTTCACGGTCAAATTTTTTTTTTTTTTTTTTTGCTAGCACCAAAACACCACCAGCTCTTGCAAACACGTCATAAAGTAAGAATAGTGAACATTACTCCTATAGGCTTTTAAAGGAAAAAGTAACTAGAGCCTCAAAAGTACACACTTTACCTTGAAGTCATTGCTTATCCTATAACCACCTTTACAAATAAGTATTACCTTGTAAGTAATAAACACAGTGTGTATATTCCATCGCTCGGAAGTTAACGTCTAAGGTTAACATAAAATATGTATATTTAATTACTGTTATTATTCCAAATGAGAGGGCTCTGAAAAGTGCTCACTTTACCATGAACAGCTAATAATAATATTTTATTGCAAACTTTTTGGCTACATAACTTGCCCCACTGAAGTCAACGAAATCGTATGATTACTCCAGGGACTTGATTTCGCTAATTCCACGGTCATTAACATTTTCCAATAAAATACGTTGACCCGAAAAGTGATTTTAAGTAATTCCATTGATTAGCCAATAAATTTCTTGACTGTCTGAACATTTAATGAGTATCATTCAGCTTAAGAAAACTACTTTAATCATATGGGCAACAGGCAAGGCAACTCTGTGCAACCTGCCTAATATGATTTCAAATGAAGGCTTAAAATTTTTTTGCACCGTGGTCTTAATATGTAAATTGTTTACCTCTAAGAATTCATACAGAAGGTCGCGGTTAGGTGAAGGGGGAAGTGTCTAAAGCATTAGTTTTAAACGAAAATACGTAGCACGAAGTTAATACGTAACTGGTAGAAAGTTAACCCAAATTGTTGTAATACAGCTTAACAATGTGTTATAAAACTTTCCGCTACACAAAATATATTTTTTACTGGGCAATATACAGTTGTATTTAGTGCTTAGAGATTTGTAATTTTCCCATGTTAGTGATTATGCTCTAGCTGTGTAACGTGTATTTGAGAAAACATTTTACTGCTTTCCTTATTAAATCTCGTCTTGCTGTTAGTACGATATGGACATAAGATAAGTATTTATTCGTCAAACTCATATTTCTATAATGCTCGCTTTGTTTAAAATGAAAAATATTCTAAATAATATACTGTAATAACAGAAGAATATGTACTCGGATATCTGTCTGCAGAGTTAAACAAGATTCCTGTTCATATTGCAGCTATGAAATGAAAGTTAATAGACTTCATGTCGATTAGGAAAAATATACTTTGTAGGTATACCATCTTGAGAAAGCTATGTTCCTACTGGTACGAAGAGAGAAGCGCAGAGTGTGATAGTTATTTGCAGAAATTCAACTCCATCGTTTCTCTACATATATAGACAAGTCTCTGAAAACACTTCAAGATTTATTCCGAGAAAGTAATATTCTGACTACTTAAAAACTAAAATATAAGCCTGCAGATTTTATTGTGGTTTTATAATTAACTGCCAAATAAAGCCAAAAAAAAAAAAGTTATATTTGTCAGTAAATCAAAAACATCTGCGTAAATATTTTCTTAAATTTTATTTTCACTGATTTCTAAACATGGATGGTACATCAGATTTACAATAATCATTTGCATTCACAGATCGATTATATATTTATATTTATTCAGTTTCATATTTACGATTTTTGTTTACATTCTTCAAATATAACTACGCTATATTTGTAAGAATACCTTCAAGGACAGTCATAATAATTACTGTGGCTGAATGTAAAAATATATAGGTTCAAATTTTGAAGAGAAAAAAAAATCTCAATAATTGACTACTTGTGCTTTCGTTTCAATTATAGAAAGGATGGAATTTTTGACTTAAATACCCATAAAAGCATTTATCAAAAATATTCGTAAACTTTATTAATAATGTTTTATCATAAACAAGAGTAATTATGAAAAAAAAATGGGGAGGGTATGATTTGCAAAATAGGATTTCCAAAGCATCAAAAATAAAAATATGCTTAAATTTAAATTAAAACTGACTTATCAGTTAATTTATTAAAATATTTAAATTAGTGAATTCTAGCAAAATATTTTGTAGCGTTTTAAAGTATACGCGTTCTTGCGCAACTTAATTCATACTTTTCTGGCAATGTCACTAGTGTATAGTCTATTCGCGGTTTCTTCACACTTTTATAATGAAACCTTAGGAAAATCACACCATGTATGACGTGTCTGGTTTCTAAATACGCCATAGGTATATCACAGTACATTTACACCGGCGTTAAAGTAAAATTATCTTAGTTTTCATCAAACTGAAGTTTCACCAATATTTTAACTATAAATTATAATATTCCAATTATAATAAGTATGGATAAGAGTGATATAACGTGTGTGTGTAGGTAGCGCCTAGTAAGAAATAGTTCTCGTGCAAAATATTGTTACAGCTGAGTGCGCACGAATTCGTACATTATCCTATGGCGTTTCCTAGACTTACTTAAGCTTAGTTCGCACGAGGCGGAGGAATATTCTGGAAGTAGAACTATAGCAGGGCTTCAGAAAAGTGCGAAGTAACCATGGCTTATTATATATACTATTTTGAGTTGTTCTTATTGTACTGTCAGGTTCAGTATTCCATTGGACGACCCTTCCTCTACCTCCTTAAGGGCGCCGCCTACTTGGATTATTTTAGCGCGTTTGAGGAAGGGAAGCGCGGGACCGATAAGGACGACACTGACGCGCGGCTGATGCCCCCTCGCTCCTAAGCGCTAGGCGCTGAACTGGCGCGCAGTGTTTCTGTTGTGCTGCGTGTACCTATGGGACTTTAAGAGGTGACCCTATCATTTTATTGATGGAAAGTCTGTAGCAAGGTTCAGTGCAGGTCTCTATAATAGTTTCACGTATTTCCAACCAGTATATTAATAGCTACAGCAGTGTGAAAAAGCAGTTTTAGCTATGTTGGAGGGCCCGATACATGATGTATTGAGAGTATTATACGTACCTCGCCCGAAATGTGTTTTCTTTTTGTACATTGATATCGTGGGGACACGTTTAATATTTTCCTAAAAAAAAAAAAAAAAAAAAAAAAAGCTGATATCAAACACTCTGCAACGCGCTTCCATCGCCAGATAGGCGGCGTCCTTAAGAGCTCGGCGCTCTTTTCTCTGCAGCATCTCAATGAAGAGCTGGCAACTGAATGAGTGAGCTTCTTGAAAATTTGCCTAGAGCACGGCAAGGAGTGGCATAATGACTACTAAAAGAATCACGGGCGGGAAGGAAGAACACGACGAGCCGTCTCTGCGAGAACGTGCTGATGAATACTGGTAAGATGTAAGTCGCCTGTCGGCGCACGGGAGTGCTTGGCCGCTATCGCAGACTTATCACTTGTTTGCGCCGGCACTTCAACTCGGCTTCTCCTCATTATCGCACCGTCCATTACACCCTCCACCTCGTGACTTGCTCCACTAGGGGGGTCGCTGTGACGGGCCTGCGTCACGCCTAATTCAGAATATATATATATATATATATATATATATATATATATATATATATATATATATATATAATCATTCCCGGTTATGTTGACTGACCCTCGGCGCGTGCGGGTTCAACGAATGCTTCACGTTTCCAACCCTTTACATAGCGGCGCCGCCTAACTGGTATGGCTGTGCGATGTAGCAATGTATCGATCACGTAACAAAATTTCTGAAATATCGATATGGTCCAACATTTATTTATGACAATACAATACAAAAGCGTGACCATAACACCTTCATTAACTGCGAAAATTTTCCTACATAACATCACGAATATCAATCTAATTTTTACAAGCATTAGAGGACAGAGTATCACGGCTCTTAGGACAAAAAAAAACACATTTCTTATAATGGACTACCTTGCCAAAGAAATCTATACATAATTACATCAAAGTATAACTTTCTTGACACTGTGCAACTGAGCAGTTGGACAAGATAATACTTTTGTTAAGAAGGATAAATTTAAAAGGTAGTGACTTCAAAAATACGCATTTGCCTAATACCATGCTCACGCAAATATAGTACCAACAATCTGAATTTAACATTCGTATTTACTTCGTTTTTCATTTGGAAGATATGCAATGTAATTAAGTTTTCAGCTTGCAAATGAACCAAAAGGACTAGTCATCACAGTGATAGCTGCTAAACACTAGTGGCGATGTTCTCGCGTCATTTCATAATATGAGTGTGGTAATTAATATTTAAAGTTTTCTGTTTGATCTGATACCGACACAGAGCTTCAGAGTTAATGAAGTATGTTAAAGTATTTTAAAACCGCTGTTAATCAGTCCCAAGTTAGCACAAACTTGTCCTGGCAGAATTAAAGGAATGAAGTGGTTTGGAATTATCCGACATTATAAAACACAGCTCTGGGTTTAAGGACGTGTTTGTCTTCACACAAGTTTCAGTATCAGGCTAAAAGGACTATTCCAATTAAAAAAAATCATCTTTATATCGATGATCAGTGAAAGTAAATCCGTTTGACCACTAGTTTTTAAAGTAATTATCCATTTAGTTATACACACCTTCACGTTTCGAAAAACAAATATAATCGGGTACTAAAATTGTCTTTCACTACCGGACAATGGAAATAGTGCACCACGAAGAAACCACGCGACAACCACGGGACGATTTAAATAGCAAGAGTACAGGCTGGTATGCTCATGTGGGTGAGTTTGCATTTGAGCGCACACCTTCTAGTGGCGCTGCAACCATCGACCAGCAGTCGTATACACTGGCATGTAGACGAAGCCGCATTAACACGAGAAACACCAGACGATACCAAGTGTGCAGAGTGAAGAAGAATGCTGGGGAAATTCCTAAGACGTCACATTATGGAACTGACGGACTTCGAGAGAGGACTCATAATCGGGCTGAAAACCGCAGATTGGCCATATCACCACATAGCCCTTAATGTGGATCGTTAGGACCATACTATCAGATGCTTGTTGGGAGCAGTGGATACTTGAAGGCACTCTCACACGTGGGACCGGCTCAGGACGGAAGAGGTCGACTACCTGTCGAGAGTATCGACGGACAGGTAGGCCTACGCAGGGATCCCTTGGCATCCCGATACTTGCGGTGGCGGATCTGCGATCCTGCCATTCTGCAACACAGCGGCTCTGTTTGCAATGATACCAGACCAGAGCAATGTGGAACGCCACAGACCGGCGATGCGTGGTATTTAGTAATGGGTGTCACTTCGTTATGTGAAAGTCACAATTCCAATCTCGCTATCGAGCGGGACACTTCTCTCCGTAGCATGATTATGATCTGAGGCCTTAGCCGTAATAGCCGATCCACTCTGGTCGTGTTACGTGGAACATTAACGGGGAATCGGTATGTGGATGATATCTTACGCCCCATCTGTTCCCGTTTATGGCCGGGATCCCAAGTGCAATATTCCAGCAGGTCGCCCAGGACTGCCTGAGTCACATCCAAACACTACCATGGTCTACCTGCTCGCCTGAAACGTTTCCCCAATCGAGCTTGTGTGGAACCTGTTGAAACTCCAGCTGCCACCATGCCACAGTATCCGAGATTTGGATCATACCGTCCAACAATTTTGTGCCCCCTGCCTCAGGAGAACATCCGGCATGTGCTGGCCTCCATACCTTACCATGTTGAAGAGTGTATCACAGTGCGAGAGGGTGTGATGCTCTATTAAAGATGACCACGTGGCATATGTCATAACTGTATGTATTTGTTTTTGTGCTCTGTTTTTGTAATTATGTGTATTATTCGCCTGTATCACCATCGGATGAGTCCTGTGCACGCTACTTACAATGTCTGGCAGTGTATTTGATAAAATACACTGCTCTGTAACTTACGAAACCACCATTTGTAAAAACAAGATATAGATAATTTAACAATATTTCTGTCGTATTTGGGAATCACTACGCATCGAAAATAATTTCAGCAAGGAAATGTTTATTCTTTGCGATAATCGAAATCATGGGAAGATACTGACGTTCGCGCAAGATTACTTTCGATTATTTTATTTGGCACGTGAGACACACACACACACACTGCAAAATTTATTTTATTTTTATTGACTTTAGGTTAATCATTTACGAGTGAAACTGAAGTCACAACGACAAAGCAACGGCTGAAAGATATGAAAAGTTAGCTGAAGCTGTACAAACACTTATGAGAAGTTGAAATAGTAATACCGGCCCAGTAGCGTGCAGCACTCCCTTCGGCCCTGATAATGACGGTAATACGGCGTGACACGGACTCCACAAGGCATCGGAAGCTGTCGGGAGCCGTACAGATCCACGACCCCTGCGCAGCCTCCCACAATGCACGGGGATCGGTCGGAACAGGATCCATGATGTGGACATCCTCTAAGACATATTTACTGGATGTGTTAGGATTGAGATCGGGTGACCTCGGGGACCAGGTAAGCTACAGACGTCTGTGCAATGTTCATCCAACCATTCTGCCACGATTCGAGACCTGTGGGCAGGTGCGTCGTTTTGCTGTAGGTGCATGCACTGTAAAAAAAATATTCCTTCATTTTACGGAAACGTGCTAGTAAAAATTTCTCCAGAAGTGTCCGTAAACTCTCCGTAAAATTACGGACACATCGATTTTCAGAAACGGACTTTCCGTAAATTTTACGGTACTTCTCCGTTAATTTCCAAGTTAGTTTTCTATACTATCCGTTTAAAATAAATAGATAATGTAAATATCTTTAATTTTCGTTATGTGGGTTTCTACCGTGTATAAAAATTATATTAAATAAGTAACAATATTTTATACCAAGCGAGTTTGAACCCGAGTAAAAAAATTACCAGTTAACGACTCTAACCATTCACTTGCTACTCTCACTAGAAAAATGTGGTATAACTTTTATATTTGTAGTTAAAAGATAAAGCAAAAATTAGTTTCTATTAAATTAAGTATATTTTTAGTGTTGCCAAATGTTACAGGCGCCTGATGCTATTTTTTAATGCTAAAAGAATAGGTCATAGTCGCGTGGATAACCTTAACTGCCGCAGAAAAGAAAATTTTCTTGTTACAGTGGGCAGTGTCGAAGAAAGCTTCGTGTAGAATCGGCATTGTTCGTCCCCGTAACTCGAAGCCAATGGGAATACGGAGATTTTCCATATTTTGTATTTACGGACTTAACTCCATTTTTCGTCATTACGGATTGCCTTTTCGAATATACACTATACATTTAAGTAAAACATTCCGTAAATTTACGCAAATTTTTAAGTGTCTCCTGCAGGATGCTGCAGGCACGGGAATGGATGTAAAAGATCTGCCAGTAGGTCCCTGTATCGTTTGCCGGTGAGGGACGATTGTGTGTAAACTTAGAGGACCCATCTTATCCCACGGAATCAGTTCCCATACGAGGATACCACCACTGGCCTGAACTGTACCCTGCTGACAAAAGGAGTCCATTCCTTAATGTACTTCGCGGGGTACTTCTAGCCCTGCTATCGACGTGGACCAACGTGTACCTCGACTCACCCGCCCAGGTGACCTTTTCCCGTGCGTCGAGGGTCCAATGGCATGTTCCCGCTCACACATTAGTTGTGGAACCTTGTTACATGCGGTGGGTAGAGGCGCTATAGTGGGGCGGCAGATTCTATACCTCGTAGCGACGAGATGATTCTGGATGCCATGGCTGTTTACAGGTCTTCGTGATCCACCATATCATTGAATTGGCGAATGACCGACCTGCTGCTCTGTTGCCTGTGTAGACGTTGTTACCAACCGAGCTAGACGACAGCGAACCTAGTCACGTCACGGCAGTTGTCTTTGGCGGCAGCATTTTTATTCGAATCCGTGAACTCGCTGTGAACACGGTGGCACGTAGAAATTCCAATGCCTGCACTGCGTCGGAGATGGAGTGCCCCATACGTCTGGCTGCAACGATCTGGCCACGATCGAATGCGCAGAAATCTTGTTTCTCTCCCATTTTGTGCCCGACTGTTACTCAGACGGTCCGTATAAAGTCTGACGACATCTCTGTCATGTGTGACCGCACAGTAATATTTTTATACTTCTCACAAACAATTATTTGGAAAACTACATAGTTGTCAAAGATTTTATTGAAATCTCTACAGCTGAAATATTTTATACGTACAATAACATTAGTTTATATAACATACACCTCGATCTTTATAATAAATTCAAACCCTACGACACTTGCTTGTTTACATTCAACATTCCACATCTAGGTTTAATGAAATTTACTTTAATTTATTTGTACTGTTAGAAAAATATCTTTATCAGCTAGTTCACAAAGAAGTCTTTGTACAAATGCATACAAATCACAGTGTGGGCACTATTCCATTCGACGGCGCGACCATAGCGCTTTTTTGCCAACACGGCAGGCGTCTCCAATTCAACTGCTCATGGGTGTATATCGGGTTGGTTATATAATATGAACATGGGCCAGCTAGCCATTAAATAGCAGCTATTTCTGAGTATCTCTCACACCTCTATGCCTCTTGCTCTTCCTCCCAGAATCCCTCCCTCTCTCCCTCCCTCCCTACCTCCGTCGCTTTTTTTTCTGCAACTGATTCAATATTAAAACACGTTTGCTTGTTCTTAGATCTCACGAAGAGGGATAAATCTTCTGGTCTGCACACAACGATCCCACAGTGACGTATAGACAGCTGTTGCAATTCAATTCTCTTTTCTTTAGACCGAATGAAGATTAAGCAGAAGTTAGAGAATTTGCCGGGAATACTGCCAGTTCGAGTCTGGGGCCGCGCCAGAAACGTTCGCTCGAATGCTATAAACACTGCAATTCGATTTCACAGACATCGATAATTAATCTACTGGAATGAAGAAAAAAGGAATTATGAAAGCCCGTAAATAGGAAAGGCGGAACATAAACTGTCTGAAACACCAGCGCAGAAAAAATTTTATGCTCGCCAATAATTTTTCCATTGGCAGTGGGATAGCACAAAACCTGATTCTGAGCAAAAAAAAAATATTTTTTCATCGTTTTAGGACGTATTTCCTGGTCTGTAACTGAGCTGATATGTCTCTTAGCAAAGTCTGCCCTCTTGAAAAAATTTTATTGCATACTGAATAGTCGGTGTCTGGTTCAGGGATTATGGTTGGAGTTGAATTATAAATTAACGATTGTTAGTACCTATATGTAGATATATTGCACAGAATTTATTACTTCGCACAAAAAAAAGGAAAATTAGGTCACTGGATGGCTTTATAAAAAAAATTGTGGATTTTCGCAAAAATCAAATGGAGGAAAAACCGTTTTATACCGTCGTTTTCGGTAAGCAGTAACTGTGAGACATTGCAGCAGCACCGTCTTGTCTAGTTCCTTTAACGACCGCTGGCGCGCAGCGCCCGGAGGCATTCTCCTTGGACACTTGGTTACCCTTTTCTAACTCCTTTCTGTCTTTTATCCTCCTTCCTCTCCTTTGTTACGTTACGGATTTTAAATTGGAGAGAACCTAATTATGATTCGGTTTTGCTTGCTTCTCCTGGGGCATTCTTTCCTTTCGTCGACTTGAGGTCATATCTAGACCAGCGAGCAACATGATTTTGGATGACGCTAATTTCTTTTGAGGCGCAGCACACCTGGGGATATATGATATTGTCAGTGATGTAACCGTGGTTTTAAATTAATTATAATAACGCGTGTCGGCGTGAGGGAGGACAAACGGTGAGTTGTGGACATTATTAATTTATTTAATCATAGGGCAACTAGGGCTGTGTTTTCTGCGACTTTTTTGTTAGTGTGGCTTAATCAAACTGGACGTGCAGTACTAACGTAAATCTTCAATATTTATTACTTTGTGATGATTATTATGTCATTAAATTTTATTTAAATACCACACTTTAATGTAATGTATAAGATGTTTAACATATATTTAATGTGATGTGTATAATTATCTATTTTGACAGTTGTTGTGTACCCTATGTAAGTTTAATGGTTATCTGTGGATTATTTGCATGGATATTTAACTAGCACTACTTTTGCTTCTCAAAAGAATCGGGCCACACCAATCGGCCTATCGTAATTGATTGATTTTCGAACAATAGTCTTTTAGAACAAAAACTTATCCATTGTAATTTGGAATCGGTTGGAGACTAGCACGGAAAAGAAGACAATCCTGAGTATGGGAGTTAATTTACGATATCTAATTAGTAAAAGTTTGATATTTACGACGGTGACCCAGATTTCTTCACGCACTGCTGAAATGCTGAACCTATGTATATTTAAAAGAAGTACGTCAACATAAGCTGTATGATGAGCCCAGACGGAAGGACGGCCCGGTAAAGGAGGACTTCTTGGATTCGGCTTCGAACCAGGGTTGACGCGGTGTCTGGTATTCGGAGAGCCATTTCTGCTAGGACTACTGGCTGCCAATCCCGGTGAGGCTCTGGTTCTACGTCCACCTCCGTTGTTCCGGCCCGTAGAGGACGAGTTCGCTGAGGACCACCAGGAGATGTACTGTCCGTGGTGAGCGGCGGGAGAGCTGTTCCTGGGTTCTACACCAGTGAAAGATGACTCCACGACATCGGCAGAAATGCGGTTATTTCCCGCCATCAACACAGCTAAGGCGTATTTTTCCCGCAAATGTACACCTATTTATGACACCAGCACTAGTAAATGCAATAGTTGGTTATTGATGTGCAACGTGCAGGCTGGTGTTGCTTGTTATTTTGAGATTTCGTAACTAAAGTTCTGCAAAAGTACCATATAATTTGAAATCGGTTTAGTTTGGTCAGTTCTTGTTAAATTCACTTAACAGTATTAAAATCAAAGTAATTTTATTCGTTTCTATTGATTTACTCAAATTAAAACTTCTCTGGTTGTTTATTAGAATTAATGGTCAAATTTTTTCGTAAACTACAGAGCTAATTCAAATCTGGATGAATATGCCGAGTTTTACGTGGCAGCATATATTTTAGCCGAGTCATATCATTAATACACTCTAAATCGGAATGTTATTTTTTACTGATTGTCATTTTAAACTGCTCCATCCAGAATCTGTAGAAAAAAATATCACTAATTCATCAGTTAAAAGAAATCTACTAATTCAAGCAGTAGAAAACTAGTTCTTTATAGTTGTGTTTTAATAAACAAGCACAGAGCATTCCTAACTGAAGTAAGTTAAGTACGATTTATTTTGTCGCAGAACCCAAATATTGTCTACACAAAAACGTTTTTGGAAGTGGTTGGGCTCGAACCTCCAGCCATGGAGCAAAGCTTGCTGAAGCTTTCAAGATCAGCCATATCCACTATCCTACTTTACCACTGCCAAAAGTTTTGTGGTCTCTGCAAGTTAACAGATCAAATAATGAGAACACGACGAATTTGATAAAATATTGCATTGTTTCTAACGTTCCACTGTCTAATTAGCACAGTTATTACTAGTCAATCTGTCTATTAAAAAAAACAGTTTGGTTCTGGAAAATCTCGTTGCATTGTAAAATGGCAGATACATAGAAAACACCGACAGCACCGTCAGAACGATTATATTTCTCTTTTAAAGCACACAATCTGAACTAACCTTAACTTAGAATGACTTTCGAGCCTTACAGAGACATGTACCTACGTACGCATAATATGTGTATATTTCGACAACATGAAGTACTTTCGCATTACGAAACTTACAGCCGTTCGCCATTGTAAGTTTATGTTACTACGCGAATGCGAGACTGTTTCTCTCAGGGGTAGAACGCCAGCCGAAAGAAACAAGAGAATGTGTTGCGTTTTGGGGGTGGCGGTTCGATACCAACCACTTCCAAAAATTTCCTTGTACGTACACGTAATAATTTTGTTTTATGACAAAATAATTGGATACCTAATTTATTTCGAACCGTAATGCACGGTTTTCAATCCTTGTGCTTTTTGTTAATCGACTACAAATAACTGGTTTTCTACTGTTGGTATTAGTGGATTTCGTTTAACTGAAGAGATTAGCAGTTTTATTTTTCTACTGATTCCGGATGGAGCAGTTTCAACTGGCAATCAGTAGAAAAAATAGGTTATACACTAAATCGGAATAAGCTATCAGAATCACTCACATATACAACTGTATTTTATCATTACATTACACATTCACATGTAATATTTTATAGCCGTAATATTGTAACACATATCAGTGGTGTTACACTAATAATTTTATTTTCTACTTTCGTTTTCGATAGCACATTCTAAAATGTATTTTCAGATTAACTTCGCAAGGGTTGTATGATATGTTGATAAGCGTTTTAAGTAACGAGTTGTTTTGCTCAGTACTGTCGCCCCATCATCTGACCTGGTCCGCTCCACAGTTTGGCCGTTCATTCGTTCTTAAATACGTGTGTTGTCTGCAACTCTACGGTGCTCGCTTTGAGAGGACTAGGAAATTATTATAATATATAGTCGCAGTGCAGCCAATACTAACCGACTGCCACGCCACGTCTATTTTTAAATCGTGTTTTACATTTTTGTTATTTAATGAAAACATGTATGGTTTTTTATATTTTATTTTATGTCTGAAGCGACGAAGTATATTATAAGTAATTTTCAGATTTTGCGTGCGCCCTGAGGGAGCAATGGATCACCACGAATGACAAGGTTTTTATTGAGTTTTAATCAACACAGTTGTAAATGTACGTGTTTTTGAAAAGGGTATTTTTACCAGAAAATGTTAAGAAAAAAAGCCCCTTTACAAATCTAATTAATATCGTCACTAAACTGAGACGAATATAACTGATTTTCCAGCCAAAAGTCTGGTTATGAATAAAGTTCATTTATCTGTACACAGTTTCATCAGAAACATTGTGTATTTGTTAAACCAGTAATACTGGTTAAGTGCATTTTGTTATGTAAATGAAATATTTCAGCGCTGGGCTGACGAGAAGTTGTCAATTGAGTTACACATTCTTAACTTCGTCTAATTTGGCATCATTATTAATTTTCTGGGTGCTATCATACTTGATATTGATTGTAATGTTTTTGCGTGCCCATTCAAACACCATGTATAGTAATGTTGTATAATTCTTAAGTATTGTCTAGTAACCACCACTGAAGTGAAACTATTTTTCATAGTGCAATTTCGTAGCCGTCGGTGCTTTTTTTCAGTATTACATATTTATAATTGGCTGTTTTTTCTTGTTTTTAATAAACTTAGATATTACGTGGTTTACGGCACCTGTATTAAAATTTTTATTGATCTTGGCAACATCAGTGATATTCTGGTACCTGAAATGTTTACTGTGTTATTCATTGGCTTGATGAATAAAAACAAGTTGTAAGGGTCATGTTGTTTAATTTGTACTAATTATTACAACTTTATTTAATATTTGGAGTGCTGCTGACTTTCAGACGATTCAGTTTTCGAATATCGAGTAATCCCAGATACGAAACTTAAGACACATCAATTTCAGACGAAAATCTTAAAGTTGGTACCTTTTAATGATTATCACTAAATAAAACTGGGCTTTTCGTACTATGACAAAAATCACAAGGAAGTTTTTTTTTCTCTTATACAAATGCAATTATCAGTGCTTTATCTACCGAAAATACTGTATTCGTAGAAATATTCTGAAGCTAAGCATAAAAGCTGTAACAGTTTTGGAAAGTGATCTAATTACAGTATTATGCGTACTTTCCATGTAAATTTATCACAGTTCTTAGTCACTTCCGATTGATTTATTTTGGGGTTTCCGTTGAGACATCCTGCAGTTTGAATGACTATAAATATAATTTATCACAGTTCTTAGTCACTTCCTATAGATTTATTTTGGGGTTTCCGTTGAGACATCCTGCAGTTTGAATGACTATAAATATAATTAATTTTAAATCGATTATTATAATTTTTTGGCGGAGTTTACTTGTCAAAATAATTAGCTTATGTCATAAAAATCATTACATTTTTTTTTAAATCAAAGACTGTAACCATTTGCTTTTGAATGAGTCGCCTGTAATTAAGTAGGTAATGCTGAAATAAATATGATGAATTTGGAGCGCAATTTATCAATTTATTCTAAACTATTCGTGAAAGTAGTGTGTATTGCATGTAGCTTAGCAGTAAAATTTGTTTCCATTGCGCAGGAAAGGCAACCGTTGCAGCTATAGCCATTGTGCGAGTTGTGCGTCTCTGCCTTCTCGCAGGCCAGACTGTCTGGTCCATTAAACGAGGCGACAAGACGGCGTCATCTCATCTCTTTCGCCCTCCTTTATTCCGTTTTCTTCATCCCCTCCACTCATCAAATACCTCTCTCTCTGTCACCAGTCGCCAGCCTCAATGATCTCTCCTCATAAAGACGTTGGAGATGACGGCAGAAAACTCTCAAGGAATTGCTTCCATCCCCCTCTGTAAGAAAACCGGGGTCTTTGGACGAATACGACGCTGTAAAGAACGGACTGCGTGATACGTCATCTTTGTTTTTTTTTTTGCAGCAGTTATGGATATCGTGTTCGGCTATTAAAACGAAAAAAAAAAAAAAAAAAAAAATATAAGTTGGAATTTCAAGTTATTATAGGTTTTTGCTTAGATATATATATATATATATATATCTATCTATCTATCTATCTATCAGTACTGAGATAGTCGGAGCTATATTTGATTTAAGAGGCGTCCTGCACAAATTTATAAGATGGTATATACTAAACGACCAGTCAAACATTTAATCCCATTTATAAAATTACCATTAAAATAACAAAATTTAATTGAACAGTTTCACTTTACAGCACAGCAGGATGGTAATAGTTTTTGTGGTTACCTTTCGTATCCACACAACGCCTTTCCTAGAGATGAAAATGCCTTGAGAAAACATAACTTTCTATAGGCTGTTCGCGCGTAATTCAGCAATTTCGAAATCAACGTTTCGAAAATGTCACTGCCCCTACGTGCATATATTAATTTAATGATCACATTGAGTGACGTTCGCCCAGTAAAGTTGGTAACGACGAAGGGAAAGGATTTACTTGTCTTAACCTAAAATCAAGAGTGTTGGGTAAATATTAGTGAATACTTTATTTAGATTCCTCTATTTTTAAATACACATAAATGTAAGAGTTAACAAATTTGTTAAAAATTTACTTTGCTAATAATTTTACAGTTTCACATGACTGACGTATGAACAAACAGACAGGGCCCACGGCAATGTTGGTTATACATATTGTGTAATAACGGATAATTTGCATATATGATATTCACAGTAAAGTGAGCACTTTTGAAGGCCCTCTCCTTTGGAATAATAGTCGATAAATATATATTATTTTACCCTTAGACGTTAACTTCCTAGTGCGGTGGATATACACACTGTGTTTATTACTTACACTGCAATATTTAATCTAAAAGTTGGTTAAACGATAAAAAAAAAAAATGGCTGAAAGGAAAAAGTAACTAGGTCCTCAAAAGTTTTCACTTTACCGTGAACAGCCAATACAAGTTTGTCTTAAGCACGTCTTTCAAAGGTGATTAATTTACCGTGAGCGTCCTATATTATGCAGAGAAATCTACGCCATAATCAGCAATATGATACATAATAAAATTAAACCTAATACATTCTTGACAAAAATAAATATTGTAATGGAGAAATCGCAGAGATTGCGAAAACGAGCATTGACAAAAGGGAAAGAAGACACTTATTGCATTTCATTTCCTCAGATTTTTTAAATTGAATTATCACCGGGATAACTTACCAACAGGCAAACCCGTGAAAATAATCAGTTTCCTCCATAAAGGAAATCCCACTCGCTGCGGGTTGCAAGGCAAGTGCGATGACCAGGCCTACATGGACGCCTGGGGAATCGGGAGAAAGTAAATGGAGATTGGATCACATTGAAAGGTCAGTGGAGTTTTGTTGGCCAGAACCCGTTACACCGTTTGCTGGAATTCTTTGAGATCAACGCAGCGAACCAATGTCTTACAACGTTTGTGTAGGGTGGTCCAGAAAATTCCTCGATACTTATAGGAAGAACAAAGTAGAAAACTTGGAACGAATGTGGCAGACGTTGAATGTCAGATTTATTCACAGTTCAGAAATAATTTTTAACAGGTGTGTAACCTGACTGGAACACTGCGTTTAATTTTTCATTTTATATTTCACTGTATTATTTTTAATTTTAACTGCAATATTCTCTTGCCTGTTTAAGACACAAACTTAATAAATAACTTTATTTCAGTATTTCTGACCAAAATACATTTGGTGCAAAAGTTTGTGGGACATATATGGCTTAAGTCTTTTATGACCAAAGTATTAATGCAGTATATTTACTTTAATTCCCAGCATAGTCACAGGTCACCAGTTTCCTTATCCCACTGTCAAAGAAATCTGCCGCCTGTATCCTGAACCATTGATTCTCACTTTTCCTGAATTCGTCACCTGTAAACCATTGCGATGCAAACCATTTCTTGAAATGCATAGAGGATAGTCAGTTGGTTCTGATTAGGGCTATAGGGATGATGGTCAAAAACTTCCAGCGATATCTCCGCAACATTTCAACAGTTCGACCTGCTGTACGTAGTCGGGCAATATCGCGCAAAGCACGATTCCACTGGATAGCAACGCACGCCTTCTATTTTGCATATCACGTCTTAGTATTCTCGGAGTGCCACTGTTTGTGGGATTATTTACTGTCGTACTCATTTTAAGTTACACGTGGCGTCCAACTCGAATCTGACTGCGAAAAAATACACGGCAGCTAGCTAGCTACCGAGCCAAAAAATTCAACAGCGCATTCAATATCCCAATTCTCATTATCGATCGGTGGCAATTTCTACGCAAACCTAACTTTAAAAACGCGCCTCGTACAACTGTGATGTCCTTTCTTTGAGTAAAACATCGATTTGTTGATAATCTAAACGTAAACAAACGTCGGTCATTGATCACATGCATAGGTGGGAATTAATATAAACCTACTTCAAGTCTGTACGGTATACTCTCTATAGTTACTGTTATTCGCCAAGAGTTATGAGAATTCAAGAACTGCGGAGTCATTGGTTCAAGTGCTTAGTTAGGACCAGTCAAGTATTTATCTGGTAGCTGATATTACTGGCAGTTGTCGGTAATAAAGATAAGCTTGTATTTGGATCTTACGTCGGAGATTAGACTTTCCACAAGAAACATGTTTCGAAAACTGCATTCTCCCTCGCCTTTCCCGAGGTGCTGTTTTGGCATTCTTTACGTATATTAGGAATTCTCTTAGATAAATCAAAGATGTGCAATGGCGTATGTTCAACTTTTTTTTTCTTTCAGTAAACATACGCTTGATTCCAAATTCATGGCAAATCAACAAACGGTTCTCTAATCAAGCGGCATCTTGTACACAGCGAAATTGATATGCGATACAAATATTTAATGTTTTTCTATTCTCGTTCAAATTACCAGGTTCAGAATTATTACTCAAAATAAAAATATAATACATCACAACATTCTCTTTTCTTATTACCTATCAGTCTAGTTTTACCTTTTTAACTCGTTGTAATATACTTCACTATACCATCAGCACGGTGCTTCGTAAATGCCCAATGACACTACAGTGAGACTAGCAATATATGAAACGAGCAACACATTGCACACTGCTGGGAAACGTTCGGCTACAAGTACAAAATATACATTCAAAGTAAGTGTTCGAATTTGTTTCGAATGATGTTGGTTTCCTCTTTGTCACCCGTTGTTAAACTAGTTGCAAAAAGCCCATAGTAAACTTTAATTCCCAAAAAAAAATTAAAAAAAAAAAATTAAAAAAATGCCATGGTTATCGGCTTCCTAATTTGTGAGTTCATAACTTTCCCTGTAATAAGTGCTAACAAAGTTTACTCGGAACTTCAACTCGTGCTCCTTCGTCGCATATTGCTGCGGTAATGCCACTTTCAGCAAGAAAGTTTGCAAGTTAAATCTTCCTCTTTAAACAAAGGAGGCAGTCTGGCGTCAATATAAATAAACCCAAGGAACTCTGAACTCCCGTAGGCTCTTTATTGTTTAATGCCACTTAGGGAAACAATGGTTGTGGACTAACAGGAATCGATGTTGGCTCGTGTAGTTTGAATTTCAAATATATTAACTTTGCGGAATCGCGTTTTAAGATTGCGGCGCTTTCCGAAGGAGCTCGTGAGCCTATTGTAACGCATGGAAAAACGTCAAAGTAAAATGTCAGGCTCGCTCGAATAATTTACTTGCTCCAACACCACACGCGGAAAAATATAATTGAATTTACAAGTTTCGAAAAGAAATTCCTCGTTTAAAACAGCATCTAAAAATACGAGTACTTAAAACATGTAAATTTTTTTTTATCTGGAGTCATATTTATTTGCTTTAACACGGACTAATTAGAACTCAAACAAGTTGACACACAGCATAAGAATTTTAAAAATTTAAACTTTATTTTTTGTAATTGTTGTAACACTTAGTACAAGTACTTTAAACTACGGAAATGATTGACTGCGGTCTTTTTTTTTTTCACTGTCGTGGTTAAGGTTACACGAATTGTGATAACCCGAATTGAGCCAACTTTGATGATTGTCGGTATTCGTAAAACACCACTAGCGTAAAATAATGACGCGGAAGTAAGTCAACATTTTATAATATAGATCCCTGGTAGATGGAATGGAGTCCTGCAAAACTATTTTTAAATTATTCTCCGATAAATACAAAGCAATGGTTACAGCAAAACTGAAGTAAAATGTAACTTTTGTATTTTTTTAAATGTCGTAATTATTTCAACTCAAAACACACATGGCCGTATAAAACCAAAAAAATTACGTGTGAACGAGTAATATTGTAATTCAGTGACCGAAGATGCACCACTGCGCAATTCAAGGTGTTGTACTTTTATCTTTTATTGTTCTTAATGTTTATAACTATGGGTCACGTGATCGTTTTGTATTTGATTCTTATTAACTGTTTTATGAGAGAGCCTATTGTTAATGTCTTGTACATTCTCGGAAATATTTTTGCTCGGCGTCTGGCGCTTGGGTCACTTCTATGCGTTGTAAATATTAAATTTTATGTTCTATCAAACATTTAGATAGGCCCTTCAATTATCAGTATTGCTAACTTAGCGCCTACCGTTTCTTTCTCGCCCCTCAAGTAAATCACTTTACTAGCTCAGAATTTCACTTGTTTCGAAATCCATCATAAGTTACGCCATCTGTGCATAATCGTACGAAGTAAAATAAAATTTGGGTTTGGCTGTGTTAGGGACACGGCCGTTTGTTTTGCGTGAATACGTCTACGTTGACGGGCTCGGACGTCTTGTTTATTTTACGTTCCCGGTACCGCTTCACTCGATCATATGGGGTTTATGGGTATTACTGGATTGCTTTTGAGATTATCTTTTCAACCGTATACAATTTCTGTATTTCGAAATGGCTCTTTGACGAGTACAGCCCGACATCGTGTTAGGTTTTTTCTTAATTTTTTACATTAAACTCGTACAACTGCACCATAACCACGCCACACAAATGTTTTTATACACGCAATCGATTAATCTTGACGAGAGCTGTCGAGTAAAACTTAAAAGAGCGTCGTAGCTTCTCCTAGTCAAAAGTTATACTACGTGGAAGTTATGAGACGCGGCGAAACGAACTCAAAATTGGGGCGCTCCCCCCTTTTCTTTTATTTCACTCCTCGACGCGTGATGCTTTGCTGTCCTCACTCAACGTAACATATTCTTTGATCCTTTGGCAGTCGAGTGGTGTACTTAAATGTTGAATGCAGACGATAGATTCGGAGCTGCAATGCCAAACTGTGTCCCCGATTTCGTTAACATAGGATTTTCTGGATTGCCTTCGCAATCCCCTACGGCTGAAAATTTAAAGACGTATTCACGTCAAAACTTTAAATTTCTTGAACGTAACCAGCTACACTTTGCCTAGAACATTTGGGTGAATCACACGTGTGTACCAGTAATTTAGGATTCACACTGGGTCATAGAGAATCAACTGAGTTGAGAGACTTGGGCGGCTCCTGACATTGGGGTGTTGAGGGCCAAAGAGGGCAAAATGAGGTGAGAATGGAGCAGCGCCGAAATTAAAGGGCGGGGAAAATTGTAGATCCCCGAGAAAACCCCGCTGACCAGAGCAGCGGCATTGCCCGGCACGATTTCCGCTTGCAAAAATCCGGGAGTGAACCCGGTTCGCCTTGGTGAAAGGCGAGCAGGCTAACAGCTCAGCAACCGCGGCCTCTCATAGAGATTCAGCAAAATTATATTATACAAGGCCAGATTTCGTAGATCGTTGGCAACGCTTTTCGCGTCAATTGTGTGCATTTACGAGGAGCAAAAATATTATCGCGATCTAGAAGCTCGTGCAGGGGTGCTCCGCTTTCTACCTGAAGCCTCAAGGTAGGTGTACGGGTGGAAAATTATGAATTCAAACTGACGAAATAATTGTAGATAGGATATGCAACTGCGCCGATTCTTCTGAACTTGCTGTTCACGGTCCTGACGATATATGGTTCCAGACACTGAAGTTTATGACGAAACTAGTATTATTTTCCATAACTAGCTCATATGTAACCCAGCTACGTTTTGTCACATTCCTAAATATGGACTCATTCTGGATGACACACAAGTTATTACAAATAATGTTCATAAATACAGTCTGGTGAAAATGGTTTTCAAATTCTTTTAATATTTAGATGTGAGTTATAGTGAAGAATATGTTAACAGATACCAGTTACCGAAACATCGCCGCTTTTTCGCCATACCAAACCCTAATGTGTTCGTCTATGTTCGCCCATGATATCTTTTTCGGTTGACCAGCTGTTGTTCATATTTCTTGTGTGCTGTTTGTGTTGTCTTTGTTCATTTCATGACGTGTTAGTTTGTAATTACTAACTTGCATCATTAATATTTTTTGAAAACTGCTATTCCTAACGTATCAAAATAAAATATTTTCTTTGTATACATATTTTTGCAATGGTGTATTTCTATATGAAATTTTTCGTTTAGTTGCGTACCGCCATTGTACGAATTAGAAGAATAGCATCTTTATTTACTGCCACATTCCAACTCGCTACTTCCGGAGCACTCTTACTTCAGCTCTAACATACCTATACAGTTTTTTTTCTCATTCCATCGGCAAAATACGGAATACGTTTGTTGTGAACAACTACGTAGTTATAAAACATTTAATCCTTTACTAAACCACATGACTGTTTAGTCGGTTGTTAATTTCTCAATTGCAAATTCACCCTTGCGCCAGTAAAGTCGCACTCTCGTTAGATCCTCGCGCTTATACGTGGCCGATTCCGCTACGCCGTTTGTCAAACTTCAGAAATCGCCTCTTCACATCGGTGGTCTAAAGCAATTTCGATAAGCTCTCGCCAATCGATTTCGCTCGCATCGTTGTCGACTGCTGTCGCCAATTCAGTCGGCACGCTGCAGCTTCTTGTTTATATTTTTACATTTTAATTCGTCTTATCAGTGACCCTTTTTTGTTTAATTCCGAAAAGATGGCCAGAAAAAATGTTTTACAAAATAAGCTGTTTATTTTACTCGTGATTTGTTGACTTTTCTAAAAGCCCTGCTTTTATTAATTCAGGCCGCTGTATCCGGGCCGCTGTAGCATAGTGGTCTAACCGCACACCTCCCACCACTATGAAGCGGGTTCGATTCCCAGCGGGGCCAAGCAATAATTGTTATAGGCTGGAAATCTTGGCGGGTGTTGCCGTTACCCGATAGGTAGAGCCACGACTATTTCGCGAATTAATTCGGAGGCAAGGCAGACTCCAAACACTTGTTCTTTTCTCCAATTGTGGACGACAGTTCATTAGACACGCCCCGTTCAACTATGAGCCAGTAACAAGAAAGTAGCCGTAGTGTGAGCGAGTGTCTTGACAGCTCTGTACAGAGGCCTCGCTTGATCACAGCAACCAATAAGCAAACGATAATGTCTCTAGTGTATAGAGGACTGTCCAGCCTAGCTTGCCCCCCAGATCAATCCGCGAAATACTCGGGGCATGTACTAGCGTTCCGCCACAGTTGCATTCCGCCAGTCCGTCAATGATTCATCTCTACAACGTCCCACCTACATCAGCGCTAAATTCATCTCTTTCACAATCACTTTACTGCGTATTCTTCCGCAAAATATACATATTTCAATTGCTATGGGCTTATACAATAGTACAGACTATTCACGGTAAAGTGAGCATTTTTTAAGGCCCTGCTAATTTTTTCCTTTACATTAAAAAGTGGTGGAAAGGTAGAAATTAATGAAAACACTGCAATATGACTAATAAACACAGTGTATACATTTCATCACTCCCAAAAGTTAACGCGTGAGACTGCAATATAAGAGATTTATTAGGGGTTAACGCATTTGGGAATGGCCTTAAAAAGTGCTCATTTTACCGTGAACAGCCTATACCTATGCGCTGACACAATGATTATGTGAAATTTTAAATGTAACTTCACGTCGCCTATGTGACGTCATGAAAAATTATTCACATCTGCGCTAGGACCACATGCTACATTTTAGTCTGTGATCCTATTAAGGCAGGTAACCTATATGTTTTCAGTGGAAAATGCCCCAATTCCCGTAATACTCTGTATAAAGAAAGTTCTTTAATGTTCTAGACTATTTCACACACACACCCCGACGCATACCTTATTCAGAAGTCTAAAGTAGATAATTTTTTTACGCTCTTTGCTGTTTATAAGTGCCACTCGTGAAACGGAGGTTCGGTACACGAAGTGAAGAGACTTGGGCGGCTCTTAACAGCGAGGTCTTGAGAACCGATGAGGGTGAATGAAGTGAATATGGAGCGGCCTCGCAATAAAGGGGCGGGAGAAACGGGAGATCCCCGAGAAAACCCGCCGACCAACGGCATCGTCCGGCACGATTCCCACTTGCGAAAATCCGGTGATCCGGCCGGGGATTGAGCCCAGTTCGCCTTGGTGGGAGGCAAGCGTGCTAATCGCTCAGCCACCGCGGCCCCCTTCTGTGCGTTTCAGAAAGCCATAATAAATTGTTTATAAAAAGTATTTCACGCTTTCTCCTTTTTTTGGCATTACATGCAACTCAGAGAAAAACACGTTCAGTGGCCACCAAGTTTATCCACTTAACCCTACCACTTTAGCAAAACTACCCCGAGTGCCGTCTGAGGTCATCGAACTCACGACCTTTCAAATCTGAGGCAAGCATGCCATGATTCACTTATATTTATTAGTTGAAGCGCGCACAGAAAGAAAGACTTTTCCGAGTCGACAAAAAAGATACACTTATTTATACACGATGAAACAGATATATAGAGTTGGTTCACGTCGATCTAGTAAAAGGCTTCGTCCATAAAATAAGTGTATTTTGTTGGACGAAAACATTATATTCGTACCATTCAATATTTTTTAAGCTAACAAGGCATTATAAAAGAGCAACTGCATGCCTGTTTGGCTATACTTATACAAACTAGTATTCTGGCAAACAGAAAGAAGCTTATTTCGCAGCGCATCCACATAATGTTGTTTCGGATGAAATGAAAGCAAAATGAATATGTAAATTTAATCAAGTCTGCCATACGCAACCCCGCACACTGCCATGCATCTCGTCGAGGCGGCGATTCTGCTTTATGGAGGACGCACACTGATTGACGGTATGGAGATGTTTTCCTGTTGAAATAGTTTCCAGACGGGTGAGAGAGAACAATATTGCACCGGCGCGACGCTCTTGTAACGATGGCCAGACACGAGCACCATAGGTAGAGTAATTACTAAAAATAATATTTTTTCTTTCTTTTGCTTTTTTTTTTCTTTCTTTTGCTTTTATAAGGTGACCCTAATCAGACTTTTTTCAAAACGGGCGAGGGCGGAAACTGTTATATCAAGAAATTATTCTAGAACTGTCTTGGAACAAGGATGGAAATACTGTTGGTAATCCCACCCCCCCCCTTCCCCTCACCATCACTGGAGCCGACATGCTGCAAAAAAAAAAGTGTACATGTTCTGTGGCACGTACTAGGTATGCATCCTAGTCGATCAACACAGCCGTTAAGGCTCAGCATCGCGCATCACGTTGTATTACTGGTATCCAGCTTATTTCAGTTTTTTTGTAGGGACAATTTATTTCGAAACTACAGCTACATCTCCCTGGTAACATACCTTACTCTGCAGGACAAAACATTAATTCTGAATTTTTTTCAGGTAATTATGACGTAATTAGTGCACCATCAATTTAGAACTACCAATAAATTCTCGCCGTTTCACAATTACTTGATAATGCACTGGTAAGACTTGGCGACTTCATTTGAAGGTATTTGTGAATTGTAGACTCATTATAATTATAAATATTCATTATTTCATAGAAAAGAAAGTTATGGCACATATAATAGATCTATTTGATTTTGAACGACACGACTTTTACAAACTGTGGCCGTCATTATCTTTTTATTAAATAGTTTTTTTTTTTTTTTTTCGTTCGAAAGTCAAGACAAAATTACCTTCTTAGGTTTAATGCTTTAGTGATTTTACTCGCCTAACTTTGTCAGCGGTCGGACTGCGATGATGAAACGTTGGTTGAACGCTGCATTCCGAAAGTGTATAAAATCACCCAGAAGTACTGTATATATAAAAATCATACCTACATTTGATCATTATTTCATATTCAGTCATACTTTTGTCGTCATTGCAGGGTTACGAACCCACGACCCTAGGAAGTGACTAACTTACCTGAAACTATCAATACGCAGTATTACGAATAGGAATACTTCCTTTGTAAGCCATAGAAATGTTTTAAGTTATTGTCTAAATATTGTAAGAAATACGCCACTGGGATTGTGCACCGTTGTTACTTCAACTGCTGCCGTCATTTAAAGGCGACACGAGTGGATGGTCGAACAGTGAATCAAATGTGCAGCTTTAGATGCACTGATGTTGCTAAACTTGTTTCGCGTGTTATTCCCGCTAAACGCTCAAATCAATAAGTTTGGGTAGTTTTTGTTGACAATTTAGAGGCGGGATGAGCCTTTTCAAGAACTGCAATAAGACTTTATTAAGCGTGCAAAAAAAAAATAGATTTTACGGGAAAGTGGATGTAGTGAAATGAATTATTACCTTCGAATGAAGCTCGCATTTGAATTTAGGGACTTCGATGAGGGCCCGTCACTTTTTTTTTGTGTAGGACACTCGTGCAGCTCGGCATGGCGAAATTAAATCTGCGACGGCCAGAGAGGGTATTGAACAAGCTTTTTATTTCTCCTTAGAGCTATCCATAACCCACGCTACTTTATCATCGCAAAATCTGCCTCCTCTAACCCCCGCCGTCCACAAGCCCAATCTTCTCCACGCTGGGCCAATTTGTGGATGTAATGTGTCTGCTGCCACATGCTCGTCTCTCGGAACAACGCATGCACATAGGATAACGCAAAATGGACACATGGTGCTTAATAGATTTGCCACCAAATTAAAAGTGAAACACAATGCATATTATTTATCAATGTGCGCCAGGAATATTTTTCCATCTACGTTACCAACGGGTTCTATGACTAACTTAGAATATACCAAAAAAACATTGTAAATACATCATAAACCATAACCACAGTAATGGAAGCGTTTTAGAAACAAAACAATTATCTAATGAGAATTGAAAACTATTTTTATTTTTATATGTAAAACTGCTCAACAGAAAAAAAAAAAAAAAACAAATCTCTAGATTTTATTGGACACTTTGTTTCCGTGGCCTGATATTAACAACTCGATAAAAATGCCTAATCATTAAAAAAAATAACGTTAATTTTTGTGCATGACAATTTCAACTTACTTTGAATAATACAAATTTCAAAAAGTTATTTTAACACGATGTTTGGTTTCAGCTACAATGTTTAAGCAGTAGGAGAGGCACGAAGAAATGTCTTTGAAATCTGACATCTCGTTCTTCTACCGCATGTGTTTAACGTTTAGCTGATATGAATTGAAATTTTATCCCATATGTCAAAGTTGAAAGACAGGCGAGTCGCGCATAAATAAGTCCTAAGTAATATTCTTTGACATTTGGAATTATTTTCAGCCGTAGCCTAGCATATTAGTTTTATTTAGGTTTTGAAAATGTACTAATATAAATAAAATTTTAAATTGATATATTTCCTTCAATTCTTTTTGTGAGTCATTTTTATTGTCATATCTCCTTCAGACATTTTTCTTTATATCACAGCAAAAAAATAATGGAATAAACTAAAAACTATAAAATACCCTTAGTTCCTTACAAATGCATTCGTTTTAACGCCTTTCGAGAATCTGTATCCAAAAGAAATATACGCATCCTTACAAGACCCAGGACTAGAAGCCGAAATCTTGCAATGTGAAGGTCCTTGAGGAATAAAAGTTACAAGTGAATGTTGTAATCTTCGCGCTTTAGTTCTGTTTCGAGCGGAGTGGTTCGTGACATCTCCTTGCTCACAAATATGTTGATACTAAATCCTTGAAAGCCTTGTTACAAAATAAAATGTTGGTTATGAAATACTGGTGCATAAATAAGAAAATATACAGATTTATAATTCAGAAAATAGCACTTTCGCCAGTCCACAACCGCTGGAATGAGAACAGGAAAGTAATATTTTTTTATTTAAAATTTGAACTGTTTACAAATCTACAGAGTGCAATTTCGTATTGGCTGCTCTCGGTAAGGTGAGCACTTTTGAGGCCCTACTTAATATTTCCATTCAAACATGTTTTGTTTCTTAATCACCTTTTCAAATAAGTATTGCTATGTAAGTAATAAAAATAGTGTGTTTATTCCACCGCACTCGGAAGTTAACGTTTGAGGCTAAAATAAAATATATTTACTGACTACTATTCCAAATGAGGGGGCTTTCAAAAGTGCTCACTTACCGAGAATACCCTTTGCACGTTTATCGGCACTACAGCAAAGCTGCTATCCAGGCCAAAATAGAGTAACCCACCAGTCGGCAGCTGCCGACCTCTGATTGCAGCTGAAGCCCTGCTAAAGTTCTGCCTCCAAGATATTTATCCGCCTCGAGCAATCTAAGCTTAACTAAGCCTGGAGAATTACACCAGAGGACAACGCACCACATTCGTGCGCACTAAGTGTATAAGGACTATTTTTCGCCAGACGCTACCAACATACCAATTTTCTCTCTGTTGTTGTTCGGATTATTTATAAATGAAGCATTATAATGTATAGATAAGATATAAATAATATTTCAACTTAACAGGAAAAAAGTAACTTATGAACGCATGTATAAAACGCTTGTGATACCGGGCGTTTTTGGGATATAACTAAACACGTCATGCATGGGGGAGGTTTTTCAAAGGTTTGATTCAAAAAAGCCGGAAAAAACCGTGAATGAACTATAACAGCAGAATGCCGGTGGGCTACATAGACAAGGATTAAGATACACTCAATCAATGCGGAGCAGCAATCGGCTCATCTCGGTTAACCAACATAAAGCCATAACTGTTACTGTGATGCAACTTCCGCGCCCATCCCATATCAGTAGTTTAGATATGGGGTAGCACGGACCATTATACAGATAAGTAAAACCACCAATGAACTTATTAACTGAAGTATCTTTATTAATAAAAAAATTATAACATTTTTTGTGTGAATTCAAAATTTATATTTTCAACCTAAATTTAAAAATGCAATAAAATTTTGGTGGTGAATTAAAAAATTATATTTACACCGTAAATTAAAAAAAAATGGGGTACCCACTTTGATTGTTAAAAAAATTATAGCATAAAATAAAAAATTTAAATGGTCATTGTGGCGTGTTCAAAAATTAAATTACATTTTGAAATTTAGGCTGAAAATATGTGTATTCCCTTTGATTAGTTCAAAAAATATTTTTACAGCCTATATTAAAAGTCAAATTGGAGTGACCCGTATATTATTTTAATACAGCGAATTATACTAATACGACACTAAAAGGTTTTTAAATTTAAATTTCTTATCAAATTTGTTTAAATTGTTAACAATATTTTCGTTAGTACGCTAATTAAGAAGGTTTTAATTGCATGTAAAATGATCCATGCTACACCATAGTATAATACTCATTGCCATCTGTAGCCCTCACTCCCAGAGGAACACGTGGTCAGGCCGAGCCATTACCAGACCTCCACTGTCTCTACAGGACGGTGCTGGAGATTTGTTATCCACTCACTGCGTCGACACTTCTCAGGGGAGAGGACCCTCCAGGTTTCCTTCAGCTTGCGAAGTTTCACCCATGAATCCAACCTCAATAGGTCGGGCATTCGAGAAAACCTTAGGTAAGACACGAATGCCCGTATTTTAAATTCTCGAAGCTCGCATTATTTCGTCAAAAATATCCTAATTGTATGTTACGAGTAAAACGAGGTCTTGAGAGCCGACGGGAGTGGAATAAGGCGAGAAGGAAGCAGCGTCGTATTGCAAGGGAAGGGGAAACGGAAGATCCCCGAGAAAACCCCGCCAACCAGCGGCATCGTCCGGCACGATTCTCACTTGCTAAAAGCCGCACAAATATCTTTACTTCACAATTAGTAAATTCCTTCCGAAGAACCTGGAATCGGACACTCAATCCTTTCGTTCACAGTCTAGAATGCTGGCATCTACTCTACCACATTGTCATGTAAAGTTTGTTAGTAAACCTGAATTTCTCCTACACACAAAAGTTGCATTATTAGCTTTGCTACAAGCAAATTTATGTCGGTATCAAAAGTCAATACTGGGATTCCTGTATTTTGTTTAAAAGACTGTGTTTTAGTTTCAAGCTACTTTCAGGTGGCATTTAAAATACAAAATAAAGAATTATTTTACGTATTATGCATTGCAGGTTTCCACTCTGATTTTTTCCCCCTATTACCAGTAACATCGCAATGACAATTTTACATAATATATCCAGGAAATAAATAAATCAATCGAAATCTCACATGCTATTTGCTGTTTCATAATATATAGTCGGCATATCGTAAATGGACCCCGTAGTGTTTATTATTGGCGTAATCCTATAAAGATAATGTTTTAAGAGCGCATTATTTCGGTTTTACTTAGGCACCTCTTTTGCAGTATAATTTGGAATATTCATCTCTCGCGCGATGTTTTCACATGTTACACTTCGAATTTCTCTTTTCCCATAAACCTGAATGGAACAATTACTGTACACTAAACCTTGATAACTCAATACAGACATTTGAATTTTGTACTCTGTTCTTCACTCTAGCAACCTAACATAACCCAAAATCCTAAGTAACTAGCACACACAATTCGCTACAATTTTAAGCCGCTTGCGTTATTTGGCGGAATAGTTACGCCTACTGTCAGACAACTACTGGCATGCGTGTTTACACGAGTCGAGTTGGATTTAGCGATCAAGAATTTGTGTGGTGTGGGAAGGTCAAATGATCCAGTAAAACAAATATTTCTGTAGTAGCCCGCGCTTCCGGTCACTGTAACGTTAGTTCTAACTCGCCCGTAAGATTCACTCGCTTTACGTCTTTACACGAGTAAAGTAGCTATATGTCTGTTACTGGCTAACTTAACTCCACCGTTTTGTGAGTGTTACTAAACAGGTGTAAACCCGGCTTAAGAAAGACTAGCACTATTCCTCTCACCTCTGGTAGATACCAGTAGCGGCTCTTTTTACTTCTTTAGAAATAATCGGAGGCTGTATTATGGTAGTACAGGCCGTGTTGCAATCGAAATATCTATCATCACAGACATATCCATACCCATAAATAATACCTAGAGATGATGGTTTACTGCGGGAAAAGTTGACAGTTTGTCAGACATGTGAAAAATACGTTGAATCCTAGCAGTTTTCTTTCCTTATTGGCTGCCATGCATGTATGAAGCAACTACCCCATTTCACTCGGCCCTTGAGGATTCTAATACCATAAGGCAGAACGTTCATAATTGGTCTGCAACAATGCAGCCGTGTCAAAACCTTGCTCATCCAATCATGAAAGAATGATCTTTTTAGAGTGTTATAGAAGATATGTTGGCTGAAAATTTTTTTTCGCGATTTTCCATCATCTCTGACAATACCATAATAAAAATGCTGTGCTATTAACGACATCGGAATATCTTCGTAGTCAGCCAATGAGCTTTAACTTCAAAATGGAAAATTTTTACCAATAGTTATTTAACTCTTTGTTTGTCTAAGTTGGCCGACTTGTTGCATTAATCATTTCCCCATCTGTAGGCGTTTCGTTAGTACCTTAACGTTCTGATTGGCTACGCGTTTTCGCACAAAACAACTAAAAGTTCACCTGCTTCCCAAGCAACTGTGCGTTGGCAGTTGTTATGGGGATTGTTGCATGTGATTGTAGCAAGCAACATTGTACAGAAAGTATTCAACTCTTTATGTTACTGGCACGGTTACGAATATCTCGATCGTCACACAGCCTCTACTTTCCGCAAAACGGCGCTACAAGCATTCAAACGCGATCACAGAGCTCTCTCATATCGTGCAGGAAAACTACCACTGACAGCGCGGGTAATTTTCGCGACAGCTTCGCTGGTTCTGTAGTGATCTTTGAGTTTGATGCCTATGTGGGGAACCATCATAAACTGAAAAAGTGTATGTAGGCAGGAAAAATGGTGCCAAGTTCTTCGCGCATGGTCACGCGAGGTTAAGCACCGCATTGTTCATAAACGATGCAGGGCTACTGTTAAATTCTTCCCACTGGTCGGCGTAAAGCACGCAAAGGGCCGCCGCAGAAATGTGCGTGTCGAGATTTGAGCGCAGGCGAGTCGCATTTATCTCCGGCGAGGACTCCGCGGGAAAGAAAATGGAATCAACTAACGCGAGAGAGGGAAAATTGTGAGGGACCGGAGAAAAAAAAAGAGATGGGGCAAATGGTAGAGCGCAATGAGAGGGAGCGGATACTAGTGAAGCGTTCATGACGCACCTTCAACCCCTCCCAACTCAGTAAATCACCTGGCGTCACTTTCAGCTTTCCGAAATGTCACGGTGAGAAGAGGAAAATATAGAAGGGGGGGGGGGGGGACATAAATACCCAGCTTTCAACCGCAGGTATTTTCTCTCTCTAAAAAAAAAGGGGTTGGGGGGGGGTGGGATCCTATACAAGTAAGGGAAAATTAGCTATATTGTATAATAAGATTACATTAAAAAATATCCCGGAGTAACAGCAACTGTTAATTATTTTTATTACTTATATGTTATATCTGCTGACGACTCGACACTAAAATCCTCTATAATTGATGGTGGATGGATGCAAACCATATCCTCTACCACGATAGGACGGATGCGCTATCCATTACACCACGACAGCGTGACATTATCAGTGAATATTAATGTGTTAAATTATTGTTTCTTCCGCCCGTCCCTCCACTTCTCTGTTGAGAATGCTGAAACGATGCACGCGTCGTAAGGTAATTTTCCCGTCCATGCATGGGATTTTCCACTACCATGTACGTGGATTTTACTCCAGAGTACGGTAATTTTATCTTATCTTATCTGTAAGGAAAACAATGTTTCCCCCACAAGTTTGCGAGTCTTGTCAGGTAATTATCGCATTATTTTTTACACTGCTATTTACGTCAAGAATTCGGGGCTTCTATGTAGAGTGCAGAATAGTAGAGAAAGTATTCAGCAGTAATAGAAAAAAGGGATAAAACCCCATTAAGATGTCACGCTGAGGTTAATTTTCCCTCTGAGGTTTCCATGAGTCCATACTCTTAAACGTTCTCACTCTTCACGTAAATATTAACCCGGTTTTTTGTTGTTTTTTTTTTCCTTCTTTCTTTGAGAAGTTTCAGGGTATTCGCAGTCCGCCAGGGCGGCGAAAATAGCTTCCAGCACCGCTTCGCCTTTATCCAAGACTTCCCGTCGCGGGCGTGATGTGTACCGAGTTTCGAGCGTTTCATCTCTCTCGGGGGCCTGCCGCAGTGCTGCCACCTGTCTGTAGGGGAGGAGCGTCGCTGACAAGCTGCCAACTTCTCGCGACATTCCCCTCGGGGAGTAATAAATAATAAAAGTCGCCGGGAGACCGGGAGCAGGGCTGCCAACACAGGGGGCATCGCACCTCGAGCAGCAGACAGTGTGATGCCGGAGTCGCATAGCCCCCGACAAGCACGACACGGCAGCCCTGACACGATACGTAAAATTAAACAGCCAATGAAATACAAAGATATATCTGACGTGAGCTCGACAAATCCTATCGTCCGGCCAGCAATAATTTTGGATTAGAAATTATGTATATTTTCGCCGTATCGTGCGGCACGACACAGTGTACAACCTTGCAAAATTTTATTCCACGGGAAGCTTTCTCTACAATGGCAAATACGCAGTTTAAAAAGAAAAAAAAGGAACATCACTGTATTTAAATCTTAAAAAAAATAATTTTACCTTTGTATGCATTAGCGATAACACTCTGTCAAGGGCTCTTCACGATAAAGTGAGCACTTTTGAAATCAACCTTAGAAAAATGTCACTGGACTTCCTGCGTTTAATTTCAACGGGTGCACGGAGTGACATGCGCCCAGTAAAGTTGGTCACGATGGATGGAAAGTAGTTCCATATATTAACGACGAATAATAAGTGTTAGGTAACGATTGGTGATAATATAAATTATTTAATTGGCTTTCTGTTTTTTATTAATCAATGAAGTTTAAAAATGAAGAAATATGTAAAATATTTACTTTTCTAATGTCGTAGTTTCACTTGACCGACGTATGAACAAAGTGACGAGGTTCATGTCAATGTTAATTTTACATAAGGCGGAAGAATACACAACGTGCATACAAGTAGATCTTAAGCAGGGCTTTCAGATGTGCTCATTTTACCGTAAACAGCCTATACCATCGTGTATTCCAAATTTCCCGTCTGCTCACCGCCTTTGAAACTAGCGTAGTTAATGAGCGTCTTCTAAATGGACGCGTAAAATTCTACTCTTCGTGTCGCGTCAGTAAACTGTCGGACAGCTAATTCGAGCAGTCCCATTGAAGATATAGCTGTTGTGTCGTGGTTGCGGGTTGCGGTTTTCGGTCGTGTCGTGCTGTGTTTGTCGGGGGCTATGTGGTGACTGCCGCGTGAGAATCGTTACTCCGGCCCTTCAGACGTTCGCCCTCGGCCAGTTTCATTTTCCTTAGTGGAAAGTGTGGAAGATGGTCTGCGTTCTACAGGTTGTATGAACTTTTATGTAGACGTGTTATTAGTTTTTTTTTTTCTGAGCCTGTTTTGGCATATAGAGGGCAGGTGTTATCAGGCCTATTCCTATTTAGTTTAATTATAATTTATTTCCGAATTCCCCATATAATCTTAACTCGATAGTCGTGAGATATGTAATCTTTGGTTTTCATCTTATGTATGAGAGTTCGGTTAATGGACGTATAAAGCAGAGTTGATATGTCGCGTTATTAAAGATATTATTTATTCCTCTTTGACTTCCCATTCATCATGAATAACTACGTTTTGCAGAAAGTGTATATAATAGTTAGCCAATCGTTTCTACATAAAGATCTTATTTTTTACAAATCCATGACTTTACTGATGTAGTCGGACCTATTTTTAATATAAGAGGCGCCCTGTGTAAATTTATAAAAGAGGACGTATCGAATTTTCGCTCCCATGTATAGAATAACAATTAAATTAAATTTAACTGTTTTACTCTACTACATAGCAAGGTGGTGATAGTTTTTTGTTTCATATTCGTATCATCACAGCAGTGTATCACACAATTTTCAGATCAAAAACATTTTGTTCCCTCTAGCTATAATTGATGGGAGACGATGATGTAAGTCAAGTACGCAGTACCTCCATTCTTATTGACATCCCGGTTATAGGTCCCTTCCACCTTGAACGAAATACTGTGTTTAAAAACAGTGAGTTAGGCCAAACACCTATTTAGCATATGTTTAGTACACGCAAACCATTTCAGCAGTACGTGATTAGCTACTTACGAGGTTGTCTTATAAAGTACATGATAGATTAAAACTACCAGTTTGTTGAAAAATTTTGTCGGCGGGAACAATCTGACACTATTGATATTCGGATTTTTTCCCCGACAACCAAATAAAATAGTAATACTACCGGCTTTCATTTAGTTGGCTGTACTATGATAGAGCTATATGGGAGAATTTAAGGATTCGGATACAATTTGTATGACAATCAGTATACCGGTAGCACTTTTCGGTATGTTTGTTTACATAATCTCGACGATATAATTTTAAATGACCGCAATATGTAAAATAATTTAATAGACTATATAAAACGGAATATGAGTGTAGGTGTTCCTAAGTACCATGCACAGGATGTTGCAATATTGCATGTCAATATTTAGGGGCAACATTCCTCACATCTGGAGGATGAAAAAAATGTTATATGAACATAGGTCTTCCGCAAATACTTTATTTCCGTACTACAGCCTATAATACATAACGTACAGTGTATGACCCGCGGGCTGGATCATGTTACTGTGGGATGCCATAGCAGCGTACGTTTGCATGGTACACGACACCTCACATCACGAAACTACACACAGAGCAATAGGAATGGCGAATGAGGTTACACATATGACACACCTTATCGTCGGCACTACAGGAAATGTTCAACATGCCTTCCATAAGCACGTACATATGCTTCAACCTACCGTTGTATGGACACCCGGATTCGTTGACGAATCCCTGGAAAATTACTGATAATTTCGCAGCCCGCCTCAATACGGTTACAGAGGGTGCCCACATCGTCCACTAGGGTTGCATACACAAGTGCCTTTAAAAGTCCTCGCAAATAAGTCTAGTGGATTCAAATCAGGGCTCCTCGAGGGCTGGTATGGGTCTGCCAATACAGCTGCGATGGCATTCCACAGTAACATGATCCAGCCCGCGGGCTATACACTGTACGTTATGTATTATGGGCTGTAGCACAGAAACGAAGCGTTTGCGGACCTATGCCCATGTAACATTTTTTCATCCTCTGGATGTGAGGACTGTTCCCCCGAAGTATTGACATGCAATATTGCAACTATCCTGTATATTTATACGAAGTTTTAAATGAATTGAAAGTTTATAACACAATACTCGTAGGTCGGTGAGTAAAGTGTCAGCTTCCCAAGCCAGTGTTCTAGGTCCAAATCTCGGTTGTTGCATCGACTGTTTTTATTTACTAACTGCGTATTATGATTTATAATTAAGATTTTTTTTACATAGTGGATAACGAAAAGTGTTGCCGCTCGATAATTTCTTTCTTTGCAACAAATTAATTGTTTTACCCAACTGAATTGCTCTGTTGTGTGAAACTACAAAGTGTATGTTTGCCACAACATAAATCCTTAACTATAATAATTGGTAATATCGACAAAATAAATGGCGCACCTATGTACTAAACATTATATTTTGTTGACAGTAAGAAATATTGTTTGCCCCAGGCATTTATTTCAGTGGAAAAGAGAGATTTTTTTATTCTTTATCATGGCAGTCCATTATTTTTTCATTGTGCTAATACTCCATCACTACAGTTAGGGTGGCGAGCTTGAGAGAAAATTAATACTTTTGGCGAGACTGTGGGAGTTGATAAGCAACGGGAAATGCGGGGTATTTTAAAGTACAAATCCAGGTGGATTCTCCAGATAAACTACACTACGGGAAAATGAAAAAAAAAAAAAAAAACTATACCATGAATAACGCCATTGAGAACTAACAAACTAGCACAAAACATTACTCGAGGGCAGCACATGAAGTGATCGTAAAGAAACACCGGAGAAGACTGTGGAGTTGAAGTGGGTCAGTCAAAATACACAGACGCATAGGCTGTTCACGGTAAAATGAGCACTATTAAAAGCCCTGTTTAAGATCTACTTGTATGTACGTAGTGTATTCTCCCGCCTTGTGTAAAATTAACACTGCCATGGGTCCTATCACTTTATTCATGCGTCGGTCAAGTGAAACTGTAAACTTATTAGAAGAGTAAGTATTTAACAAACCGCTTATTTTTACACTTCGATGCTTTAAAAAAAAACACACAGCGACAGAAATAATTGAATATATATCACAAATTATTACCTAACACTTTTAATTCGAAGTTAAGATGTGGAATTACTTTACCTCCATTATTGCTAACTTTATAGGGTGCATGCCACTCAGTGCGCCCGTTACATCATCTTCAGGTAGGGGCAGTGACCTTTTTCTAAAGTTGATTTCAAAAGTGATCACTTAATCGTGAGCATCGGGAGAAGCAAGTGGTTGCAAGGGGCGTCACTATACTCCAGTGGTTTGGGCGTTGCTGTCACGCCAGGACGGCGAAGTTGAGCCCCATTCGTACTGTTGAGAGTTCAAATGGGGTGGAACAGTGGGAGCACGGGAAGAGGGACGGCCATGTCGGAGAATTGCAGAACAGGTGAGACGAGAAGTGTCAGTGGTGCATCGATGGTTTTGCCGTTGGTCAGAGGAAGCTGTGCATACCCGTAGACCAGGTTACAGAATCCGGCGACGCGTGGATGCATGCCGAGACTTTCGCACTGTGCAAGCGGCCATGGCGGATCGCATGGCGGCCCGCAGAACGGAATAATATTAAAAAGTTTCATTTGTTTAGGCTTGAAATCTCTTTCCGTTGCTCGTAGTCAACATCGCTGAAACGATGCCTAGCCGAGTTCTTTGAGTGATACTTGCAATGCGGCTGAGTGATATTTTCCTGAAAACGGGAACAGACGCTACTTACCAAACGACGCTGCTCGTTCGCCGAGGAAACTGTGTGTGTTACTCTGCTTTGTCTTCGTCGGGTCATCAGGTTTTGAACTTAACTAACATACTTGTCTTCATCAGTGTTCGTTTGTGCTTGCTGTCTTCGTTGGGTCGTCTACAGTTCTTTTTCTTTCTTTCGCGTATTTGCATATCTTGTCTTGCTGGTTCGTTTGTTTCTCCTCTTGTTTTGTTTGGTTTGGTATAACTTTTGAGTAAATACCTCGTGGTTTTATTTGCATGTTTTAAATATGTGATGAGTAGTCAGTCTTTTCTTTTTCCCGTGTATGTTTTTAACATCCCCATCTGTGTGTTCTTCCACCTGCAGTGGCGTATGCCTGTCAGTGTTTTGTGTTACGGTCCTTGCATACCGACTAAGAACTTAATAATTTACAATATATGTATTTTTGCTTTAAACTATCGATAATATACTAATTAAATAAAAATAAGAGTTAAGCTTTTATACAGGATGAGTCTTTTTAAAAGAGGCCCCATGGGACGTGTGTAACTGAGCGAGAGAATGAGTAAATAAATACCAGTGTAACAACGACACATACAGTAAGGTGCTGGAAGTGTCCACCAAGTAACCTTGAGGGCTCCCATGCACTACGGTCGGTTGAGTGTAGATCAGCGACGAGGAACGTTGTGATAGTGTTTCGGTGCATCGGCATGGTGTTGTCGGTTCAACAGCGTATTTTTGTGGTACACACATGCACGCCACGGTTCTTGGAAGCAGTGTGCAGAATTGTTCCAGACGCATTTTGCGGTGGTTGGGGTTGCAGCGAAGCCCCCTGCCAAATCAGTCATCCAGAAACGGGTTGCAAAATAGCGTGCAACCGGATCCGTGCTGAATAAGCAAAATGTGCGTCGAAAGACTGTCCGCACTGAGTCAAAGGTGGCCAACGCAGCGCACATGACACGCAGTCCACGTAAATCGTCTCGGCGTTTGTCGCAACAGATGCAGGTGTCCCAGTAACACCACAGATCCTGAAGCAGGACCTGCACGCGTACAAATTTACTGTGGTGCATCAGTTGCTGGATGTGGACAAGGCAGTTCGAGTGCAGTTCTGGGAGTGGATTCTGTCCAATATTGCTCCGGAGGTGTTGCTGGATGGATACGCCTTCTTTTCCGATGAAGCATGGTTCCATCTGCCAGGGTACGTAAACTCCCAGAACACGCGCCATTGGTCAAGTGACAATCCACACGTGTTGACGGAAGCTCCGCTGCATCCCCAGAAACTCGGTGTCTGATGTGCCGGGTCTTCACGCCGCATCATCTCCGTGTACTTCCATGTGATTGTGAACTCGGCTCGTTACATCGAACACATTTTCAATGTATTTGCGGAACAACTGACGGAGGATGAGCGCAACAATGCTTACAGCAGGATGGAGCCACGGCGCATTCTGCACGCGGTGTCGTCTGCACACCTGCCTCGAGGTCACTGGCGGCCACTTCCAGCACCTACTCTAGGTATTTTGTTGTTACACTCGACTGTATTTCCTCAGTCCCTCGCTCCGTTACACACTCGTCCCACGGGGCCTCTTTAAAAGGGCTCATCCTGTACATATGAATAATAACTTGAAAGGTTCAAGAGGAAATACATTTTCCTCACGAGCCCACACACACATTTGTGCACATATATACATAAACATTTCCTAAAAACAAATCTGAAGAGCTTAAGTACCCATATAATTTTTTTTTCTTGCTTTGCACATATTTTCCTTTGACAAAACTGCGTATGAGTTTAGTGTTGGAAAACCCAACCGAGCATTAGTTTATATGTTTCTAATAAGTAAGCACGTTTTCTTTGCAAATTGTTACCTATCGATATACATTTAAAAATTTTACTGTCAATATTTTCATTAGTTAAAAATGAAACTATTTCACGTGGGTTGTTCCACGAAACTGAACGGAGACTTTGTTGCAGATGCTACGAGGGCCTTGGAAAATCATACACAGAAATGCGGGACTCTTAAATCTACTTAACTCTCCGTGGCAGTTTGAGAGGGCAGAGCTCGCGAGGTGGATTCAAGCGTGCTTTGGGCGCGCAGAGGTAATTAGTTGACTTTTCGCAGGAGTGCTCCTTGCTGTTTGTATTCCACTCGCCGCTCTCCCGGTCTCTTTTGCTTTTCTTTGTAGTTACATCTCACTTTTCACGGTTTCTGCTAGTGTAAGGCCACGGTCGCCGCGCGGTGGATAAAAGGGAATATGTCTCGTGTCTTCACTCCGTATGAGGTTTCTGCGGAGCTAACTAGACTGGTATGTTCGCGGTTTCTTCACACTTTTTTAAATCAAACCTTTGGAAATTCACATCGTGTGTTTGGTTGTTTCCTATACAGGATGCCAGGTAATTCACGGGTACGGACTGCAATACACGAATCTGTGATCGAAATTAAGTGGAAAATACTCTTTGGTTAAAACGGCTGTTTACGAGAAAAACTTCATTAAAAAACGTCCCAAAACCATTCTAGCAAACGTGTGGTATTCCTATTAAAGGCTGTTGATGACAAAGTGAGCACGTTTTAAATCAACCTCAGAAAAAAGTCACTGCCCCTGCCTGCATATATTTTAACGGGCGCACTGCATGACATGCGTCCATTAAAGTTGGTAACGATTGGTGGAAAGTAGCTCATTATCTTAACGTCAAATAAAAAGTGTTAGGTAACAATTTATAACTGACATTATTTATTTCACTTTCTGTTGTATCAATGCATCAAAATGTAAAAAAGGGGCAGATTTTTTTTAAATATTTACATTTCTTTATAATTTCACAGTTTTATTTGACCGACGCATGAATAGAGTGATGAGGCCCACGGCAATGTAAATTTTGCATAAGGCGGCAGAGTACACGACGTGCAAACAAGCATATCGTAAGCAGGGCTGTTAAAAGTGCACATTTTACCGTGAACAGCCTACGGATAAAGGAGAGCTGATGTGGCACTACTGGAATTGATGTGTCGGTCGTAAGGAATACGGCAAGGGAACGAGCTGAGCTCAGTAGTGAAAAAGAGGCCATGGCATACACATGCAGTGAGTGCTGGGACATGGCATCCGGCGGCAAGCTCCGAGCATCCAACTTTCAGAAAAGTGCATTGCTATGGGCAGAGCAAAGCTATAACACATATTATGATGTTTCGACGATTCGTATGCTGATGTCGTATGCTGTGCTTAACGCGAAATAGTAATTTAATCTGCTTTAATGTCCATTGTCTTGTAAACTAAGTGCATAAAGCTTTTATTACCAGACATTATGTAAACTTCCCGTCAGAATAAATGAGCGACGGAAAAAGTAAGCCCCCTTCGGCAATCTTCGGCTTTTGACAAGACGTATCGCCTTGGCTCTTAGACAACCAGCACCTCTGAACTATCCGGCCAATAGTTCAGCATTTTAACTGCCCAAGAATCTCTTTAACTTCTATTGGAGCATTATTCTGACATCAGTTCCTTCAAGTGAATGTAACGCATTTGATTGGATGAAGCAACTCGTCCTGCGATTTATTAAGTTAATGCAAAAACAGAATATCTCACAAACTCTTCACTGGAAGTCCGTGTCTCACGCGCAAACAAGTAACAATTAGGAGAATTAACAACCAATTATAAAGGTGAGCTGAGCTACAGAGTTGTGCAACATAGCTTGTCCCGAAATATTTTAGCGGAATTACCACTCATGAGCTCCACACTGAACGTTCGCGAGTCATGCAAGCAGCCAGCGGAAAGAAAACCAGCCGTATAGGCGTGCTAAGCGACAGTGTTGTGCAATATAGCTTGTCTCGAGGTATGTAAGCAACAATCGATGAAACAGTGTGAAATGACTATAATTACAGATAACTGTAAAAGAGAAATGCACGATTCCTCTGTTAAATATTATAACTACTTAACGTCTTTCATAGAATAGGGTATATTTTAATTGTCTTTTATTAACGATACACAGATGTGAATTTCCTGATTTCGTACGCATTTGCGAAAATCAAATATCACACTTTAGCGGAATATATGGTTATATTAATCAGTAAATAAGGCCACTAAACATTAATTAAACAATCGGCGCATGTTGCAGATGTAATTATTGTATGCGCACATCAAGAATGTTTCTCTTGCAACTAGCTGCTGTCTGCATGAAAAGCCACGTCCTAATCTAACCGGACCAATTTCTACCCTGCCAAATCAAATCCTTACGTAGGTTTCGTATTATCTACTGTGGCCGGCAGACGTCTGTGCATGTCTGAGCGGGTTGAGTGTGTTAAAAAGGTCAACTGAGGGGGGGGGGGGGAAGAGATGCGCACGTAGGTCTGGCCGTACTATCGGCTATTGTACTATAGGCTATTCCACACACATCAGATAGGGTGGGCTCAGGTAGGTATATGTAAGGCAATATGGGACGGACATTCGCACAGGTACAGGAAATTTATCCTCAGTGTTAAAAATTTGCACTTGACCATTTTAATAATATAAAACCAATTAATAAAAATATACAACTGGAATACTAATTAGTTTTTAACACTCGGTCCAATTCCACGTGAATTAATGTATACCTACAGTTTATCAAAGTATAACAAAACAGTAATTCCAGGCCAGTGCATTTCTTTGAAACTATAGAAAATGTTTTGTATCTTTATTTGCACAAAGTCGCGAAAAAGAGAGTTTTTACTCATAGTGGACTGACCCGCACTATAAAGAATGCACACACACAGTGTTTATAAAACAAGAAATAAAATAATAAAATTACAATCTACAGCATAATTTTCATCTACTTCACAAATTCCACGCAATTAATCTATGTGTAAGCATTCTTGCAGTGCTAAATGGTAGTTTATGTGAAATCGTGGTCTACATACGCCTAGTTGTTAAAATCAAAAAGCTCACGAAAATCGCAGTAAATATTTCGAGTTTACATAAAAAGGTTTTAAGTATCTTGTTTGTGTATTTGTTCTGGAATTCAGATTCACGTGCAAACTTAATGCCGCCTGTAAATATTTTTTTCCAAATAACGCTGGCTTCAGCAGACGGTGTAACCAATATAAAAATATTTCTGTAGCATTTATGATACAGTTATTTGTACTAACTTAACAGACCGTAATATACGTTTGTCTATAATTTATGCCAGTAAATGTTATTCCAAATGCAATGTTCATAAGAGAAAAATTTTCTCGATAGTGAAACAAAGATTGTGCAAATATGTAATCCTATTTGAAATTAATTAAAAACTAAAAGATTAACTGTTTAAAATTATATGCCTGTTAAATTATTACACACAGAGATTCGAAACTAACGATATCGTTAGGATATAGTAATAAGTAAATTAGTTTGTTGGCGTTAAGGCCAACGGATTTTCTCAAGAAGTAGTAGGTTCGATTTCTAGTCGGAACGTATTAATTTTAATATAATATAAAAGATAATAATCTTTGTATTATATTTGGGGTATAAATAAATAAATGTTTGAAAGTATGTTATATATTAATTTAGATTTTCTATTTAAAAATGTGACAAATACAAGCTTGACTGTAATGTTAAATATATATATTGCAAGTCCACTTAGTAGGTTAGTTAATTTATCACAACAAACCGCATGTATTTTTTAGTTACTAGTTTTAGAGATTTTACGTGTACAAGTAGCATAAAATTCACACACAATTCCAGATTTACAGCACTAATGTTTTTAATTCCGTGACAACTTTTTCTCATTTTTTTCCTATTGGAAGTGACATTTCCCATGAAAGGTTGACTCCTACGGACAAGCATAAATTACACCCTTGCTCTACCCGGGATTCAAAACCTGAACTACTCACTCTCAACACTTAACCGACTGCGCCGCAGTGGGCAGCCAATAAGTCAACCAGAACACTGTCAGTGGTTGTAAGAACTTATTCTAAGTGAACAAAAAGCAGCCTATTTCATTGGAGATGATTTCTAAGTTACAATTTAAGTAATGTTCTGTTACTTGCTGCAGCTGGTGCCGACTCCGCTGCCCCGCGCCGTAATCGGAGACCCACCTCGCCCTCCTCTCTTCCTGGAACGATGAGCTCATGGCTGTCTGTTCCTCTTCTGGGAATCCCGTGAATGCCGACAGCGGCGAGACTTGCTGGCGTCACAGACCACCTCTCGCCTGCTAGAGTTTCCGATACGTTTAGCGACGATGCAAGAATGTTTTGGTGAGACTGGCTGGCGCCTCAGCCCTCCGCGGCGTATCACGCGAGTTGGGAAGATTCTAGGTGGCGGCATAAGACTTATATATATACTGCCACAACCCAGCGGCCGGTAGTCTCTGACGGAGGCCGCCTGGCGAGTGTGCGCGTGTGAAGTGAATTGTGGACGACAGGAGATTGCGGGACGACGACGGGCGATGTGTTCGTGGTGTGAATGGACAAGAGGGTGTGAAACCGACGAGTGAAGCCTACTGAGCGTGAGGGCGCTTGGAGGACTCTAGAACATTACGACTGGTGGGGCATGGACTGAACTGAGGTAAGACTGAATGGAAGTGTAATACTGATTTTATTGTAAATATTCGAACTGCCAAATATGGAAACACAAATTATCGAATAATTGCATGGGGCTGATTTTTAATTAATTTTAATTGATTTCTTTGTCCTAATTATAAAGGTTATTAATTTGTGTTTATTGCGAACAGTAAGTGATTTCAATTTATTGTGAGAATTTGATTTTTGAGATTTTCGCTGTAATTATTGTAAACAAAATAAGGAAATTATAACGAATTCTTTTATTTGATTAAGACCTCCATCCCTTAACGAACTTGGTATAGTCCACTTAATTTCTAGAGCGAGAGAGAGAACGTTTACCAATATTAATTACTTGTTCTACATTGTACCTACAATTCACTGCCACATTGGTTGGTATTCGTTTGCATATATTTGCGCTAAATTAAATGCACAAACTGCAGACAAGGTTTTTATAGTTTAGCTTAGCCTTCATACCTCACTTTTCTTTGGAATAAAAGATTGAAAATAAAAATATATCTTTATCCTTTTCTCAGTTCTATTTTGTGTTATTGTCTAGCAGTTATTCTACTAAATATTCTTTTATCATTTAAAATAACATTGTTATAGTTTAAAATGTTTTAATTTTATTGTTCATTATTAAAATTAGTTAATTCGTTGCTCCGTATTGTGTGACGATTTCGACAGAAGACACAATTCAAGAATTCTATATCATCAAAATATCATGCCAACAACTGTGGATATGTTACGAAATTACATTCGCCACTGACTAGATAGATGACGGCTATGTTCGACATTGTGTATTAAAATTTGCATGTTTTGAATTTTTTTAGTAGTAAAACTTCTATGCTGTAAAATGCGATCAAGTTGGCTTAGTATTATGCTATCTCAAGCCTTTCAATGTTTGCAAATTTTGTAAACAAATGTCTTGAGTAATGCATTCCCGTTGAGATATTTCGTACGCCCGCCGTAAACTTTCAGATGAAATATTTATATCCTCCAGTCACCCCCATTTTAATGGTGAAAGATATTATGAAAATGTGGAAAAGGAACAGGTAATCTGTTGATGCATCAAACCACAGAAAGTATTTCACCTCCATTGTTGTTACTTTTATATAACGTGATTTTAATTCGATACTATCTAATATTTTAACAGAAAAATTGCACTCAATAACAGAAAAGCAATTGTATTATATCGAACAATACACGCAGATGGTAAAGAAATCCTCCAGCACACACTGTCACAAGAGCACTGCTACCTGTAGTCGCCAGCAAAAAGTATCAGTGCCCGGTTTTGCATGTGCTGTTACTCAAGAAAAAATACCGAATGTTTTTACATCCGCGTGAATACTGCCGAGGTGCGATCTTGTCGCTCAGCTGTAGACCGGACCGTGCAGAGCCGCAGTCTAGCGAATAAGATTGGACTCGCGTGCACAGACGTTTGCCGGTACCAGTATATGTCTATATTTGTAGCCATTTTGGAAGACAGCGCTACTTCAAATATAATGCTTATATAGCATTTCTCAGAATTTTTTTAACCAATTTAGCGTCAGTGAAAGAAATGAGAATGTTAAAAAGCTGTATATAATTATATTTCTAATGTAGTAAATACTATGTACTGCAATTTTGATACATATCTTCAAGTAAAGCTTTGCATGCAGTAGTATACAAACGGGCAATCTAATAGGAGCTTGGAGCTGCGGGCAAGGGAACTAGGCAACCACCATCTTTGATGACCCCATACGGGACAAATTTCCCGTTTTCCCCCAAAAATGTTCTATTTTCCTTCATACCCATGGTGGCCATCTTGGATCCCAACCTCCAGCTCCGTCAATATGCCAGGGTGTTAGGACCCTTACACCTAGCATCCTGTCGAAACGGCGCTCAACAGCGCTGCTTGTTAAGGTCAAGGACGTTCATTCCGATGGGGCACGGATTGTGAATCGCCGGCTCTTGGCATATTCCAACCAAATAAACAGAATACTATCTGATTAGGGACACGTTTAATATGTTGTGAATGATTTTATATGGAATAAGTTGTTTTTTTTAGGTGAAAACAATAGTCTGCGCTGAATGACAGCTGATTTATCGGAACGAAGGTTTCCGAAAACACACGATTAATTAGCCAATGAGAACCCAGGGTGGTGGTGGCGGGGGTTTATTAAGCTAAATAATTTACCAATGAAAAGTGTGGGTGGGGAAGGAGCGAACCTGTGCCATCACTCACCTGGCGGCATAACCGAGAACATAGCACTACCTAAACATTGAAAATAGAATCCAATACGGAGGGCACCATCAGCACCACCTATACCTTAAAACATAATTATGGCCGCCACCTGGTGGCTAAATCGATAATTTATTCATTAGTACCGCATAGGTGATGTAATTGTAAATATATGAAATCCAATATGGTGGCCTCCAGCAATGTATGAACAAAATACAGATAAAAATCCAAGATGGCAGCCTTCAGCAGTTTGTAAGCAAATACAAACGAAAAACCAAGATGACCACATACGACAGAATGGGTATAGGTGAGGAGGCTTGGGGCGGTAGGTGGGTAGGTAGTTGGCTTAACGTATCGTCGACAGCGAGGTCATTAGAGACGGAGCAAATTGCACAGGTAGGATTGAGGAAGGAGTCGGCCATGACCTTTGTTACGGAACGATCCCAGAATTCGCCTGGAGTGATTTCGGTAAACCATGGAAAACCGAAATCAGAATGGCCGGACCGGTAATCGAAGCCGAGTGCTCCCGAATGCTAGTCCAGCGAGTTACCACTGCGCCACTTCTCACGGGGAGTGGGGGTGGAGGGGGTCAGTCGTTTGCTGAGCGTGGTGCCTGTGGACTTCCGGAAATGTGTTTTAATAGGTTTGATGTAATGTTTTTAATAATTCTCAAATAAATAAAGGTAGAAGTAATATTATACAAATTTTTGTATATATTTGGATTTTTTAAATGATTTATATTGTTTTAGATGTTTTTGAAATATTTTGCAATTTCTGGGTTTTGGAAGTCAATGTTCACTGGGGTCTAGGTCAAAGGTATTAGTCAAGGTTAATGGCCAAGGTCAATGTCAGCTACATATAAAATGGCAGCCAGGCGACCAGAATGGCAGAGCATGAACATCTATGATGATCCGATCCCCTTACCCCTTGTGGAGACTTCACCAAATAATTCTACTTACTGGAATACTACAAAAGGTAATCAGTAAGTACACATAACGCTTAGTACACTGCTGACCTTTCGAAATTAATCACGAAGGACGCAACATATTGGTCCGACATTGGGAGACTGCTTAGCATAGAGTAGAAAAATGGTGTAATTAGTTGTTCGCGCCGAGTGGCACCACGCTGTAAAGCAGTATACATGTGGAGGTCTGAGAGCAACTGGGATGTAGTGGCTGTATGTTTCGCTGCTGTTTGTGTGCACAAACAAATCAGTATGTAGGTTCGGAGAACACTGCGACCTCACAAACATCTTTCCGAATTTGACTGCGGAAGAATCTTAACCTATCAAGATTGTGGATTGTCCTAATGCGATATTGGTCCTCGGACTGGAAGAGGTGTAACTACAGCGAAGCAGATATGAGATCAGTGATCGAAGAGGGACGGGCTGAGCGATGTGTAGGAAGCCATAACAGCCCCGTCACACCAACAAACGCCAGGGCAGAGATCTGGAATGCATGGCGATTGCAGACCATACAGTTACATAAACACACTCGCTCGGGATGTCAGTTGTCTGGTACATCAATCTGTGTTCTCACGCACAGTTGTCGCCGTCTAGACCATCGAGGCATCATGTCCACGAGCACATTACTGCGGCTGCCACTGAACGCTCACATACTTTAGGTGCCTGCGGCTGCAATGGTGCGTGAAACGTCGAACATGGACTGTCGAATAACTTGCCTTAATCTTCACCAATGAGTTCTGCTTCTACCTGTATGATGATTATGGTCGCATTAAGCTCTCGCAGCACCGTGGTGCATGCCTGATCAAATCCTACATAATGCATAGTCATAACGAACTGGCACCTGGAATAACGACATAGGGTGACATTGTATTCCAGTCCCGCTCGTGCCTAGTCCACATCGCTGGTACGCTGACCATCAACCGTTACATAGCGGAGGCGTTGGAACCTGCTGTCGTCCCCTTACCTTAGGGCCAACTAGGGTGAAGTGCGAATAGGACAATGCGCGATCTCATGTCGCACATCGTCCTACGGCTGCTGGATGACCAACACGATACTCTGCTTTCCTGGTCTGCATGTTCACTGGATTTCTTGTTAACCGAAAACGTGTGGTCCAGGTCAAACGATGACTGGGTTGCGATAGGATTCCCACCACTACATCGGATGAACTTTGGGCATACATCGAAGCCACGTGGGTGTAGCGGCGGTTAATTCTGTCTGAGAGGGGAGGGAAGTGGGGCACAAAGTACTTATTTCCTACAATCCATACGTTTTATCGTGCTGCAAATATAAACATGTCACCTGTGTATGATGACTACTCTTGTCCAATATATCCGGTTGTGATGCCTCATGACCTTCGTGGTTTGCAAGTTTAGTGGCCGGCGGTGTATTAAAGCATCCCTTTAATGTTATAGCATGTTAGAGTAATATAGTCGCAGATATAGAAAATTGTATTCCGTAGAAGAAAACCAGTTTAGAGATGGTTTTGGAACCAACAAGGCATGTAATATTTGCGTTGACCTCCTTGGTCACCAGATCTGAATAATATGATAGAACATTTGTAGCCATAACTGAAACGCATTATGGAAGACAATCAATATGATTCCACGAGAGACTCCATAATATATACACATGATGTACTATGGGAGGACATGTTTCATGAACAGGAGTAGTTGGAATGCAGTTTGAATTTCATGTTAAGAAACAGTAGTTAGAATGATTTGTAGGACGGAATACACTGCACAGGAAAGTATTGTACGAATATGGCTGTGTATTCCAATATTAATTAAAAGACCTGTTTTAAAATAAGATGCAAATATATATTAACGACCTTTTAATGCAACAGAGAAATTACTCATCAGAATAAAATACTATAAGAAGTAATTTTTAATGCATTACTTACTTTGTGGAATTGATTTACTGGGTTTAGTCTTATAAAACTTATGCATTGGGTTGATTTTACGAATAACTAAACTGCACCTTTTTAACCGGCGCAGTAGTGCAACATACTTAGCACATAAAACCACAATCAAGGCAACGTCCTCCTTTCTGTTTAGAACATAATTACAGTGGCACTGTAAAAAGTTTTGAAAATTAGTTACCTTAAAACGCATTAAGTGAAGTTATGAATCTCTGCTATAATTTTATTATTATTTACGTGATGAAATTATCAGTTGTAAAACTATATTAACATCACGAAATAAATACAGATTTAAGTAGTGGTCACTGAACGTATCTTCGTAGAATTTATCGAATTCACTACGTAGTGAAAAATTTTGAATTTCGTTGGCTATTACCTTCACGTTTTGACTCTTTACTTTCTTAACAAATAACTTTACACATTGCTGCGACTACGGTCCAGGAAAACTATTCTTTAGCAGCTACAGTATCACCATTTATACACTGCCCACGATTAACGTAGTACAATGTTGAAGGCCCTTCCCACTTTCTTGTGTCATTCGCCTCATGCAACATTAGTGTTGCTATAGGTCAAGTGACTTGTATACATATATATATATGTTTATCATGATACGGAGTAAGTATGTTTATCAAGCAACACAGTTAATTATTTGCAAAATTAACGTGTTTCTACGCTACCACTTCTTGTTACGTGGTAGGCCTGCGCAAATTATAGGAATCGATTTTCAGTGGCCATTGTTTTGGAACATGACTATCATAATGCGATGGCAAAACAAAGAACCCGTTTACAGGAGTCGCGGCTAGCATTACAGCAGTACCTCAGCCGGTGCACATATTAAACTATATGCGGTTACGGCCACTGTCTATTTGCAAAAGCGGGCAATTTACACCGAACAACCTGTAAACGTAAAACCCCACGAAACCGTAGAACTAGGAGGCAATTATAATATTAACAACCTTCTGCTTACCAATTTAGTCTCTACATAGTCACTAGATATCCGTATGGAGCGAAAACTACCAGATTGTTGAAGGTCAGACACTTCCTAGCGATCGTGGTATAAAAACACTAGAAAACCTTTAAAATGAGATTTTTAATGTGTTTCAAAACTACATTCCTATAGTCATTACGTTGAAAAATGGCAGTGTTGCCGTAATATTTATTTAGGTCAGTAAAACTAAAACAGAAATAAAATGGTTGCGTGTGTGTTTAATGCGAAGGAATATCTAAAAATGCCTTCATAGTTATAGTAATCGCTGTGTAGTAAATTACTTTGCATATAACATACAGTGCGAACTGTATAAATAATGAACACATATCTGAACACAGTAACATAGTGTCTAATAAAATATTCAATATAACAAACATTTTGCCTCCGAACAAAATGCGGATTCAAGACAAGAAAATAATAAGAGTATTGATTACTCTCAGGTACTTTAAAATATCCAGTCAAAGCTCGAATATTTCTGTTTTATATCGCAAATTAACAACTTTCAGGCCACTGCTAACAATCACTGTGGATAACGTCATTTAATTTAATGATGCCAGAATACTGCTGCAAAAGTCCCTGTTGCCAAGTCAGATGACTCACGGAGTGTGTGCGTTAGTCATTCTGTGTTGCCTGTTCACGCGGTTAGATCGTTTTGGGGCGAGTTCTTTTTCGCTTATTAGTATATGCTGCAGTGAATATACCTTCGACTGTGGTAAACATAGTCTATGGAGATCAGCTGTTGTCTTCGTACGTGGTGTTTGTATTGGGATAAGGTGTTATCGAGGAGTTACAGCGTTCGATGATGTGAGAATGCCGATTGTATCGAGAGATCGCCCTGTGTACTGCTACATACTGATAATTGTCGAGAGCAGTTAAATCAATACGGTAACTTTATCATACACACCACGATTTTTAAAAAGCTAGTGCAACTACTGTACGTCCACTACGAATGAGCATATGTTGTCTAAATTACCTCAAGATTGGACTATGCGGCTTTCTTCCGCCAGTTCATCCCAAAAACGGAGTTGGTTGTGACAATACTAAAAAAACATTTTCATAATTATTCTACACAAAACCGACATACACTCTCATTGTAAAATATAAGAATTTAATAAATATAGAAAGTGAAAGCCTCAAGCATAATATCCTAAACAAAGTAATTATTGTCATAGTACGATAGAACAGGTTTTTATGTTATGTTTGGTACGTGCAGATTAGCTATACGAGTTTGAATTGTATTATTTATCTTATTTCACACGCTATTGTAATTTGAATATTAATTTTCAGATATTTCTCACACGTAATGGTAACATTTTTAAACCACGTAATTTATGATTTATGTAAACCACCAGTCCACTTAATGTCTACATTCTCTGATAATTTTCATGCAGCATTCATAGTTTTGACACATTGTTACTTCAATTTTGTAATATTATGTTTATATGTTTATTTTTGATCTCAATAATTACTGTATGATATTTAAAGCTTATTTATTTACTTTATTCTCTTATTAGAAAAATGTTTAATTTTGGTTTATTTTATTTTAAGGAGGTCTAGTCGGAAGTAGGCCGCGATTGGCTAGTCTTGAATGGAGATGCCGGAAGGCTTGCTTCTGAGTGGGACTTTCAACAAGGATGGTTAATTATATTTTCGCTGAGATTTCAATCTTAGGGAATCGCCAGCGCCAACCTAAGAATAGGTTAGTAATTAGTTCCTGAAGAAGTGATTAGGTCACTGCCACAGCCGATTATAGAGGGGGGTTGATGGCAGGTGTCTAGCTGATTGTATTAGTGAGTTTTGTTGGAGACGCCAGGACACAGATCTCTAGACGCCAGGCGCCATGTCAGCCACGCTAGCGCCGCATCAGAATACAGGTGACGCCAAGGAGTTCGAGAGTCTGGGTGCAGACCTATGTAAAAGACTTCACTTCTAATCAATTTCTACGAACTTGTAATATTTTCAGAAGAAGATTAACTTATGGAACTAGGCATTTTCTGAACTTTAACTAGTGAGCTAATAACGCCGAAGCACATTACACTAAGTTTAATAGTTTTTAGATGTTAATCTCATTTTAGCAGAGTTGAACTATTTGAGTGACAGTGAGGAGTAATTCTCCTGAAGTAATTAAAACTTAAATTGACATTTTCAAGTAAAGGTTTGGATCGTGAGAACTGTAAATGCAACTAATTGCATGGGAGCTTAGTCAGTTTCTTAAACAGTTGGAAATTGAGGAAAGCTACTTCCGGTTATGAACAAATTTTTATTTCGGATTTTAATTTCAAGTCAGTTGTTAGTTGTTTAATTTTGCAGCAGCACTACAGGCATATTTTATTTTTTATCTTTTAATTGGTTTTAATTTCCTTAATTAATTTAACTCTATTCATTACTGGATGGCGGCACTTCATTTTTTGTCAACACAAGTTTAATATGATTTTTGAGTAGTGATTTTTCTTACACACACATTTAAAGTTTAATAAATATTTCACAAGTTAATTTTACATCTTCTTAAATTGAAGAACACATTTCATCTGATTTTATTTATTTTTCATTTCATTAATATATTAATTATTCAGATTTTACATGTTGTATTTTATGAGGTGCTGAGAATGTATGCAAGTTGCTTCTGTGCATGTTAGTTACAGTGATCCAGAGACCCTCAGTTTCTTATATGGTAAGCTAACGGTTGCAAAATTATCAAGGTGCATATAGACATGTACAAGCCTAAGTTTGACACCTTCTAACTCAAAGTATGTCCAACGTATACTTGTAGTGCACACATACATATTTTAACCTTCTTTTCTTTCCTACCGTGCGTTAATCTAACAAATAGTGAATGTAACGGCCCTCCGCACACAACTCCCCTAACTTCCAAACCTCTTTCAGAGCTTTATTGCGTTCCTACTGCTCGTTTTACAGCGCCTGGCACACGTAGCAGTACTGACAGCACATTTATGTTTCACTGATAATGTCCATTAATTAAGTTTGTGTGAAATAAGTAACAACCTACAGAATGTACGATATATTCTAAGAAATTTGTCAACACGGACCGCATTAAAGTTGTTGACTAGGAAAATGTGTACTTCGAAGTTGTTTGATCACTTAGGCAATGTGAGGAATATGAATGTGTATACATATATTAGGTAACTTTATCTGACACACCCCGATGTGCATTCGCCAAGGAGGCCGTTGATTTCATCTGTAGGAAACCTATTTCTTCGTTTACTATTTTTTGGTCTCTACAATAGGCTGTTCACAGTTAAGTGAGCACTTTTTAAGACTCTCACAACAGGCATAAACCAATAATAAATATATTGTATTGCAGCCTCATGCATTACATTTTTATGGCAGGGAATGTATGCACTGTGTTAATTGGTCACATTGCAATGTTTATATTAAAAAGCAGCAGAAAGATGGAAATTGGATGAAAGAAAATATTTATAAGGGCCTTAAAAAGTGCTCGCTTTACCGTGAACAGCCTAAAATAATACTACGTTTATCAGCTGTTTTGTTGGTGTCACATATAGTAAACAAAAATATAATACAAAGTAAATGTATTGACAAAAAAAAGACTACTACTCTCACACATAAAAACATGTGTGTTTTACTGTTGATATTCGTGTAATTATACGTCTCTGTGTTTGCACAGTCATGCGATGGGTAACGAAAGTAAAAAGCATCAGATGATTTGACAGGTGGTTTGGCATATAGCGTGCCCCTCCAAAGTCAGAGTTTGGTCCTGATTGTCCATGCATGTGTATCCCTGAACTTCACCATGTGATCAGTTGATGACCTTACTGCAGTTTCGGACACGCCTTATGGTCTCCCTTTAAAAAGATATCATCTGACAACACACACATTTTGCACATCTTTGGTCCCCATTTGACTCTAGGCATGCGTACATTCTACGTCACAGGCGTATACAACCGTTTTAATACATGTCATCGTGTAGTGATGTCTCGCCAGAGCCAGGCGGTTTAAGGAAGTGAAACGTCATCCTGCAGCGATGTCTCTCCACAGAAAAGTCGGTTGGGGAGAGAGTCATAGGCCTTGTTGAGGCGGCATGTTTTTCTGCCGCTGAAGCAGGCCGACGTTATGGTGTTCCAGAGAGCACTGCGAGTCGATGGATACGACAGTTCCGGTACATGGGTGACGTGACACGTCGCGGAGGAACGGGTTCATGGAGGGTGTCGACTGCAGCCGAGGACAATAATGTGATTACCCTGGTGCAGTTGACTCCTTTCAAGAGCGCCATTCTCCTAAAACGTGCCATGCACTTTCCTGGCAGTTTGAGTACCGTGCTTAGGCGCTTGACGGCGGCGGGACTGAAATCCCGGCGTGCTTCAAGGAAGTAAAGGCTCACCGATGAGCACAGGATCTATCGACTCGCGTTTGCCAAGGACAACATTGACCGTGACTGGTCAGATGTTGTATTTTCCTCCGCTAATAATGGGCCAAAGCGTGTCTTCAGACCTCGTGGGACCTGGCACAATCCGGAATATGTGGCCCAGTGCTCGCGCTATGGTCATGCATCCGTTGCGTTTTGAAGATGGATGAGTGAACGTGGGATAGGCGTGTTGCACAGAATCGACGATCGTGGTCCGAATACACGTAGCCTCAATGCTGGGCAGTATTTACATATTCTAGATAACATTATGATTCTCTCGGTGCGAATTTTGTATCCCGATGGTGTGCTGAGCTTCCAGGAGGACCATTCTCAGATACACACTTCTAAGAGGGTTCAAGAATGGTGCGCAAGGCAAGGCCAGGCCAACTAGAGAACGTAGATTGCCCACCTTACAGTGCCGAATTTAATCCAATTGATAATGTCTGGTCGGAGACGAAGCACACGATAGCGAAAAACTGGCCTGATCCGCAGCCAGAAAATAAAGATGCTCTCTGGGAGCCAGTAGCGGATGCTTGGGATGAATTAGCTAGTAGCCAACGCTATGCTACTTCACTGGTCGTCTCTGTATCACGACGACTGCGGCAGGTGGTTAAGAATGAGGGATACTGGTCCTCTTATTGAGGTTACACCATCGGCCCTTTTCAGGGCCAAATTAACACTCGCGTAAAAACGTGACCCAAAAAACCAATCGCACACCACGTGGCATAACGAAAGCATTGAGATACAAATTAAAGGTGCGAGGTGGTTTCGAACCCGAAACAGTGGAAGTCAGAATCATACACGCGAGACCATCTTTGTTTGTTACATGTGTTTTTTATATGGATGCAAACATATGCTAACAAATAAAATATTCTATGATACTGTAACATTTTATATTACAACGAAATAAAATAACATAACCAGTGGGAATGAAATTCAAGGTCGAATTCCAGAAACCTAATGGTATTCTATTTATAACATGAAAGTGACCCCAAGCACACTGCGAAGTGGATAGTCTAGAACACACCCCCATATGCCAAACAATACCCAATCACTCTCACCTGACCCGAATCCTACTGAGAATCTTCTAGAGGAATTGGAAAGAAGATTGTGAAAAAAAAAATTTTCCCCACAAAACACAAACGAGGCGTTTCTACCTAATTGTAATAGCATTGGGCCAGACATTACTAGAAAACTGGTTAATTCAGAGCTAAATAGACTGACGGACATTGTTCGCAGAAAGGGAAGTTAACAAATAACTGTGCAGTGAACAATGATCAACACTTTGCTGATGTATGTCGAACGTTTATAAGAAATGAATACAGATGATTAATCTTATGCAGTGATACCGTAGTTTATATTGTTTGTTTTGTGTGTCATATTGTACCTCACTAACATTAGACGTGGCTGATTGCCTATTTTCTGCCTCTAGACTAAGCTTATCTACGAATGTCACTAATTGCTATCTAACACTGTCCTTATACTTCTGCCTGTGACCGCATATACGCAACGTTTAAGTTGTTTTTGTTCTCAGACTGAAAACATTCTAGAGGTCAGTAGTCTCTACTGGCTTAAAAGTTGTTCAGATTGCGTAAGAATTAAAGTAAGGTCAAATTGCAAATGTAACTAAATCATTCTTGTGTTTGAAGAATACCACAGAAAGCATTTTCAAATAGAACAGGCCCTAATAAGTATAGACAGGGGCGATCACAAATATTCATACATCCTGTTCCTTTCACGACGTCTGTAAAATAAGCAATCATGTTGACACACATGTATGCTACCAGCTGTATTTTGTATTCCATTTCATCAAATACAACAAATAAACAACATTCCTTATAAAAGAAACAAAGCAATAGATAACACAAATGTAAATAAATGCACGTTTTCCGAATCAGAAATGTTCATACACCTTCGTACGAAGAACAAATGTTTTCCTACAATATAAATAAATAAATTCTCCATTTAATATTTAGCATGCCCTCCCTTTTGCTTCAGAACTCTGCTCAAACGCGCTGGCATTTACTTTATCCATACTAGTGTCATACAAACAGTAGTAATGTTCCACTCATGAAGGATTTTCTCCAAGTCCCGCGTGCTTGAAATATGATGTTTTCGTAGCTTTATGTCAAAGTGTGCCCAAATATGTCCTATTAAATTTAAGTTTGAAGAATGGGGTACAGTTTATATTACACGAGGACAATTATACAGCAGCCATATTCGTGTTGCACAGGATTTACGCTTAGTACCACTATCCTGGTAAAATGTGCATTACTACATCAAGTTGTGTGGCATTAGGTGGCAAACTATGTTTAAACAGGTCAATACATTTCTATTGATCCGATAGTCAATATATAAACGTCAGTTCATCTACACCACAAGCACTCGTGCACCCTCGCACCGTAACTGAACCCCCACCATACTTTACGGTAGGACGAGTATTTTGGGGATTTATCTCTCTATTCGATTTTCTCCGCACTTTCAGCGGACTGTCATGAACGAAAACCTTGAATTTACTCTCATCTGGAAATATAACGTCTGTCCAGAAATCGTTCTGTAAATATTCCTTCGCGAAGTTGTCTCTTCTTATAATTACATTTGCCTATGTACGATTACTTTTGTAGTGTTCTTGCGTTATAGTCACTATTGCTGAACACTCTTCTCATTGTCATTGGTTACAGTGACTTTGAAAGTATTTCGTAGGTCTCTTGCAATAGCGAATGGACTAATAAAAGATCTGACGGATTTGTTTCACAATATAACTTTCTTCTCTAAGCGAATGTACATTTGGCCATCCACTCCTCGGTTTGTCTCAGCATGTTTGTACTTGTATATGATTTTACGGTACATTCCACAGTCGTCTAGATGGGAAGTACTACGGGAGTCATTAGAGCATATGAAAATATTTGTTACTTGTAACGTTTCGTATGAATTCTTGGGGTTTAATAATTTTTTAAAGACGTAATTTTATGTTGTATGCATGTATGGCCTAAACGAGTTTCTCAAACCTACAATATACACTTTGTTTTATTCGCTTTGATTTTTGTTGGCAACTCTTTCCTACAAAATGTTTGAAGTAAGATACAGAACAGCGTGGTGTTTGTAAATCATTGATCGGCATTGTATGTCTTTTCTACCTCCCACATCACACGCACAGGGATATAATACATTCAGTTTAACTGCACATACCTCCTTGCCAAGAGCCTTTCTTTTGTAATATGGCGTGTATCTGTCCATGCCGTGAATGCCTGTACTTTTTAGGCCATTCATGGTAAATTGAGCACTTTTAAAATGCCTTTCATTTGGAATAATAGTCAACAAATATATATTACTTTAGCCTTATGCATTAACTTCAGAGTGCGGTATAATATTTATACTGTGGTTATTACTTACATGGCCATATTTAATTAAAAAGATGGTTAAAGGATAAAATAATGGCTGAACGATAAAATAACTAGTGCCTCAAAAGTACTCATTTTACCGTGAACAGCGTTTAGCAGATAATGTACGTATGTCAGCATGTTCGCAAGAAAAAAAAAATTTTCTTGAACAGATTTTCCGATTTCTTTCCGAAGCAAAATAGAGCCATTTCACTTTCAGTGTATTTTCGCCGTGGTTATGAAAGATATTAACTTGATCTCTTTTTCCGCATGGTCAGGGGCAATTAAAACGCCTTGCCACGCGCCTCGCAGTGTGAAGTAATGGGTTGTCATAAGTTCCTGAACATTGACTCACACTGATTTGTTTACCTGGCAACCCTGCGAGGTTCTCGCTCTTTGTACATTCTCCCCCTTCTATCGTCGCGTACGCTAACCACGTTTATGGCGTCAGTTCAGCTGCAGTGGCACTTATCTGCGACGGACCTACGTAGTCAAGCATGCTGCTTTAACAGCCTGGTCAACTTAGCCTGCGCCATCTAACGGCTGTATATGCACTGGTACCTGCCTTGAGCTCTGCACACGTCGCTGCGTGTACTGTCCGTAATCATTTCTTTAAGTAGCCTGTATGATTTACGTTAGGGAATCGCGTTCCTAACGTCGTACACTCAACACAAAACTAAACAATCATAAAGTATGATGTGTTAATTCATCGTGAATATAAGCAAAAATACGTTTGGAACATGATTACATAATAAAGTTGTTGTACTGGATGCGAAGCAAGAAGATGACTTCTTACCGCATGTTTTAGAGAAGGGAACAAAACATTTCGCAGCGTGATTCCAGTAGAGGTTTTTGTATGTGGCGTTACCTAAATTATATCTCAGGTGGAAGCAAAGATTCGTCCACCAGACTTATTATTCTCATTGTTTTCTTCTGCGTTAGTGTATGTAGCATGGAGCCAAACTGAACGTTTTTGTTTAAACGGTAGCCTACCTCATTGCATCGCTGAACCAACATAATCTTAAGTGCACATCAAAGTTGTATTATTTAAAGAAAAACGAAAATAATGACATCCAGAAAGAATTATGTGAAACCACGAAAAAATGCAAGGAAACCTAACAGAGTACGCTACTAGTTGTATGAAACATTTTCTGAATCCATTTAAGCATTAACAACAACAACAAAAAAGAAGGGAAAAAAGGAAACTTTATACACAGCCTATAATATTTAAACCGTTATTTATTTTTTTCTTGCCAGACATTTATTTTCGGTCGTATACAGTTTATTTCGAAAATTAATGGTGCTGCTAACAGATGTTTAATAATTCTAAATGAAGAATAATCCCTCCTGAATATCTTGAATAACTTGAAACGTTCAATTCACTTTCACTTCCATTAAATGTTGAGCTACTTTCCTTGGAAAAATTAGAGTATATAATCGTGTAAATGTCTGTGTCATGTACTGTATGTCTCCTCATGATAATATTCGATCCTGTGAAACATATTTCACCAAATTCGGTACACATATTGAACTTAGTAAGGACATCTGATTTTTACAATATTTTTGCCAAGCCGTTTCCTTAATTTCAGAAGGGTTGTTATTTTAATACAGTAGGGCGCCATTTAATATCTGGGGAATTATTTTACTAGGTAAAACCAAATCGTGTATTTTCACAGTTAATCTTGTACGTCTTTAATCTAGGAAAGTACGTTCTTATTGGTTCGCCATCGTGAAAACAATAAGTTTCAACATCTTATCACGGATATTACATAATAGATTCCTGCCACCTTTTCCAGGCAACTCGTGCCTTATAGGCCTATAGTGGTCAATGGCACCATATACAATTAAGATTAGTGTGGCACTTACTGTATTTTCAAAACGGTGCCATACAAATAGTTTTTAAATTTGGTATATAATATATATATATATATATATAACACACACACACGCATACACTTCGACTACATCTGATATGAGAAAGTATCGTATAAAGGCATTGCTGTAAATAAGCCAAAAATAATCATGTTCATTCATCATTTTTTAATATAGCGCACACATGAAAAAATAGTTATTGTATCGTAACACGGAAAACAAACTACCCATTCCTACCAAAGTTGACAAACAAGAAATGTGCTGATATGAAATAATTGATTCAGGCATTTAGTTTTAATTGGTGGCAATATAGACATTTTGATAACTATTCTAGATCTATGAAACGATGTGACCAATTTTAATCAATCTTTGTATACTGTATATAATACTATGTATGCCATGGTAACATATGCGATTGTGTAAGAAACTTAATTTTGACAACGTAACTATATAAATATTTTATGTTCATTTGGTATACAGCATGTAGCATACAGTTTGACCAATTTCAACCAAACTTGGTGTGTTGAACGTATCACCTACAAGTATTAAACATGCTGGTACATTGTTTCTTTTGTCTGCAATATTGTAAGGTACCGCTACAAGAAGAAAATATATTGTGTCAAATGTCGGGAAACAATAAAACTGTTACTACCTAATTTGGCAAACAAGTTTCACTACGCTGACCAAATAAACTTGTATGTTTTACGTCGGTCGGTCATTTATTTTTAACATGGCGACGACATGAATGTTTTGATTACTATTCTATAACCACAGAGCCGTGTAACCAAGGAACGAAAAAACAAAACAAAAAAAAGGGGAGGGGGTCATACGCTTTTAAAATATTGCACATGTACTAGTGAAGGTTATCGGAAATCTGATAAAAATAACACAGCATGTTATAAATAAACACTCGAATAAAAAGAGAATTTATCAGTGTTTTAAACAAAATATGTTACATGTTACAAAATAAATTGAATAAATAGTTCCTGGACCGATAATGGTACGTTAAATACGGTTTAACATACAATAATACAGGCATTATCAAAGCAAGTCAACTTACCTTTCTTTTTATCATTGATAAATTGGGTACTCATGTGCGCACATATACTAAATCTTAGGGTTCAATTGTGTATATATTTTCAATTATTAAAATATCGACTCAGTGAATCAAAACATTATTTGGAGAACGTTTTATTCTCTTCATTTATGCTCTATATAATTTACCATGCAGAAAAATAATAGTTAGCTGTTTGTTAAAAACTAGATTAAATATTTTGACCGGCAGCCAGTTTGTAATGAAATATGTTGCAAAACTAAGAGGCTCGAGGGCATTTCGCTTGTTTTCTGACAGCGTTGATAAGTTCAAGTGCCAGATAAAAAAAAATGTATACGCTAGTTCAATTACTCGTACAAAATGTTCATATTTTCTTCGCCCTATACGATAACTTTTACAAGGCACAGCCCTATAGGAAACTGGAGAGCAGGGGTTGAAGGAACTGTCTGTGGCTTCCTACGATACTGTAGTCCAAACATAATGATGCGAGCTGCAGGGTTTGTTTCGCTGCTGCATGAATTTCCGACCTGAAACCACCTCCTCGCAGTTGTGCTCAGGAGAATTCTGTACATTTTACTACCATGGCTATACTAGTCAATCCCACGGCCATTTTCACGCTGCCGTGCGCTGTAAGTAAATTAAAACATTTATAACATGCATGTCAGCCCAAAATTCCAACCAGGTCAGCTTGCACTATCTACGTTCAAACATTTGACATAAAATGGCATTACAACATTTGACACATAGGTATTCAAGGAAGCAAGATTATTTGCCTTTCTTGCTGACTTAACAAAGCACTAAAATACAAGTTAAATAACTTTAATATAGAGGCTAGTGTTTCTCGTGTCGCTTTTACAATGGGGTAGGAAAAGTTATTCCTCTGGGAATACCAGCTCGCCAAAAAAAAAGGGATGTATATTTTGAAAGTTTTTAATCGCTTGTAGGACCAGTGGTGTGTTAACTGCCCGACTACTCGCCCCGCACAACGATAATCAGGGGTCACATCCGGATTTTCATGTGTAGGAAACGTGGCGGGCGTTGCTGTTGGCCAGTGGGTAGTGTCGGGGTACTCTCGATACTCATTTTTCTCTCGCTGCTCCATCTGTACCTCTCTTCACCACTATCAGCTCTGAAGACCTTAATTGTTAAGCGCCGTTTATGTCTCTCTGATGTCACTGGTGTTAACTTACAGCTGTGTTTCACTTACATACAGTATTTCACATCTACATTGATCGTTTAAAGAATTACATACATTTCTAATCTCGGTTCTCAGTTATTGTTAATTTTGTGGCCGACGAATATAATTATTAATTGCAAATGCCACTTAGATGTGATGTGAAATACGGGTTCTGTACGTGCCTTCATATTTCCCTATCATGTTTCAACTTGCCGACTGAATTATGATTATGTTCAGAACCATAAGTCTTCGTGGGAATATTTTGCTTATGAAACTTGCAAATACTCAGCTTCAGTTAATCTTGAGGTCAGTAACACATAGGCTCCAGTTCCCTTGTCAGTGTTAATACTTCCAGCCCTACAATTAAATGTTTGGAGAGCAAATAAAAACAAATAACAAACATACAAAAGAGAAAACATATGACATGAGAAATTATATAGAAAATAATGTATTTGCAGTGTATTACATTTAGTCAAACTATGTTTTTGTTCATGTAATTGATAATTGTTACTATGAATAATACATTATTAAAAACAATTTCAACATGCTTGCACCTTAACATTGCTTTCCAAAGATATTTTTTCCCGAACAATTAATGAAGTAAATTTTATTTCGTAAGCGGTAATTTGTTTGAATAAATAAGCCAAGTGGAATTTTTTTTTTTTTTTTTAACAAGGCGTGCCTAGTCCCGAGACAAAAATAACAGGCAGTCAGGTGGCTTCCCCATTCAACAGCTTCATAGTCCGCCTGGATGTGTGCGGTTGCCATTGCTTGCAGCTCGCACTACTGCTCGCGTCAGACATCGTGGCCCTGTTGAGCTCCCTCGTCCTTCAGTAATGCGATGGACACGGACGGGCGCTGTAACGGGTAGAAAATACTGACTGCACGATTATCTGTACTCGTTACTAAAAGCATTTACAAAGGTTTCCCTGCCTCCCACCAAGACCAAACATGTTCAATCCCCGCCCGGGTCATCGGATATTCGCAAGTGGGAATCGTGCCGGACGATGTCATTCGTCGGCGGGTTTTCTCGGGGACCTCCCGTTTCCCCAGCCCCTTGATTCCGGCGCCACTCCTTACCTCAATCACCCTCATCGGCTCTCAAGACCTCGTTGTTAAGAGCCGCCCAAATCTCTTCACTCACTCCTAGTTCAGTTCACATTTACACCGAACACGCCAAACGAAGTCGTCCAAATGTTTTATGAAATAGACTTCATTTTAAAGTTGTCTCAGAGGTACTTTTGAAGGAAAGACTGCACACTTGTTCAGTACCTTGCACATAGAGACGATGACGCATGTGATACGCGTGCCTGGGTCGTCCTCAGCTTCTCGCCCTGCTGGACAAAATACTTCTCTCGTTCAGTAAGCATTCCGCTTACGAGGAAGAGATTTGGGCGGCTCTTAACACCGAGGTCTTGAGAGCCCTTGAGAGTAAAGCGAGGTGAGTATGGAGCAGCGCCGGAATGCAAGGGTGGGGGAAATGTAAGATCAGTGAGAGAATCCACCGACCAGCGGAATCGTCCTGTACGATTCTCACATGCGAAAATCCGGAGGTGACCTCGTCGGGAATCGAACCCGGTTCTCCAGGGTGGGAGGATAGTTGTCTAACCACTACATCACCACGGCCCCAGGAATGCTTATCGTTCACTATCCGATTATAGTTATGTCTTACATACGCAATGACCTCGTAATAACAAATTTGTACTGACATGCTACAGCCAAGTGTTTTTACGTATGTTAATATTAGCACTATGCTTTAAACGGTTGTGTCTGCCTAAAAGCGCTTACTCTAAAGAATATTTTATTAAAAGGAATAAAAACAATGTAATTGTAGAAACCAGCTTAAAAGAATAGCAGAAAACATGACTTTGCTATGTCCTGAACTGAACATAATGCAGGTAAATTATCTCTAATATTTAGACGCGGAAAATATTTCGAAATCAGACGACACTGCACGCCCAGTTGCAGGGATATTTGTACGAGAATCACTGAAAGCTTTCCACATGACCTATAGGATTTTTTGGCCTAGTTACGGAGCTGACATGTATACGCTCGCTCGACCAGGTCCGGGTTAGTGTTCAAGAAGCACGCTAATGTCTGCGCCAGACGTTGTAGCACTTGTCTGAACGTGGGTGCGGGGGTTTGTTGGGAAGAGGTGGAACAACTACGTACGCGGCTCTGGCTTTGTAGCATCCGACCTAGAAACATTATCCCATCACATGCATATTTAACTGCAGATTTAGTTTTCAATAGATGTCGGTGAATATTTAGGAAATTATAAAACGGCTGTTTATAGAAGAGAAAGGGTAGAAGTAAAAAAGTATGAGTAAGTGTTATGACCGCGAGGCTAAATAGGTATGAGTGTTAAGGCACACCGATCAACAAAGTAGCTGATAGGGTTTCCAACAATTCTGGCATCAGTAACAAGTTTATCCAAAGAATAATTAAGGCGTGTGGTGGTATGGTAGTCCATATATTGTTCGGTATCACGGGTGATACATATGAATATGGCAGCTATAAATTCACCATATAAAAAATTGCAGGCAACTGTGCCTAACAGAAGACCTATGGTATAATGGCCAAATCGCTTTGCTCGAGGTAGGTCATAAGTTGCGGCTAAGACATAAATTTGGCAGTGATCACTTCAGTGGATTGAAAAGGGCATACAATTATACTTACAAGAATTCTAAAGCATGTATTTTTCTCGCGTTTTTTATTTCAAGGTCATTAAAATTCATAAGGTCAAGGTTAATTTCACGTACATCTAATAGGGTCATAGTAGTAGTTAGGAATGTAATATGCTTGTTGACTTTAATGTATTTCTTGTCGAGTTTTTGTTTTCAAGGTCAGTCATGGTAATGGGGTCAAGGTTAAGGTAGTATGCACCTAATATGACGTTAGTAGTCTATAATGTATTTTATTGCGAGTTTTTGTTTTCAAGGTCATTAAGGTCACGATGTAAAGGTCAAGGTAGTCTGCATCTAATATGGTGGTATTAGGTAGTATTAAAATGTGCTTGCTGACTTTGATGTATTTTTCTCTAGTTTTTGTTTTCAAGGTAATTTAAGATCAAGGGCTCAGTCAGGTCACCTGCATTTAATATGGTGGTAGTAGTTAGTTGTAATGTACTTGTTGACTCTTATGTAGGTCTTCTCGAGTTTGGTTGTCAAGATCATTCAAGGTCATGGGGTCAAGGACGATGGTTTCTTCATCCAGTATGGAAATGGGAGTTCGTAATTAATTAGACTTGTTGACTTTTATGTATTTTTATTGAATTCTAGTTTTCAAGGTCATAGATTTCAGTTCATGGTTACCTGCATCCAATATGGCGGACAGGTGATATCACGATGGTGGTCGCTTACCTAGATGGTTGCTGCCTACCAAGATGGCGGTCGCCTACCAACTTGGTGGCCACCTATCAAGATGGTCGCCCCCTTGCACCTACCAAGATGGTGGATGTGTGTGGGTGAGGGGTGACCTCTGGAAAGTTCATTTGTTGATACATTTTTAAACGATTTTATATAATTATTTAATTAATTTTTAATAATATTTTTTTATAGATTTAAAAAATGATTTTGAATGCGTTTTTAATAATACATTTCTTAGGGAATTTTTTAAAGTTTTATAAATAATTTTTAATAAATTGTTGATACATTTCCAACAATTTTTAAAATACGTTTTTAAATATTTTTGAAATAATTTTGTAGTACTTCTAATAGTATACTTTTTGGGATTAAAATTCTTTTTTTTTTGGAATTTTGTCCATTTTTTTTTTTTTACTTTTTTTACTTTTTTGGGTTAGATGTCAAAGGTCAAGGGCAAAGGTCCCGGCCCTGCCCTTCTGCCCCTGGGGTCTCTGATCCCGGTCACCGGGGTCGTTGATCCTTGACCATGGGTCGCTGATCCGTCTCACTGCTCTACCCAGGGTCACTGATCTGCCTGGGGAAATGGGAATGTTTTTAAGGGGAAAAGGGACGTTTTTACTGAATATCTAAATTTTTAGGGATATTTAGTTCATTTTGAGGAAAACATGGAAATTTTGAGGGGAAAAAAAGGGAAATTCCAACATGATGGCGGACGGTTCCTCCGCTCCTATCCCCCGTCCCTTTGCGCGAAAGTAATTTTTATATAGTACTCGCAACATTACAAATTAAATTGTTATTGTGAATTTATTCATTTTCTGACTTACACTACCAAACCTAATAAACGGAGAAGAAAGGATTAGAAAGTAGAACAGATTGGTGGTAAATAATTAAACATTTTTAAACTAACCACTGTGAATTAGAACTTGAGTGGATCAGGATAGACCTTCCTGTACGACATTTTGGAACTCTGGCTCAGTAACTTTTCATTTGACTGCAGGTCACATTACTAATATTTAAAACGTACCTCCACTCTCCCAATCCTTTACGTCACTATAACCTCTACTATTTTGGTAGGTATGAGGTCAAAGTGCGGGGACTTCAAAGTGAGATGTTGGTAGATATGTTATAAAAAAAATGCAATTCTCTATCTCCATTTGTGTTCCTATTTCGTACAGGCACTGAATACGGTCTTCCACCGGTTCAATTTTCGGTTTTTGGTCAACCAATTTGGACTCAAACTTAGAAACTGCAATACCTTATCCCGCAAGGAAGGTAACTCTTAAAGAAACATTCATTTATTAAATACTTATATGTGTGAATGTTTCGTGTGTAAGATAGTCCAAGATAACGCAAGTATCAAATTGGTATATATTTTGCTTATTTTGTAGTTGTGGGACTGATAACGATTTATAAAAATAAATATATGGAATGTTGGCAAATCGTGTTTGTGATCACAATGTGAAATATTATCAAACAAATCTTAGTTGTGTACGCCACAATGGCTAGCATTCGCATAACATGGCGCGAAACACTGAGAGGCCAATTGCTAGAAAGCACACTTACACATGTATCCACCAATCAGTTAGGTGCCTGGTCGGTGTGGTGTCTGCCAGCCACTAAGTATTTCAAATTGGGTTACTTACCATTACTAGCACGAATCGCCAATGGAGGCAGTTCGGTGAGAAACCACATCATAACAAAACACTTAGAGTTGAACTGTTGAGCTTAGATCTAACGGTACTATAGACTATTCGCGCCAAAGCGAGCTCTTAACACTTTTCGTAATGGTGCTATAACACACATGAAACATGCTAGTAATTTATCTAGTAGCTCCCTGCATGTATTTTATATGTTATTATATTTAAAAGGTGATAGTTTGAGTATTTTTAAATAACTTAGATCTTTCAAGAGACTATAATCACTCCCGCAGATAATACTGTACTAAATTCGTGTTATAACACTTTAATAATCAATAACTATTTACTACAATCCAAATTTAAGACCTGTCGGTGCATGTAAATAGGCCTTTACTTTATGAACGGAACAAAACGAACAGGAAAACTGCGCGGATTATTTTGAGGACAAGCTAAACTTTACACACTTATACACCTAATCTACCTTTACATTGGAATACAGTTAACAAGGCTCACTCAGGAATGTGCGAAGTAAATGCAGACCTGGCAAGGAAAGACGTGTGGGATCACGTGCTGTATGTTTTAGAGTAATATTGGCCACTTACTGGACAAACACAGTGAATATACATTAGTTGATAGAGTATTCATTGGACTGTGAAGTCAAGACTACAGGCCATTCATTTCGAGACATTTCATGGTCTCTATCATACATATGAAAACATTATTCCATATGATGTATTATTTAATTTTTTTTAGTGATTATCACTTTGTTTTTAAAGACCTCGTGTGTTGGCAAGGGGAATTATAACGTAACACTTCCTTTCATATTTACAATTATGGATGATTTGGAAGTAATTTTTTCCAGTGGTCCAGTGTGGTATGTTCAAATTTATTATTAACTTTTTGTTTCTCAAATCTGATACAGGCTAGTTAATAATTCCGAAGGTTTCATCACTAGTTTACTTTAACTGCATTACATATAATGTGTTTGGAATATATTCGGACAAAACTGAGCTCGCAGAACTATTATTCGAGTTTTGTATCCTTTTTCCTCCAAAGCCTTGTGTTGCTGCAGCTCTTAGCCACGCCCACTCCGCGGCACATACCGTGACTTGGGAGGGGGCAGCCTGCCGAACATACCCGAAGGGGACTTAGAAATATTTTCAGCTACACGAGATCGCTCATTTTTTGTGACGAGAAGTGTACATGCTGTGTATCACAAGCGTTTTATAATTGTGTTGACATAAAAGTACCTTATTTTTGGTTAAATTTAACTTTTACTTAAATTTTATTTATGAATATTACTGTATTATTTATAATTGATTCGAATAAAACAGGGAGAATATACGTGTATTGGTAATGCCTAGTAAGAAATAGTTTTTATGCACAATTTTATTATACAGGTGCGCTCGAATGCGGCACGCTATCCCCTTGGTGTAATTCTCTAGAATCGGTTAAGCTTTTTCCTGGAAGTAGAACTTTAGCAGGGTTTCAGGAAAGTGTGAATTAATCGTGAATGGTCCGTAGCTGTGTGTTTACGTATTCATTGGTGAGAATCTGCTGCCGAAGCTCTGAACCTAGACCTTGGCTTAGGCAGAAGTTCATTTCAGGGAATAAGCGTTATTTATAGTCGCAAGTATACAGTTACGAAAACATATAACAACATGTCATGTAATGTCTAGGACACGTTAATTAAAAAACTTTTGAATAAAAAGTAATATTGAGCGTGTCGAGGACACGTTAATTAAAAAACTTTTGAATAAAAAGTAATATTGAGCATTTTGTATCCTAGCTACATTAAACTTAATTTTATATGTCAGAAAATGTATTTCAGTTCGTATTTCAAAAGTAGCCTTTTGATTTTGGGAGGTGGTTCAACAAGGAAATTCCTATTCTTGTTGACACTTCTGAATGGCCGTTTACCATAAGTGGAGGTAATATTGTAAACCCCAGTAAAGTGAAACATTTACTTGGAAAATTAGTAGCGAGTAATCGAACTACTGCGACCCGGGTTCATTGGTAGAGACCTGAAAATTCCGCGAGTTCAGTGACCTGCAGACTAGACTCTACGGTCTTATGTACAAAAATGCCTATATCAGCTGCACATTGGTTGTCTGCTGTCACAGGGGAAGGCCGCCATTGGGCCAGGCTTCTCCAGGAGACGTCCAAACACTGTGTGGACTAATGTCTAAAGTTATATGAACAAACGTGTTTTGAATTCTAGCTTGTCCCAAAATGAATCGGCGAATTCTTCAGGTCTCTATTCAATAGTCTGGCCACTAGAATCATGAACTTCTGTCGTCTTTTCTTTGCGGTTTGTTAAAAATGCAAATTTGCAGCCTCCGCCTGGAAAACTTAGTTAAAAGCTATGTTAATTCATACTGCTTTGCAACTGACAGTGTTTGTGCTGTTTCTGTGATCTTTCAGGAGTTTATTTTTCCCACGAGGATGCTCAGGTGTTAAGTTTGCTGAGATAATTTGATTTTCATTGCAATTTGGTTGGATAGTTAAATATATATACTAAACTTATCAAACTATTCATATGACTACCATTTTGAAAATCAGTGTCTAACCCCAGATAAATCATGTATCTTTACATGCACTTCTATAGCACTAATAGTGTGTAGAATTTGGTAGAAATTAGTTTTTTTCCCGGAAATATGGCAGTATTCAATTTTCTCACATGACACTATTTTGCAAAGGTTGACAAAAGGGTATCTCTGTTTGCATAAATGATGCTTCTAATGATGAATACTGCCAGTGTGCAAAATTTGGTTGAACTTTGTTGAGTTGTTTCACAGATAAACATTATTACAAATTTATTCTATTAACACAATTTAAAAAAGGTCTGCGGCACCTAAAAACGTATTAGTTTACTTGCTATACTGTAACATTTCTTGCGTGATAAATTTGGTCCTCCAGGTATGGCATAAAACATCAATTTGTTTCAATTGACGATCTTCATAAATAGACGACCAAAAGTTTATGAATGAACACATCTGATGATTATTATAGTTAAAATGGGTTACATATTTTCGTATATATATAGTACATTAAGCTAAAATGTTTTTACAGCTGCCATTATGAAAATAAAGTTCTTGCACACTTAACACATATAAATTAGTATTGCCTGCCACAGTACAACTTATTCGACATATTTGGAAGAAATCCATCGATTGTTTCCTGAGACACGGCACAAGACATTTTTTTTCTCGATGCAAGGCAATCTTACAAGTTGGCGGATAAATGAGCCTGTGTACAGACAAATTCGATGAATGGATTAGATACAGCCAGCATACAAAGTTAGGTTGAAATTTATGTCGTAGTTTCGTAGATATAACATACAGTGCTAAAATGGCTACACGGTCGCTATTTTGATAGTGTCTGGCATACTTAAAACAGACATATCACCTACTGCAGTACTACTTGTTTGCCAAATTTGTTAGGAATCTGTCAGTCGTTTCCCGAGATATTACATAAAAACGGTATAAATGCATGTGGTGCTATCTTGCAAAATGGCGTGCAAAAGTGGATATTTTAGGAATAGATACAGTCAGCGTACAAAATTAGGTCGTATTTGGTCGAATGATATAGCAGTTACTCCAAATAAAACTAAAATAATGTGTATAGCAGCCATTTTGAAAATATATGCCCACATCAATTTGAATGGCCAAATTTGGCAAGAATTGGTTGAGTGATTTCCGAGCTATAGTGTAAAAAGGTAATTTTTTAATGTAGTGCTATCTTCCAAAACGACAATATCCATTTCTAAATTCGATGCTTACACGATGCAGTGCCAACGTACTAAATTTGGTTTAAATCGGTTGAATGATTTTCGAGATATGACCTATCACCTTAGATTTTTAATGGTAGCCATATTGAAAGTAAGCGTTAGATTTGGTCGAAAACTTTAATATTCAGGTGTCCTTAAGTACTAGGTCTATATGTGTACAGAGTTTGGTGTAATTATATTGACACGTTTATAATTGAAAGAGGACACGCATACACACAGGAGCACACACACACACACACACACACACACACACACACACACACACACACACACACAACCACACCTAGGCAGGAAAGTGATCTCATAAGCACACATTCAAGATTCTCTCGGGCCAAACGAAAAGACGGAACATTAATAATGGCATTAAAAATAACCAAGCTGACACCCTTCAATGTTCCCGATTTTGTTTTAGAACTTAGCATTTCCTTCTAATTACTCCTTTGACCATTGCACGCTTCTGTTCTCTGAACAAGCAGGGTGGGTGCAGCGTGTTAGTGTTTTACGACGTGGAAACTTCGTTACCCTTCCCTTGGTAGAGTAACAACAATCTCGATACGCATCCGTGGGTCCTAGTCTCGCCTCTCGGACTTTTTAAATGTTTCTTGGGGACATTTTCCTAGCATCTTATTTTTCTGCTCTCTCGAAAAAAACTAGATAAAGCCAGAACCAATATATAGCCTCACATTATTTTAAGAATTGCGTTGGAAGCCGGCTCTTGTTAAATGGCACACATTCAATTCAATTAAAATTTAGTTTTCGAAAGTGCATGCAATGTCTTGGCTTTATGTAGCTAAATAGTCTCTCGCGAAAACTGTAATTACACGGGAAATTAAAAGTAATTTACTTTGTCCCACCCACAGAAGTGTTCGCCTTTTTCTCAAGGTATTTTGTCAAGCGTGTGTAAAGCTGGGAAAGAGGTTGTTTTTCTAGTGATATGAAGGCAGCTTTCAGCTTTGTGGCCATATTTTAATTAGGAGTCTAAAAGAGGTAGACGAATATCCTTTAAAAAAACATTCATAACATTTTTATCCTCGCACTATACATGCACATACGCGCATTTGCGTCCATAAGAAATTGTTTTTGTAATTAAAACAACTATTCCGCTGTACCTTTTGTGTGGTTTCTGTATTGTATTTCATAACCACAAGGCACAATACAGTAAAATACTGAATTGCACTGAATTCATAAAGATGAAATGTTATGTAATAATAAAAAGTAGATCTAAAAAGAGCTTTCAGCCAGCTTTCCTTCATAGTTCGTATAAGGATTGCTAGGTGCAAGTTTTATATTCTACACTTGATTTAAAACTACTGATACAGCTCAAAATTCAGCTGGATGTAACTACTTGAAGAATTTTCATATATGTAGCTGAGTTACCGGAACAAATTTTTGGTTAATTATTTTACATTATGTATACTGGTCTGTATTTTAGGTTTATATTAATGGGATACTTTAAAATTTACGCCTTTTTCACCTTGAAGGGTTGTTTTCATGTGCAAGTGGATACTAAAACAGTTGCTTTATGAAGGAATGTTCAAAACGTACTTCTGGTGTCCAATAATTAGGTCCACCATATTCATTTTACCATACATTGACATCAATATATACGAAAAGTCATAAAAAGGCATTGTAGTGTACGTATACATAATTTTTCCAAACTGTTGTAACAGCGACGAAAACTTCAAATTCACTTCATCAAATCAGATAATTTCACTGGAACTCTGTGGCTCATCTTATAGTAGCTAAAAATACAGAAAATTAATTTATCACGTGTAAACAATTTTGTAACCAACTGACTGTGTTTTTTTGAAGGAAAATGAAGTACGTAGCCAAAGTCATTAACTATAGTGAACTCCACTGCTTGTGGTGAATCACAAACTCGACCGAATTAACATTGCCCTTTTCGCTGTAAATACATAGTAAACATCTGAAGGTAAAGGAACATTTGTTGCCTGTAGGAACGGGGTTGGAAATTTTTTTTCTCTCCTCAATAACACACGAAAGGTCAGGGTGAACTGATAATATTATGCAACATAAGTTAAAAAATACACGATGTTATAAATATTTTACTTTATTGAAGGCGTTTCAGATAGGCAATTAGAACGAACAAGTTAAAAAATAAATCTCACAACTGTTACGTTTTCAAGTGTCCAAAACTAAACATATATTGTAGTGGCTTGTGTAAAATATTTTAATAGAAACTGTCAATGGAATGAAATTTATTAAATATTCACAAGTTTATTTTATATTGATAAAACAGTGTGCACTTCTTCTGCAGCGATGACAATGACAGTTTCACAATACTGGTGAAGAGAGTCAAACCCATTAAAATTATAAATCATACCATTTATCATGAATCATATAAAATAATTAAGTTGGTCACAGGAATGGCGAAGAAGCGAAAAACCGGAATGTACTGTCGCTCACACCATGCTACATGGAAAACATATGGAACTCTCTTTGGATAGCCGAATCTAAATAAATAAATCTGATTGGCAGCACGGGCCACTCGCTACAAATTTATAAAGAAAATCTATGGCAAATCTGCTATCACTGACTGCATCTGGACGTTCTTTGTAGTTTCTACATTTCTGCGTCGTGTATCATGTCACAAATACAGCACAGCCGACTCTGAACAAAAAAAAAAAAAAAAAAAAGCAACTGTCTGTAAGCATGTTTTATTTATAAGTTAAAATACTTATGGCCAGCCCAAAGATAGGGGGATTGAGAGAACAGAAAATTCACAATCACAGCTTTAGTGCCGGGTTAGGCCAGTTGAAGCTGAGAGGACAATCTGTGGAATCGTTGATCGCACGAATGCGCGTATTTCAGTAAATAAATGTTTTGGGACAACTGTTTGCCAGAAATGGTAAAAACCAATATTAGAACTTCGTATGGTTTTACTTTTATCATATTAAGTGCTTTCAAAGAAAAAAAATCGTGAAATTTTAAAAATTGCATTTTTACAGCCTGCCCACGCATTTCTCTTCAGTGAGGAGAAAAGTGACTATACGTCTATAGTTGAGCTCTGAGTTTAGGGCAGTTCTTAACAACTAGGTCTCGAGAACCGATGAGGGTGAGAGGAGGTGAGAATGGAGCAGCGCCGGACTGCAAGGGCAGGAGAAACGGGAGATCCCCGAGAAAATCCACCGGCCAGTGGCATCGTCCAGCACGATTCCCACTTGCGGAAATCTGGGAGTGACCCGGCCTGAGATTGAACCCGCTTCGCCATGGTGGAAGGCGAGCAGTCTAACCGCTCAACCAACGCGGCCCCACGTGTGTAGTTAAATATGTTGGCTTTCACCGCGTGAAATGAAGTCCCGCTGTTACAGTACAAATTTACTCATTAAAACGCAAATACGAAAACACTGCGTTACACTTCAGCGTCTTTCGCGTAAGAGCGATGGGGCACCAGGCGCACAGTGTCGCCCGTATCGCTCCCTCGCTTCTCGCCTTGAACGCGGAAAACAATTTCGAGTAGGTACATAGGAGCTTTAGGGAGAGAAAATAGCATTCTTTGTATAGGCTCTTCACGATAAAGTGAGGACTTTTGAAACCAACTTTAGAAAGAAGTCACTGCTCCTACGTGCGTCAATTTTAACGGGTGCGCTCAGTGACATGCACCCAGTAAAGTTGGTAATGATGCATGGAAAGTACTTCCATATCTTAATGTCGAATAAAAAGTATTACGTAACCATTTGCGTTAAATTAAATTATCTGTTTCGCTTTCTGTAATTTTTATTGCATCGAAGTGTAAAAATGAGCAGATGTATTAAGTATTTACTATATTAATAATTTCACACTTTCACTTGACCGACGCATGAATAAAGTGACGATGCCCATGGAAATGTTAATTTTACATAAGGCGGAATAATACATAACGTGCACACAAGTAGATCTTGAGCAGGGCTTTCAAAAGTGCTCATTTTAACGTGAACAGCTTTTTAACTTATTAACGGTACGAATCACCACTCGGTAAAGAGCAAAAATGAAGATTTGCTGTGAGAGAAGAGGCCAGCAAAAGACAAAGAGACGAAGGCAGCCATCAGAACAAACAAGAATCAAAAGGGGAGGAAAAGGAGAGGGACTCGAGGTACCAGGGAGAACCTCTATAGCTCAAGAAGTCCACTGCTATGCATGAAGCGAGTCCTACACGCAGACGAGTATGCAAAAGTCCACACGAAAGTTTGATTACTTGCTCGACAAGTGAAGGCATTCACGTGAAACGCAGACCAAGATCGGCCAACCAAACGTTCCGCACTGTGTCAGCTCATTTCCATCCGGGACGTTTGAGAAGACTGTAGATTGTACATTTCTTCTTGACTATCATCCAGGCGGAGTTTTGACTATCATCCAGGCGGAGTTCCACATCTCAAAATTACATTACAATGGGGGGAAATTGAGTTATCTTTCACAGTACGCAGCAGTTTCTTCAACTTTACAGACGCTTCAGCCAAACTCTATTTGAGACTCCGCATACATTCTGGGGAGGGGGGGGGGGGGCACGGCGACTGAGAGGTTAGACTGCTTGCCTCCCACCAACGCGAACCGGGTTCAATCCCCGGCCGGGCCACTCCCGGATTTTCGCAAGTGGGAATCGTACCGGACGATGCCGTTGGCCGGCGGTTTTTTTCCGAGGATCTCCCGTTTTCTCCTCCCTTGCATTTCGGCGTTGCTCCATTCTCACCTCATTTCACCCACATCGGCTCTCAACTCAACTCAAATGGATGTTAGTGCCCTTCCCCATTGTCCCTGGAAGTTTGTTACATCACACCGGGTACAACATGTATGTAATTAGTTTGTGTTACGAAGTCTGAAATTCACGTTGCGATCATTGTCAGCCGGATTATACTGCCTTAGTAATTATAATTTAGTAACAGACCTTTGCGTAACTGCACGAATTAGTATGTACAAGTTCCAGGAATTAGTTTTCAATTAATTAATTTGTAATAGTGGAGTTAATTCGCTATTTATCCAAGTTTCCTTTCGAGTGTTTCTTTGGCGATTAAAAATATTATATTCATTAAATTTATGTTCTTTTTGAGTGTCTACTGAAGGACAGTAAGTTAATTTCCACAATGCAAAGAAGCGTTAAGTCAAGTTTTGTATCTCAACGTTGCGTGATGATTTTAAATTTGTACGGGAATACATCGTTACACGGAACTAGTTGCAGATGTGGTCATGTGCTCTGCGTGTAAGAAGTCTAAATTAAAGACGTCAAACACACGTGTGAGAGACAACGCTGAGCAATGTGAACATGCTGGAATAGCATGTACATATCTAGGCACGCACTGAAACACGATCAGAGATAAGAACTGTACACAATGCAGAATCCGTGTTCCTAGGTAGGTACAGATCGCTACAAACAAAAATAAATTATGTGTACTAAAAAATTCCATGGATTACTATAGTAAAACGCCTTTATAAGATGCGCATTTAAAAAGGTCCAAAATCGGCAAAAAGAACGGAGTATCCAATTATTTGCGTATGCTAAACTGGCAGTAGGCTTGAAATAGCACGCATTGAGAATGTTATTTTTATGTACTCAAGTTTGTAAAAAAAAATAGGCGTGTTTGTACCCTATTATTGTTATATATAAAATATTTAATGAAAATTTGTTATATCCTGACGAAGAACTCCAGTGGTGATCGATAATATAGGCACCACTAATCTGAAGGGTCCTAAAAAATTTTCAATTCACGTAATTTGATATTTGTGATATATTTGTGAAATAGGTATGTTTATTTTTTAATTTCCCAAAGCGCAACGCCCCGCTACGTTTTTGTAAGTAAAAATCCTGTAGAGGGGGCAAATACGTGACAGTTGATGGTTCAAAAAGGGTCTTAATAGCATCCACGGAATCTTCAACGAAAGTTTAAGGGACGCACACCTCGAGGGACGGGGCAAGGCTCGGATGCTAATTCCCGTGAGATACACGGGCGGTTTGTTTACCTTCAAAGTGCAAGGCGGAAGATGCCTCCTGGGCAAAGACAGAGGGACGAGCTGTAGTGAATCTAGAGGGACCTGCTATGGGCCTCCGCAAGAAGCAGGATATCAGGTATCCTACCATGGTACACTCTATAGTCAATACATAGTTACTTACAACTTCATTGAATCCCCGCTAAAGTTTTACCTCCAGGATATTCCTCCGCCTCAGACAAGTAAAGCTTAAGAAATTATAGAATATCACACCAAAGAGATAACGCACCGCATTCATACACTCACTTGAATAATAATTTGCATGAGAACTATTTCTTACCAGACGTTACCAACACAGACATTTTGTCCCAGACGCTTTTTTCTTTTTGTGGCCGTCGAACTGGTCTACTTTTTTTTCTGACTCGTCTAGTTAAAGGCTGTTCACGATATAGTGGGCACTTTAGAAATTAACATTTGAAAAAATGACTGTCCCTGCATGCACATATTTTAATGTGTGCATTGAGTGACATTCGCCCAGTGAAGTTGGTGACGATGGATGCAAAGTACTTCCATATCTTAACGTCGAATAAAAAGTTTTAGGTAACTATTTGTGATAACTTAAATTTAATTCTTTCGTTTTTTTTTTTTTCGAACTGAAGTGTGAAAACGAGCATATTTGTGCATACAAGTAGATCTTAAGCAGGGCTTTCAAAAGTGCTCATTTTACTGTGAATAGCCTATAGTTAAGGATAGGAAAACTTCGTGAGTTCAATGACCACAATCCTGTGTATACTCGAGTCTAGGTGTGTGTTCATTGGCTGCGGCTTCAGAGAGCAACCAGCGATACACCACGCCCGGTAGTAATGGGATTCGTTACGTGTTGCCTTGCAAGTCTGCCATTGGCTCAGAGGCGTCCAGGACGTGTTCAATAAACTGTGATCCAATTGCAAAGGCGACTTCACTGTATATGTGTTTGACGTCTATCTCGACTCGAAATGAATTCGCGATATTTTCCTATCCCTACCCATAGCGTTACGTACTTTCACATAATGCAGAAGGCGTTACCGCCGTATTTGGGGGGGGGGGGGGGTGCATTTTAATGCACGCGAAGGACGTGTGGTTCTGGCAGAACGATCTCCGCCTCGTTCTGACATTTTGCGATTTGTCAACACCTCGAAGCGCTTTATTCGAGACCGATTGTCGTAATTAAGTAAAGTCGGACAAGCCTGGCGAACAGCAGCTACAGAGATGAAATGGTCAGGCAGTATATTTCATTTCAGTGTACGCAACAGCTTACATACCTGTAACCATGTTCGTGGCGTGTGCGCCGATTGTAAATAAATATATATATATCTATTTGTTGTAATTCGTGAAATATATCAGGGTTTAAATGCCCTCATTTAGTCTCGTAACTCGACTCGAGTGTATTTCGCATTCAGGTAATACTGTACACGCATAGAAATATAAATGCACCGCGTATAGCGGAATAATTAAACAAATTCCTAATAATGAGTTGTTGATTTTAATTAATGGGTGATTTTTTCGTGATGGTATATTCATTAGTTAAATGTTATTCGTAGTGGTCTTTTGTTAGATTCTGTAATATTAAATACTACAATTATAGTGAATAATAAATATATAACTATTAATATTACTGTTATATTGTTTGGTATATTATATATTTCGCGTATAGCGAAACGGCGGCCAATCCCGTATAGGCACGGCCAGTTTGGTCTCGGGATACTTATCCTCCTGTGCTTCTAGCTTTGGGCCACGATGTATCACTTGTGTAAATGACTCCCGTTGGCACCTGGCAAATATACCATGTTTCACAAGCGTTTTATACCTCTGTATATTATTTTTCGTTAAATTAAAGTTTTACCTATACTTTGTCTTCATATTTATTATAAATTAAATATTATAATTTAGAAATAAACAGTGAAAAAACTTGTGTGTTGGTAGCGCCTAGTAAGAAATAGTTCTCATACAAAATATTGTTACAACTGAGTGCGCACGAATTCGGTTCGTTCTCCTCTGGAGTAATTTTCCAGACTTAGTTTAGGTTAGTTTGCACGAGGCGGAGGAATATCCTGGAAGTATAACTTTAGCAGGGCTTCAGAAAAGTCTGTGAATGGATTATAACGTTGATTTCAAAAGTGCTGAAATTACCGTGAACAGCCTTTAATACAAAACACACACACACACCAATACATTAACCAGTGACCAATCCCATCACTCGAAAAGTCATGTCGCTTAACCGTGTTAAGGTGATATTTCACATTTTTATTTGATTATCTGAAAGAGCTTTCGAAAATTGCCCCCTTAATGCATTATAGTTTTCAAAATATAACACTCAAAAGTCTTAATTGCCCGAATTGTGCAGCATACTAAGCCTTGCTCCTAGATTTTTCCCAGTCAAATTGCATTTAATGCAATCTGTATGGTGTGCAGAACATACTGATTCAGTAGGAGTACGATTTATAAACATTACGAATTACGAAATGCGGTGCGTTGTCCCTTTGATGTAATTTTCTAGAATGTGTTAAGCTTTGTTTGTATAACGCGGAGGAATATCCTGGCGGTAGAACTTGAGCAGGACTTCAGAGAAGTTGGAAGTAACAGTTAACGGACTACAGTAAGGAACGTAAAAGCTGTTCACGATAAAGAGAGCACCTTTAAAATCGACCTTAGAAAAAAGTCACTGCCCATGCCTGCATATACTTTAACGGATGCACAGTGTGACATACACCCGGTAAAGTTGGGAGTGATGGATGGAAATTAGTTCCGTACCTTAACGTCAAATAAAAACCATTTGTGATAATTTAAGTTATTTATTTCGCTTTCTGTTTTTTTAATGCATCGGTGTATACAAATTAGCAGGTTTTCAAAATGTTTGCTTTTATAATAATTTCACAGTTTCACTTGACCGACGCATGAATAGTGATGAGGCCCATTGGAATGTTAATTTTACATAAGACGGAATAATACAGAACGTGCATACAAGTTGATTTTAAGCAGGGCTTTCGAAATAGCTCATTTTTAACGTGAACAGCCTATAGTAACAGCGTACGGCTACGTCAACTAACTTACCCGCCACGTAGTTCAACCTCTGTAAGTATGCGTGTTCTGTACCGGAGACCGGGAACGTTGGATGTCCTCGGAGAAGAGAGTGGAAGAGGAGACCGGGAGGCAGGAAAGAACCGCAAGGGAAATAGCTCCAGGGACACTGGCGCCGCCGCCTCTAGGGAAAGAGAGATGGAGTCTGTGTGTTCCTTGTTGACAAGAGAGCGTTGCTCTCTGGGAGAGAGAAAGTTGTACGAGGCGCGTGTGTTGGAGAAAGAGTGACGGCGAAAGAGCATGGGGTTGGTAAGGGGGTTGGAGGGAGGTGGGAATCAATCCGAGACATCCCCGGCGATACAGGCAGCGCCGGGACACCAACGTCCTGTTGTCGTAGAAGGACCCGCCACCGAGACACCTTTCAGAAAAACACGTTGGGGGCGAGAATGCTTTTCACATCCTTAGGCGTCTGGTACATACTGTACAAAATTATATCAAGTCAATTCATGGTTACTGCCAACTTTTCTGAAGCCCTGCTAAAGATTTACTTGCAGACTGTCCTTCCTCCTCATACATACAACCAAAGCAGAAAAGGGACAACGCGTCGTATTCGTGCGTACTCAGTTTAACAGTATTTTGCATGGGGACTATTTATTACCAATGCTGTGAGCACCACCGGACAAACGTTGCCAAGGAGCGCAAAGAAAATCGGCCATAGAGACGTTACGTTAGTTGTGGCAACAGCCGGCGATAGGTATCCTAAACAAGGCCGGGCGGTGAGGTATAAATGGCGTGAGCGCTGGAGGCTCGCGGCAATATTTGCTCCTGCCGACGCCAGAGGGCCGCCTGCGTCATCCCCGTCGTGAGGTCCAGCGGACCAGGGTTCGACACCGAGAGTGTGCAGCCGTCGAGATGAGCCTGAGCGAATCAGACTCATCAGTAATGGGTAATTATCCTTCCCATTAGGGTGTCTTAAAGTGTCGCGAGGTGAAGGCGAGTGAGGCGATAACTAAGAGCTTTATTGGAGCAAGCTACATATTCTACTATTGGGCTCAACTTCCAGTTAGTCTGAGTATTATAGAATCTCTTGCATTGAGTCAAAACAGTAACCGTCTTAACTATTGCTTATTTGTATGACTGATGGTTTCAATAAAACATAGTGTTTTGTAATAAAAGTATTTGCTTTTCTAGGCTACGCCAACCCCCTTATAAATGAATCCGTGACCTTTTAGCTAAGGCGGGGTCACATCACCAGGCATTAACAGCACGCGTAATTTATCTGTTTATTTGCATTAATTATAAATAAAAATAATTTATAAATAAAATAAAAGTGACTTCAAATTCACCAAAAATTAGCTACGCTTGTGATATATAACGCATTCAAGAAACAAGCTTAATGTCAAACAAGGAGAGATTTTCCAAAAATTGTATTCACAAAATGGGAACATACCGCATATAGGCTATACTTAGAGTATGTGGAACATAAGTTCATGCTAAACTGGTTCACTGAAGTCTTACATATCTTTTAAGACAGTAATGTTGCAATCCGGCCTGATTCACGTACCTGAAAAAATACCACTAAAGCTAAAAAATTGTCGATTTGAGGTTACACGTATTCATAATCTCGGAGAATCGCCTTTTACCTAATGAAAAAAGGCCACGTCTTTATATCCCTTACGCCGATATTACACAACCGTACTTGGTTCTTGCACGAGCCGCTATATGAGCCGCCATGAGATATTCATGTTACACGACAGCAGTTCGCGTACTAACATTTGGCACCCTCAGTGGGTGCGCAGTGTGTGGTTTGTAGTAAATATGAACCCCATTCGTAGAACTGCTACCAGTTAGTATCTTGCGTAGGCCGATGAAAAAATCTAGCACATTTTAATATTGCTACAATACCGTTCGCCTTTTACATGACTGTTTTGCTTGATAGTGTAGTTTCATTCATTTTCTTGAAAATGACGTGAAGTCACTAGAGTAAGACAATGTTATTTTTAATTTTGACGAAAATTACTGACTGGTTGCAAAAAAAATGGTATTTTCTTTACGTACCAGGATACAACTCCCATGTAAAATTTAATGATAAAAAAATTTGCGTCCGGCGCAGTTTTGAACTCGCGGCCAAAAGTTACCTATTTATTACCACTGCAATATCAGTTCATACACTAGCATAGGAGTTTATATACTGTAATCTTTTAATCAATTTTTGCATGCAGTGCGTATTGTTTTAAGTATTTAGAACGGTTTTGAACAGTAATTAAATTTGCCATTGGCAATATTATTCGTCATCGTCGTATTTTAAATCTATATGAAAGAGTTTCAACCTCACTGATGTACAATCAAGATGGAGGCGTCATTTTCGGTTTCTTCATCAACTCGTTTCAAGTAGTAGTCACTGAGAGCGCCCTACGCTCTGAAACTGCAATGTGATTGGCCAGTTACGAACCCTGGTATGGGACCTGCCACGAAAAATAGGACGTGTCCAATTACCAAACCTGATACGAAATCTGGCCGTACAAGGCGGAAAATGCCATGACTGGTGCCATACTAGCCGCTTGCACAAGCTTTTACGGAATCTGGTATCGTGTAATATCGCCTTTAAGGGCAGTGCCTACCGGCTGGTAGCTGCGAAATTAAAACAGGAAATCCCAAGTTAAGGAAATTTCACCTCGTTACGTTAATTTTAAAGATGGGCGTTTCAATAAAAATGTCTTCTTCGTGAATTTTCAAGGAGAAGATCCCCAAGAGCGTATATATTCAATATAGAGAGGCAGCATGTTCTTTTTAGTAAAACATAATTTTTATATGTTCCTTGCAAAATTTATACATGTTATGGAAACATCTCCTAAAACAATCGTGAAAAATGCATTTAGTTAGAAACGCATATCTTGAAAATTAACGCACTAAGGACACAATTCCTATTTGAACTTCGCTGCTGTCAGCCGGTAGGCAGTGCTCTTAAGTCCAGTGTTATTTCAGACGTATCACATTTGTATTTATTTGTTTATACTGGTGCTGCAGAACAACACTGCCACGTTGTGTAGGTATTATGGCCCTATGGCACGCGGTTTTCCAACAATAACAGGGATAGTCTATCAACTCTTTCATTGCATGCAAAATCTAGATATTTGTCGGTATTACGCTGTTGAATAGTTCCGCCTTTTCTTTAAAACTGTGTGTGGAATAGTGCCAGAATCGGAAATGTGTAGAGACGTGGAAAATTCGCGTTATTGTTTGGGGACACGTTGAAATTCAAACACATGTGCCTTTGCAATAAGTCTGTCATTGGACCACACTTTGTTTGACACGCCCTGGGTAACTCTGAGCCAATAAATAAACACTTAACTTTGCCTAGTCCAAACACACGCGTAGTCCTGTCAGAAAAGGGAGTGGCTTCGCATTCATGCAACAGCCAGTAGAGAAACGATGCCGTGTGTGTGTGTATGTGTGTATATATATATATATATATATATAATATATTACTGTGAAGTTTAAATTGAGGCCAGATAATAACGCTAATTTTGCAGATCTCTAGTAATGTGGTGTTTTGCCATTTGGATCGTGATATATCAAACTACCACAGCAACAAAATCATAGCTTTAATCACAAATCACGGCTATTTGTCCTCGCCACGAAAAACTCGGGGATTTTCAGTACACAAATGTACGTGCTAGGGAAAATCAAAACTTTCAAATGTGGTTATCTTGAAACTGCGTTTTTTTTTTTTTTTTTTTGTTGAGGCAGTATTTGGCTATGCGAACTGTTATGCCAATTTTGTAAGCTGATACGCTGTTGAAATTGCCCGCGCACTTTCGGAATCGACTGCAAGTTACGAAGTATAAGCTGCTGACGGTTAATTGACAAGTTTTGAAATCAACTTTTGAAAAATTTCGCGGCCTCTAACTGCTTATATTTTGACCGACTCACTGAGTGACGTGCACCCAGTTAAGTTGGTAACAACAGAAAGAAAGTAGTTCCATTTGTTAAAATTGAGTTAAAAATGTAATATAAACAGTTGCAAATACTGAAAAGATTTCTTTTCTTTGTTTTTTAATGCATACAAGTGCAAGAATTACCTAGCAGATTTGTAAACTCTACTTTTCTAAGAATTTCAGAGTTTCACTTGACCAACGCATGAATAAAGTGATCAGGCCCATTGCAAAGTTAATTTTAAATATGGTGGAGGAATACACGATCTGCATAAAAGTATATTTTAGGCACGACTCTTGAAAGAGCTAAGTTTACCGTGGACAGCTTATAATCGACTGTACTCACACAAGCGTACCCATACCATGTAGTTACTAAAATATCGGTAAGATTACTTAAGCTGATCGGCAAGTTGTGAATTCATGGTTTAATCGTGCGCGAAGTGTCACAGCTCTGCGCGTCCATTTAATTCTTCTCTTTCATACCCGAATTCCCCTCAGTGATGATGAAAGAGGCGACACTTCATTTCCCTGGTCTTTTACGTGTTGCCAACTCGACAGCCATGTCGAACTACATGACAAGCGTGGACGAACGTGCTTTCCCCCCCCCCCCCCCCCCCCGGCTCGGAATATGAAGTGTTGTGCATTACCTAAACATTGTCAACTTTTTGATGAAACTGACATTAACAAAAGATGCAACAGATGTGACCTTTCTAAAGCTATGACGTCATATTTCTTTGTACTCATAGCTGAGCGTATATTAAAACGAATACAGGTGATGTTTACTCTTTTTTCTTTAAGGGAACAGTTTAATTCCGATCATGGTAATATGTTGATAACCCAGAGTCTTTGTAAGCGTAGTTTAACAAGTTCAGGTCACCCGTAGACAGGGTTCCTGGTACAGCAATTTAAACGAAAGTGCCTTCAATTAAACACACACAATTATTCAGACTATCCCTTGCAGCGAAATTTTTCCAGCGACAAACAGAAACGTATGCATTTTTCCCATTGCCGGTGTATGTATGGAGTATAAAATGCATAATTTATGGATATTTACAGAAGACAGAAAATTACTATAAACAGCACATCGGTTTGTGTTATACTATTGAATACGCTTACAAAGAACTTTAATTATTACAATTTATTATTTAAAAAAAATAGATAATTTGATTTAATTGCGCACTAGCCAGAGATATATGTTCGCTCGACTCGTTATCGTCCGTACGGAAAAGTTCAAAATTGGAAAATACTTAAAAGAGCTTGTTACTATCGTACGGTTCACTAGCGTCTGTCATACTGTGATCATATCTACCACGTAAGAAAAAGTGTTAAGTTTTGAATAGTGTAGGTTGTCTATACGAGTGATCTCGCGCATATTTACAGTTCTTGGTATAGTAGCGAAACGACGGAGAAAATAATTGTGGTTCCCTCTTCCAGTTTGCAAAAAAAAAAAAAAAAACTACCACCTCCGCTGCATGTTGTCTCTTGACAAAATATTATGCAGCGGGCAAGTTTACATTTGGTGGCGGCATCTACAACCGATGAATGGCTAAAACTGGACTGCTTTCGCCTTTCCAGCAAAATGTGAATAAATAAAGTACGTATTTATTCCTCCAAAACTAGAACCAGTTCGCGGTTAAATTAAGCACTAATGAGAGCAAGCTTTGAAAAAAAAATCTCCTCCGCTAAACTGAAAGTGTTTCAAAGGAAAACCTGAACGGCATTCTCGCTGTGAAGCTAGCAGCGATTTACGAAAGCTATTTCCGCTATTAACGTCGTACTCAAAGTGTGGCGTTTAAATTTATTAACATTGTTTAATAACTTACGTATGCAAACAAAAATAATAATTAGCAATTTAGTAATATAATATATTTACGTCCCCAACAATTTAATAGCCACACTTGCGTAAATAAAATGATCGGGTTAATTGCGGTGTTAAATTTACAATTCGCAGTTCGAATTTGCATATGCATTATTTCTGTGTATAGACTGTTCACGATAAAGTGATCACTTTTGAGGCCATAGATAATTTTTTATTTCAGCCATATTTTATCATTTAACTACATTTTAAAATAAATATTGTCGTTTACGTAATAAGCACAGTGTGTAGAATTCACCGCACTTGGAAGTTAACGTCTAAGACTAAAATATAATATATTTATCGACTATTATTCAAAATGAGAGGGCTTCCAAAAGTGCTCACTTTACCGTGAACAGCCTTTATTGATCCTGCTTTCTCGTCGAAATAAATACTTTCTTAGTAATAAATAAATATATATATATATATATATATATATATATATATATATATAATATATATATATATATATATTCAAAAGCTGTATGCCTTTAATACAGTGCCATTTCACAACAGACTTTATAACAGCAAACTATTTAAAGGGGAACATTAGTTGTGTTTAAAGGGAACGAATGCGCCAATTACGTTATTAGGGATATCAAGATTATAATTTGCTAAAACAAATAAAGTATTACTATTTTTAATTCTCCGTAATTTTGGTTTCTTTGTACGATTATTGTTTAAGTGCGCTACAAGTTAACATTGATTTTCTAATTAATTTCCTGTGGCGAAAGCACCCGTGCCTTAGGCCTATATTTAAAAAAATGTTCGCTTTGTTAAAACTTTAAAACTTGGATGATTTTCACTTTTCCTGTTACACGTTGGTTTTGTTTCCTCTTGGTGACATTTCAAATTTCAAAGCTGCTTGTAATATTGTTTTTACAGCTGCTTCGCGCCAAAAAAAAAAAAACGCTTCGTCCATAGACTTCGCTTGCCAGCGCAGATTCTTGTGGAACTTAACTACTCGTTCTTATCTTCCCTCGTCGTGTTACAAGATGGCGGCCAGATATATCTACAGAGTACGTACGCCTCGAGGGAAACAACACGCCATCGGATTACTAAGATAATGAACTCCCTTCTCCGCGTCTCATTTCGCGCGAGTGGCCCTAACTCATCATCGTTGTGCGTTCGCTGGTGTTAGTCCGCGCTGACGTCATCGTCTCGTTAAAATGGCTGCCGGCGCGTGTTCGGAATTTCCTTCGACGCAGCGAGAGTCTAGGGTTCCGCCAGGCGGGAGGTTCAGCGAGGTTCAGGAAAGAGTGGAAACGCTAAGGGCCACACTGACCTCGTATATCTATAGCGGTCTCGCCTCTACGTGCAAGGCCATTGAAAAATCACATTATGTATGACTTGTTTGGTTGTTTTCCAAGTAAGTAACGTGTCACAAGCATTTTATACTCTACTTCTGTCAACATAGATATATCTTAATTTTTTGGTTAAACTACAGTTTCAACTACATGCTTAAGTCCAATTAACCTGTAGGAGGAATTTTTTATTCACGAAATGAGTATTTAAAACAATGAAATTATAACCCATATAGGCCTATATAGGGACACCCGAATTTCGCGAAAAAATATTTTTCGCACATGCTAGATTTCAGTACTCTCCAGCCATGTCAGCGGTTTTCGTAACCTTATTGGCGGCGTGTTTTGCGAGAATAAATTAACTTACTTGACTGGTCAATCATAATTAGGTAGCTCTGAAAATGTAGGTGTGTGTTTCGCGGGCAGGCAGCGAAGACGCTTAACCTGGAAATCATCCAGTCACGAAAGTGTATCTGAGCTGAAATGTTATGAAATACAACTACTCGTGAAATCTTTTCGCGAAATTCGGGTGCTCACACTCGTGCAATGAAACCTTTAGAAGTTTTTCGATGTTAACCCACTGCACGAACAACAGTCAAGTAAAGCCGTCGACGTGCTGGCAGCGGCTGTGATGGAGCCGCGTATAGAAGTCAACAATAATTCTAGAGGACATTCACGGTAAACTGAGCACTTCTTGAAGATGTTTCATTAGACATAATAATGAATAAATACTATTCATTGTGGCCTCGGACTTTTGGTTTTGGGTATGGTGAACGTATACACTGTGTTTATTACTCACATGGCAGTAATAAGTGGTGGAAGGATATAAACAGGTTGAAAGAAAAAAAAGTAACTAGGGCTTCAAAAGTGCTCACTTTACCGTGAACGGCCTACACTTACTTCACAGATTAATGCAAATAAACGAGTATACTCATAGTAATATGTAAATGAATAAAGTAACATTTAGACTATTCTGATACTTATAGGGCTCTATAACGAGCAGCAAAGCGTCTCTGGAGGCGAAATGGAGACATAGCAAGAGCGGGAGGAAAAGGAAGAACTCCGAGAAAACCTACCGCCGATTTTCAACTTCCGTGTTGCGAGCCAGGTGGTGCAATTAACAACAAAACTATTACGCCTCCTGAGCAGTGTTGACAACCATAGTATAATTATACTTAATGTATAATTTCAATCATTGTAATATATATTACAATAAATTCGTTATACTACGCCAAGTAGCATTAATTAACCATAAGAGCAATTTTGAAGATGTAGTGGATTCTTACAGTTCAAATATACCAACAGAAGGGAAATTTCGTGATCTGTCATGCGAACAGGCTGATGAGTGTCAACAAATAAAAGTTCAGTTTTATCACTGGAACGGAAAGCAAAATGGAAACATATCTTCATTGTTCCGCGGCCAGAGTTGCCAGATAATGCTCGAACTTTACATACATTACATAGTCCCGCCATTCCCGCCCATTTTAGTTCGGCAATCGGCTAAACAGCACAAGCAAGAGACCGACAAGGAAAGGGCTACCAAATCAAACCTCACACTGGCCGTCGCAAATTAGTGTCGTCGTCGCACATAAGTTGTATTTTTTACAAATTTAGAAGTTTTTAAGGATGTGCTGTTCTTATATGTCGACCTTATGGAACCCGAGGTGTTGAGTGTAAAATGCTTCCGCCATAGTAGGCCTACACACTTTTACAAATACCCATGATAGTTGTATAATTACGAAAGACAACACTGTCCTTACTTTGCGAAGAAAGGGGCTGAAAAAATTATTTGAGAGTGCTGGAAAAGAGTTGGGTGATTTTTTTTTTTGGGGGGGGGGGGGGGGTAATTCTCATACCATCCTGCCGGGAACGAAGTCGTATTTAAATTCCTTATAAGTAGGGATAGGAAAATTTCACGAGTTCAATGACCTGTAGGCTAGACTACACAGTCCTGTATATACTGAAGCAACAGATGTTTGTTCACTGGCTGCTGCCTCAGAGAGTAGCCAGTGTTACTTCCCACCTGACAGTATGGCACTCGCTACTAGTTTCCTTGCAAGTCTGCTATTGGATCAGAGTCGTCCAGGGCGTGTCTAATGAACTGTGATCCGATTGCAAAGGTGACTTCAGCGTGCACGTGTTGGAAGTCTAGCTTGTACTGAAATGAATTCGCGAAATTTTCCTATCCCTAATTATAAGTAGTGTAACAATCTGCGTTCGGGGACACTGGCTGCTGACGGAGGATTAGAGGACTCACCATCCGTGACGTCACAGGTAACTCTCGAATGCAAGTTACACGCTTCTTCACCCACTTTGTAAATCCGACGCGTTCGTACCGTTTGTACCGGGGCCAATCAATTTCCTTCTTGGCCAGAAGCCAGTTTATCATTAGGTATCCCTCCCCCACACACCCCTCCACGCTGTTTATTTCACCTCTAGCAGACAATAGTCTGCTATGCCAGCCTGTCACGCGCGCAGTACCATTCATCCGAGTTACGGGTCGCGAGGAATAACTTCCCCCCCCCCTCTTAAGATAAGCTGAATTTGCGCAAGTTTTCGCCCTACCCCCCCCCCCCCCTTCACCACAGAGCGCTTCAGCCAAACAGCCCCGCAACTTATCCGGCCCGAACTATACGCGAACTCCAGGACGAAGATAATTTCTTGAGCGCTGGTGTTATCTAAGGGTAGGCGAGTGTATAGCAGCCGCTGGAGTTTGGGGAATATTGCTTGTTTTGCCGGCGACGGACCGTAAACTCGAGCGAGCCAGTGCGCATTGTTGCGGAGGCATGGTATAGGCGTGTGCAGACTTTTATCATCAGGGAAACGTGATAGTTTCCACACGGCCGACTATAGTCTATTCACGGTTACTTCCGACGTCTCTACATCTCCGTTAAAGTTCTACTTCCAGGATATTCCTCCGCCACACGCCAAAGGGACAACGCACCGCATTCGTGCGCACTCGGTGTTAAAATATTTTGCTTAAGAACTATTTCATACTAGGCATTGCCAACAACACACGTATTTTCGCCCTGATTTTATTCAGGTTAGTTATGAATGAAATATTACCATTTAGAAACCAAATATAAATAAAAGTTCCACTGAACCAAAAATAAGGTGTTTTTATATTAACACAAGTATAAAATCCTTGTGATACATGGAATGTTTAGGAAACAACCAAGTACATAATACATGTGATTTTTCAAAGGTTTGATTTGAAAAATGCGAAGAAGGCGCGAACAGACTATTTCTTGAGAATTATAAATACGAACATACCTATAATCAAATTGTCGACTACTACTGTAACGACATGCCGGTTTAAAGTCTCGCAAAATTACTTACTTCTGCCTTAGGCAGTGCTCTGAGAAACGAAAGTTGTGTGTGCTCGCATACGTCGTGTATACCAATCGAGGGCAAGAACCTTTCGCCTCTCGGTGCGCTATCCTATTTTTATTTCTATGTGCATGCGTTTTGTAGTTGCCGATCCACCACGGTACATCATAGCTGGCTTTTAGAAGACTTTCTTCGAGTGATTTTGTTTTCCTACGGGACTCAAGCTTTACGTGAATCTAAAGTGTATTTGTAGTATGCTATTCGGTACTGCAATGCACGTAAAGCAGAAAAATGTAACTTAATTTGCCTCATATTTAAAAAAATTACTCTGCAATACATAAAGACCGTGGGAACTATTTTTTCTTAACCTGCTGCCAACACAACTGGCAGCATGTGTTTTGAGGTATACGGTAGCATCTATGCAATTAACGGGCAGTGAATAACTTTTTCAGAGCTGCTCGTTTTTCTGTGAACACACTTTAAGCAGAGTCCTTACAGTTTCATTCCTCCACTGTCGCAATTTTTTCTCTTTTAGAAATAGGAGCAACACACTAGTTAAACGTGAAACTTTATTTCCCTGGTTTACATAGGCATGCATACTTATATTTGAATTGTTAGATCCAAAGAAATACTGCCAATTTAAAATTTGGAACACACTGAAATTTTTTTTTATAAAACTTATGATGAATTTATACAATAACATTGAGATTGTTTTAAATCTCGAGAGGTTTAATATTTTACTGTGTAACAAGTCAAAAATAAAATTACGAATTTACATGCATCAGTGACAAATTGATGTAATCGAGACATATTTTCCTACGAAATTATCATCACCCACAGCGTTAACAAGTCAAGCAATCTTGGCAGACACATCAAATAATGAATGTTTGGACGTCAGACGCTTTTAATTTACAGCGGCGGCAATCGCATTGATGTCGCATGTATGCGAGGTGCAATTAAACTTCCGATGAAAACGATTTTCGAGACAATTTCACGGTTGTGTGTTAATAAAACGAGCAAATGAAAATTTTTTTTGTGTTGCTCTCCGCGTCGTAAATTCCCTGCTGTTATTATGTTTCACAAGTTGAGCATGGAAGTGCATCAATTATTACGTATACATAGCTTCACATTTTAGCTATAGCCTTTTCGCGAGTTCTTTGCAATTTTTTAATCAAACCTTTGATAAATCACCCCATGTTTGACATGTTTTTGTTGTTTCTTAGTAGTCACGTACTACAATCGTTATGTAATGTAACTAGCGACCTTGCCCAGCCTCGCTCGGGTGCGGATTACAAATATGGCGTTGTTTAGGTCTACAGCAAGTATTTACACTAGGATTAATTGTTGTTCACAAAGTCTTCGTAAGTGAAGTGAACCCCTAAAGGACAAAAATGTTTGCTGCGAGTCATCCTTAAAAGATAAACATATGCTGTCGTGAACTTTTTTGTAGACCTATTTGAGATATACGCCAAATTAATGTGTGTAGTACAGATTTGTATATCTTACGGTTTAGTCTGGGTAAGCCATGTAAGCTCCCGTAAAGCGGCTTTTTGCGACTGATTAGAAAACCGTTGACATTTCTCTACCATACTTACATTCAATATTAATGTATTATATACGTAAACCTTACTCGAGAAATTCTTTAAATGATGGTGAAAACTGCATCAAAATCAATCACTTAGTTTAGAAGCCTTAGCCGAATACACAGCTCACACAGCCGGGCGACTTTGTTTTATACTATGTATAGAAAACATAACAGTACCTTATTTTTAACTAAAATAGAATATAAATAAAAGTTTATCTATAAGTTGTGATAAATTATTTATAATTAGTACGAATATAACTGAGAAAATAGATAATGCCTAGTAAGAAATAGTTTGTTTGCAAAATATTACGCTGACTGCGCACAAGTCGGGTACACGAAAAGGAACTTTGGGGTAATTGTCTATGTAGACTTAGTTAAGCTTTGTTTGCATGACGCGGATGAATATTCTGGAAGGACTTTACCAGGGCTTCAGAAAAAATTGAAAGTAACCGTAAACAGCCTATAAATCTCTCGCAGCAAGTAAAAAGCCTCTTCTTGCACACGTGTGCAAAATCGCGTTATTAATGTTTTTGCTCTATATTATTTTTTACTGAGCGTTCAATTAAGGAAGATTTTACCTACGACGACACGCAATAAACAACTCTCAAATATTCGATAAATTTAATGGAGAGAATTCACAGAATTCATGGCGATCAACGTTTTTTCCTGAACACTTTAAAGGAATAAAAATTCAGCTATGCGATTTTTAATACTCGCGAACTTATGTAGTGTAATACACTTCTCACTAGTTGTGTCTTATTTCCTTCAAGTATAATTTGTGACATAATACAGTTAAGTACTCGTGACATCTAAGTATGTAAGACCACAACGCATACCAACACGTGAATACCGCAGTCAGATATGTAATTTTGTTTGGTCGAAAATCGTTCATAAGGTTGGAGATACCATTAATATTATAAAGAAGTACATACCGGATACATTTTTAGGACAGCAATTCAGTAACTATCATAATTTAAGGAAACAAACACGCGAATCATTAGCGCAATTATTTTGCCGTAAGCCGCTATCTGGCTTTTTAGTAAATATTTCCGAAATATTCTAGCACCTGTCCCTGTGAGTTTGCGAGACGCAGGGAATAATATGCTGGCCGGGAATGGCTTTATATAACCTAGGGTAGGAAATGTACGAGAAAAAATGTCGGAATTTACGTTTTGTGCGCGAGTTGTAGCCACTGCGTTTGTTTTTGTCGTTACTAATTAATTCGTTACGAAAATGTGAGCAGCCGTGATAAGGAAGCATGTCCCGGAAGGAAATACAGAAACTGAAAGCGGTTAACGGTCTTGTTACATAAACGTAAAGCGTACTAAAGACCTGTTAAGTCAGTTTATTTGCATATTTTAAATTACTTTTACATTTTCATATAGATTATATATATATATAACATTTATTAGCCATCTTGTTAAAATGATAAATGTCGTACAACTGTTTATTTAAACTGAGTAAACTGTTGTAACATAATTTTATATAACTTATTAATCGATTTTTGAAGTAGAAATATTTTGATTAAAATGTTACTAAATATCGTAAGTCGCATCAAGACAGTTAACGATTGGCATAGCCGTGTTCTGATTTGTTTGAGAAACTGAATATATGCCTACGTACATAGGGAGAACATATTTTAAATAACGTTTTTCTTTTCAGGAAATTCTTCCTCGAGAAAAGTAAGTACATCGATGCTACTGTGTATTAGGCGACAATGCTAATACTGTAATATTGACGCAAATTCAGTCGCGGTGTATTTGTGTCCTAATGAAATAAGCCATAATTCACATAATTTGCTAATATTTAAACGTTGAAACAAGCCTTTTCATGAATGTGAATCAATGATTAAATTACGAGGCATCAGGGTTATAAATTTTTGTTCGGTATACGTAAGTACTAGAATACTAGTCATGTGTAAATGCAGGAAAAAAAAACATTTCCCCCTTTTAAACACTTGTCTTATTAAATTTAAAAAAATTAAAAGTAAATAAAAAATCGAAACCATGGTTGTATTAAAATTATATATATATATATAATTTGTCGATACATAAATTTTTGTTTGTATTTTTGTGGGAGGGGGAGGAGTGCATAAAAAAGCATACAGACTCAACAAATTTTAATACAGGTTACCCAGAAACAACTTTGTTCTCTGTATGTTTAATCAGTAGTTAAAATACAAGTTGCCGTTTTAATGTGGGCCAGTTATGTAATAGAACGGTCCGTTTAATTGCTGCCTACTTAGACATCAGATATGCTAGCCTGCCACTTCACCGCCAGAAAAACATAAAAGAATATTTTTTTCTGACTGTCCCCTGTTTCCTTTTGTTATTTAATTTAGCCGTAAAATAAACAAAATTAATACTGTATCGCCATAGTTCTCGAGAAAATAAAGTAACAATATAATTTAAGCTGTTAGCAATTCTATCGAAAACGGATTAATTATAAAGCTCACTGAATACATATTATAATTAAAGATTATGAAAAATCGCGAAAATTTTTTGAGCTAACACATCTTCTATAACACTTTAACTAGTTTATTCTTTCATAATGGTAAGAACAAGATTTTGACTCGGCTAAGCCGTTTGCAGACCAATCCCGAACGTTCTGCCTTATAGTAACAGAATCCTCATTGGCCCAGTGGAATGGGGTAGTAGTTTTATACATGCACGACAGCCAATAAGGAAAGAAAATTGTCGGACATGTGAACAGTACGTTGAATCCTAGCAGACAGTTAACTTTTCCCGCGATAAACCATCTCTAATTATGATACGCATTACTGTTAGTTAAATTACCCGCGATATATTTTTTATTGACAATCAAAGAACAGCCGAATAATGAATATCGGGCGTTAAAGTCCAGAATTTCGAGTACAAACTGCGAACAGATTGTGCGAATAATTTGCATTATGATTGCGGTAGTGAAGCAAATGGACATTTCACACGTTACCGTATTCCTGCTGAATTACTTTCATGAGGACACGGTGTTCCGCTATAGGTAGCATGCAGATGCAACTGTTTAAACATATTGCATAAACAGGACAGAAACTCTCACTAATTATTGGGACTTGTAATAATTAGCACAGACCTGAAAAATTCGCGGATTCATTTTGGGGCGAGCTGTAATTCAAAACACATGCGTTAACATAACAAAGCTATTGGTCCACAAGTTGTTTGACACCTCCTGGAGAACGGTGTCCAATTGTCGCCGTACGCTGCGACAGCAGACAACCAATGTGCTTTCGATATCGGCAAATCTGTACATAAGACTGTAGAGTCTAGCCTGCAGGTCATTGAACTCGCGAATTTTTCACGTTCATTAGAGTAAATATAGATACACTGTCCGTGCATCCACCACAGTGAGAGAATTTATCTGTGCCGTGATCGAAGTGAATACAAAATAGTTTTTCGTCGGCTTATGAAGTGTTTAGTTATCCTTGGCATTTTACAAGAGGAAGTCTTTGAGTGTAGTTAAACGCGATTCTCATCGTGGCTATAAATATCCTTGTGTTTTTGGTCTCCAAGCCGTACGTCTAATGATTTTTGTTAGTCTAATATTCCAACACTTCAGTAATATCAGATGACAGACGATGAATAAAACGTAAATACATATTTTTTGGTAACTTTTAGTTTACGTGTTCTTATAGTTGGATTATTATCGTCTCACATGTTATGTTGTGCATATGTGTGTAAAATTAAACCATAGTCTGCTATAAAATTTTACAATTCTATTTTATTGTTGAGAGACTAAAAGTAAAAATAGAACCAGTTCATAACGTGTTTTGACAATTTTCTTTAATACGACGAAAGAGAAGTAATCAACCATAACCGGTATAACTGAGAAAAAAAAAAAAAGAATGTTTCTTCGTGGAATATATTTTCGATGAAAATTTAAGGCCTAATTTACATTTCTAAGTTTGGTCCTGCCTCTACCCAGAAAATTTCCCTCATTTTACGAAGTACATGTCGAACAGTATATATTACGTTCGTTCAACCCAGGGTATGTTTACCAATATTTGGCGCAGCATTCATGTTTGAATAATTGTTTTTGTGTGTGTGTGTGTGTGTGTGTGTGTGTGTGTAATAAATGGCTGAACTACGTTGTAGCCGAAGCTGTAATTACGTTCCAGAAGTTCTGAATAAACATAGCATCTTCTTTGAGATTTCCGCTAGTTAGAGTTGTGTTAATAGAAGAGTATTTATTCAACGGAAGAAAATAGTTAGCTGTTTACAGTACTGCACAACAAAAATAAAATTATTTTTCGCATGCAGTTACCACACAGTTCGGCATATAGGTAATCAAATGTAACAGCAATTGTTTAAATATTTTCAAGCTAGTCAGTTATATTCCACATTGCCCCCAGCCCCCCCTTTCTTTTTTCAAAAAGTTATACAACGTCTTAATCAAAATTCTACCCCGGGAAAAGGTAAAGGGGTACTTTCATTTTCAGAACGAAGCATCTTTGAAAACACGCCAGAAAAAAAAACGTAGCTGTTAAAAGAAACAAAAATGGGGGAAATCTGCATTTCGTGCTCTTGCCTATTCTATTTATTTTAATTTTGGGTTACTTTTGAGCCCATTCAGCATGTCGATGTTTTAAGATGCTTCTTTATTTTTAAATTTTTTTTTTTTTTTTTTTTTTTCGAAGGTGTTGGTTTGATAAGACTTAGCCACGCAATTTTAAAAATTAGGATAACGCAACGAAATAATGGACAATCGCCTTTTAAAGAAATTAAATACGGGTATTTTCGAAAATATATGAACATCCATTAATTGCCGGTAATGCGAGCCAACGTGTTGAACAAGTGCGCCATAATATTAAACTGTTCACAGTAATTTATTAATTTTTTTTTTTAAATCTGATTCCTTGCCGTAAATTGGAGGAGCTGTCCGCTTTCTGACACACGGCAGTCTAGGAGTTGCAAGTGTCGTTTCCACATACTGTAATACTATGACAACTAGAGGTAGTGAAATTTCGCGAAAAGATTACGAGACAAGTCATACTTCAGAACACCGTAGGGCCGTTTGTTTGTCTTGATTGGCTGAATTTCTTTTTGACACGTATTAACTGTCTGCACAAACGAATCGCGTATCAGCCGTGCCGATGTTGCCGAATACCGAGTGGAACAGTCAAATACGAAAACGCCTTTCCAAGCAGAGAGCGACCCATGGCAATAGGCAAACTGGCGATGGGTGCTTCTAGTATTGAAATCTACCCTGTACTCAAATTTCTTCGCGAAAATTCACTAGCTCTAAATGATAACTCGTAGAGAATTCTCTGCTTTTTGTGGCCAGTGTGTTAAAATCTTCGCGAGGCGCACGGTTCTACTTTTACGATTCACTGGACCAACCTTGCCGCATTCATGTCTCTGGCAGTTCACGGTAACGTGAGCAGTTTTGAAATCAACATTTGAAAAATGTCACTGCCCCCTACCAGCGTGTATTTTAAAGGGTTCATTGACTGGCATGCACCTAGTTAAGATGACAACTAGGGGAAGAAAGTAATTCCACACTTTAACACCGAATTAAAGGTGTTCGGCAACCACTTTTTACTACTGAAATTATTTATTTTGAGTTAAATTTTTAATGTATAGAAGTATAAGAATGAGGAAATTTGTAAAGTATTTATTATTCTAATAATTTTACAGTTTCACGCGTAATAATAAAGCGATTCTGAAAATAGTTTCATGCAAATTCTCATGTTAGTGTGTAAGAAAACAATTTCAGTGGCGTTTAAGAAATTAAATGTTCATGAAGACTTTACAACGTTATTTTGTCAAAATACTCCGACCAGCGTTGACGTTTAAATATATGCGTTTATAGACTGTTCACGGTAAAATGAACAATTTAGAAAGCCCTGCTTGAGATCTACTTGTATACATGTTGTATAGTCCTTCGCCTTAGGTACAATTAACATTGCCATGGTCCTCGTTACTTCATTTATGCGTCGGTCATGTGAAATTGTGAACTTATTAGAAAAGTAAATATATTCATGAAACAAAATAGAAAGCGAAATAAATAATTTTAAGGTATCACAAATGGTTAGCTAAGACTTTTTATTCAACGTTAAGATATGGAGCTACTTTACATCCATTGTTACCAACTTTACTGGACGAATGTCACTCAGTGCGGCCGTTCAAATAAATAAATATATATATATGCAGGGGCAGTGAATTTTTTCTAAGGTTCATTTCTAAAGTGCTCACTTTATCGTGAACTGCCTTTAAATTATCCTAAGACGACGTCCGTTAAGTTTCTCACTTAGCCGGGAACCCAACTTTATCCGGCGTTTCTCTTAAGATATGTACTATCTTAACATGAGCAGTGTTTATTTTTATGCAACTCAAAACTGTTATATTTGGTTTTGGGTTCCGTCATATTTCGTATACCATGCTGGTTTGCAACAGTGTATTAAAAATAGTTATTTTTATTGCACACGATTATGGTTTTTTTTTGTTAAGGTATCAGATAAGCTAAACTTGTATTTAAATGCGAAGAAAATTTTTTATTAAGAAAACTGGAAGGGAATCCGTGACTCTTGAAGGAAAATATATTGTTCAAAGAATAACCAGCGGAATAAATGTTGAAAATATTTTATCAGTAAATAAACCACAGACTTGGGGTACTTGGTTTCACTGATTTCACACGGACCATAGCAAACATTTGCAATAGTTAATATCTGGTTTAGAGCGGACCATTTTTCATCTTATTAATACCTTTATCGATTAGTTTAAAACTAAAATTAAATTATTTTATTTAATTTTAAAATTTAGTCAAAATATTTTCTATGGTGAATTTTAAAATTACGTTTACAACTTAACACACTTAAAAATTAAATTCGGTTTACATATTGCGGTAGTGAATTACAAAAGCATATTTACAATCTGGATGTAAAGATTAAACTGATAGGCTATATGGTAATCCACCCTTTTAGAAAATTATAAATTATATTATAAACTGATAAAACCCGGGTTTAATTATTTTTATATCATGCAATGAAATAATTATTTTTATTAAGCGATTTACACTAACAGGCGCTGATTTTTAAGAAATTAAATTATTAAGTGTAATTTTTTTGTTAATTTAATTAAATGTTGTTTACTTTTGAATTGGTTCATAAGATTTAATAAGATAAACCACTAGAATTTAATTTCTGTACCATGGAAACGTGAGTCACACTACCTACGTCTTCGCAATTGGGATTGCTGCAGCCCATATCAAGGACAAATAATGCCAAGTTTCGCGCGCTGTTCGCGTGTACAGTATACGGTGAGAAGCATTGTGACAATGGACAGTGAGTGAAGAGATTTGGGCGGCTCTTAATATCAAGGTCCTGAGAACCAATGAGGGCGCGGCAAGGTGTGGAGCGGCGCCTGAATGCAAAGGCGCGGTAAGCGGAATATCCCCGGAAAGACTCTCCGTCCTGCACGATCCTCGCGTGCGAAAATCCGAGAGCGCTCCGCCGGGAATCGAGCCCGGTTCGCCTTGGTGGGGGGTGAGCGCTCTAGTCGTTGCGCCACCGCGGCCGCTGTGCGACGGAGGTGGCGTGCTTGAAAATCTACTGTAAATGCTGATTACCATCCGAAGCACTAACATTTACATTACTTACAATTTCATGTGATTAATACCTTTTATTAACTAACGTGAGTTTAGAAATTATTGGATTTCTCATTTCATTCATTACACATGTCGGGATACAAATACACAACCTCGCAGTTAAATGTTTCTTACCGATATGGCACGTTGTAGTTGGCTCATGGTAGTCAATAATAAACGAAGGTTTATTGCAAAAAAATTATGCCGGTAGTGATTTAAACAGCGGCATGGTGTGAAGAGTTGCAAGGTAAGCAGGTGCTTGCTCACGGCTGTACATTCTTGTTGCACGCAGCAGGAGCCAGTAACCACCGTGCAGCCTATGGTGCAGCCTAGTGGTGGAAGTGTAAACTAGCAAGCAACAAGGTACAGCACACAGCTAACCTCGCAATAGTTCACCACACGCCACTGTCTTACGTGCCAAAAGTTAATGGAGAGACAATTTTAATAGCTATTTTTTTTTAACACAATATACAGGTGTAAAAATGCTTCGACGTCTGTGGGTTTACCTTCTCAAATAATAGAATTTCGTATAAAACTGATGTTTAAAATTGACTGTGTGTGTGTGTGTGTGTGTGGGGGGGGGGGGTGGAAATAAAATGCAACCCTTGAAAACCTGAAGTAGGCTACTGGGACGGGTGTTGAAAACATTGTGTCGAGGAATAAAAGCGTAAATACATCTCCCCTCTGACTACATGCCAGCAGCGCTGGAGCGGGCGGTATTTCAGTCACGTGTCAGCTGACTCAGTAGTGCCAACACGGCGCGGGGGGGAAGGGAACTAAATTCCCCGGGCTGTTGCGAGTCTGGGGGGACGTCACGAGTAACTCCCGAAGGTTTGACAGACTGTGTGCGACGACGCCTTATACTGGGCCTCGGCGACAGCTGGCATGACAAGGCGGCTCTTGTAATTCCGCGCAAACAGCACGTGTGTTGTACAGGGTTGTTCTGAACTTCAGGCGAGGCCGAAAAAACAATACAACCTGTGACTACAGATGATGGAAAATCGCGAAAAAAAATTTTTTAGCCAGCATGCCTTCTGTAACACTAACTAGTTTATTCTTTCATGATTGGATCAACCATGTTTTGACTCGACTAAGGTGTTCGCAGACCAATCACGAACGTTTTGCCTTATAGTATCAGAATCCTCATTGGTCCAGTGAAATGCGGTAGTAGCTTCATACGTGCATGACGGCCAATAAAGAAAGAAATCTGTCGGACATGTGTACAGTACGTTGAATCCTAGCAAACAGTCAACTTTTCCCGCGATAAACCGCCATCTCTGCCTATGACCTAACGCGATTGTTAAAGGGAGGCAACACGCACACTTGAGAACTGGGAATTGAAAAGTTATTTTCAAAATTTCAACATATTCGTGCACTGTGTGAATAGTGTTATAAGCTGTACATGGAAAAATGAGTAATTTCGAAAGCCCTGATGAAGATCTACTTTTATGTACGTTGTGTATTCTTCCACCATATGTCAGATTAACATTGCCATGGGCCTGATCACATTATTCACGCGTCGGTCAAGTGAAACTGTGAAATTAACTGAAAAGTAAATAGTCAACAAATCTGATAAATTTTACACTTCGAGATTATATATATATATATATATATATATATATATATAATCTATCTATCTCGAACAGAAAGCGAAAGAAGTCATTTAAGTTACCAGACGTGGTTACCTAAAACTTGTAATTTGACGTAAAGATACGGAACTATTTCCCATTCATCGTTACCAACTTTACTGGGCGCATGACGCCCAAACCGCCCTTTAAATTATATGCAGGTGGAGGCAGTAACTTTTTTCTATGGCCGATTTCAAAAGTGCTCACTTTATCATGAACAGCCTTTAGCTTGATTTGTGTTACTTTGGAATGCGTACATTATTATTATGTCATGAATGAATGATACACTTCACTTGGTTAATGACATGAAACCCCCTAGTTTCGTTATGACGGGCGATGTTACACCCGTCAAATGTTAGCAAACAGTAGATATAGTATATTCGCTGTTTTACGTTCACACTTTTCGAACAAAACCTTTGAAAAATCGCCCCATGGATTACGCGCTTCGTTGTTTCCTAAATATGGCTTGTATCACAAGCTTTATATACTTGTGTTAACATAACATTGTCTTATTTTTTGTTAAATTGAACTTTTACTTGCAATTTACCTATAAATTACAATATTTAATTTTTATTTAATGAGAACAAAAGCAGTGAGAAAATAGATGGGTTGGTAATGTATACAGTGCGTCTCACTATTAGACTGCAGTAAAATTGCATGCCGCGCGCTGTTTCCAGATTGCTAAGAGTTACCAGCAGCCAAGAAGTTACGCTGTGTTGGCAGAATAACTTCATACGTACAGAATTACGTAACAAAAATGGTCGAATTGTATAGCAGTGTGTAAATATACTGCAATCAAAGAGTGAGACGCACTATAGTAATTAATAATTCTTATTCATAATATTATTAAAATGTGTGCGCACGACTGCGGTGCGCTGTCGCTTTGGTATAATTTTACATACTGGCTTAAGATTTGTTTGCATAAGGCGGAGGAATATCCTGGAAGAAGAACTTTTGCAGGGCTTCAGGAAAGTTTGAAGATCCCGTGAATGGACTATATATCAAATCAAAGTCTTCGAGAATCTGTTGTTTCATCTCGCGTTTCTAAAATTTTGCAAAACGAAAATCTAATTAAGTTCTTATTTTAATAGGGTGTCTCACTCAATTAATAATTTCACCAAGTCTTAAGTCATGTCATGTTTTGTACCACATTTTATGTAATAGATTGTCTTACAAAGATTGTACTTAAAATTCAGGATAATTCTATGGACCGTATGTGCCATGTACCTGTTTTGCTCCTTGTTAAATATATTCAAGACAACAAATAATATCAATTCCTGGCAAAGTTTGCAGATGTTTCTTTGTGTGTTTGTTAAATAAAATGAGAATAGAAATCAGTAGACTTTAAAAATTCACCTAGAGTACTCCGGTTTTAACTAACTTCTGTACGAAATTACAACTTCACTTGCCAAACATGTCTTCAATGATTACATGTTTGTCTTGCTGTACGTGCCGTAGTTTCCAGTCGGCTACCTATTTTATTTTTTTTACAGATTTGTTTAAGGTGGATGAAACAGTAGAAGTATTTTAGTCGGCGAATTCCATAAAATAACATCTAGTGAAAACTTAGCGTGCACGAATCTTTTGGTTAAGGTTTGATTCTGCAATATTTTTACTGTCATATATTTTAATTTTATAGAATTAATGTAACAGAAACTCGTTAAAATATATTCACAAGGGCTTCTCTTGTACACACGTTGCGACTAAAAAATATTAAAATTATCTTCATTCACTCCTCCGGTATTCGATGATTTAACATAAACTATGATTACGGCATTTTGAGCCGTTATAAATTCAGTGATAGAATTATGCTATTCCCTCTAGTATACTACATCTTCACAGATACTAAATAGCTACACATGAAAAAAAATTATCCCTGAATTATTGCATACGCATTGGTCAGTAAATTATAAACACCTGGAGAAATAAAACCGCAAAATCAAGCGTAAGAAAAGGAAACTGCTACTATTAAATTAATCTGAAACTATTGAAGAAATATTGATTATGGGAAGGAATGAATAATTTATAGGGTTTCAAGGCCAAACCATTTGCCAGGACCACACAGAGAATGGCATTGGATTTTTCATCCTGGCCCATTTATTACACTTATTAATAATACACTATTCGTACATCTGGACACACAATATCTAACGCACAACAGAGAAAACTGACTTAGACAATAATTAAGGAGCACGGCGAAGTAAGTGGGGTTGGTATATCAGGGCCTTTAACAAACATTTTAATTAATTAATTTATTTATTAACGTCTTTTAATGGCGAAGTTAAGGCAGTCTGCGATTTTTCACACTCGACCATTTCACAATAGCTAGTAAACACTAACGATTGTGATAAGCTTAATCTATTTTGGGGCCACGGTGGCTGAGCGTTTAGCGTGCTCGTCCCTCACCAAGGCGAACCGGGTTCAATCCCCGGCCGGGTCACTCCGGATTCTCGTACGTGGGAATCGTACCGGACGACGACGTTGGTCGGCGGTTTTTCTCGGGCATCTCCCGTTTCCCCCGCCCTTTCATTCCCGCGCTGCTCCATATTCGTATTAATCACCCTCATCGGCTCTCAAGACCGCGATGTCGAGAACCGTCCAAATCTCTTCACTCACTTAATCTATTTGACTTATAAAAGGAAACGATTTGACAGTTGTAATTCGAAAAAATTTGCAGAATATTTCAAATCTTGTAACTTGAAATAAAGTTCAAGATGATAATTTTGGTTTCTAAAAACAATTTCTCTAACGTTCATTTGTAAAAAAATAAATTTAATTTATCTCTCAAATCAAGTTGTTAAGTTTACCAGATATGCTAATGTAGGGATGGGAAAATTTCGCGAATTCATTTCGGGACAAGATAGACGTCAAACACACATACAGTGAAGTCACCTTCGCAATTGGATCACAGTTTATTAGACACGCCTTCTGAGCCAATAGCAGACTTGCAAGGCAACACCTTGTGAATCCCATAACTGCCAGGTGCGGGGCAACAGCCAATGAGAATACAGCTGAGTCTCCAGTATGCAGAGGACTAAGGAGTCTAGCCTACAGGTAGCTGAACTCGCGAAATTTTCCTATCCCTACTAATAACTAAACACTACTGGGCTTTGCATGTCGCTCATACCAGGATCCCTAAACTGCTGTGGCGAAAAGGACATGCTTCTATCCGTTCTGGTGATTGTCCGGTATAATCCATTCACGGTTACTTCGCACTTTTTCTGAAGCGCTGCTAAAACTCTACTTTCAGGATATCCCTCCGCCTCGTGCAAACTAAGCTTAACTAAATCTATAAAATCACACCACAGGACAACGCACCGGATTCGTGCGCATTCAGTCGTTATGATACTTTGCACGAGCACTATTTATTACTAGGCACTAACAACATAACACGTTTTCTAACAGTTTTATTTCATACTTATTGTACATGAAATATTATCATTTATAAATAAAATACGGGTAAAACTTCAATTTGACGAAAGATAAGATACGTTCAACTTAACAGAGGGATATAACGCTTGTGATGCAAGGTATACTTAAGAAATAACTAAGCACGTGATACATGTAGTGATTTTTCAAAGGTTTGATTAAAAAGTGTGAAGAAACCGCGCATAGACTATAGCGCCTTGTTTCAAGGTCTAAATGGTGCGCACTTGAACAGGCGAAAAGAAATAAAATAGTCAAGGGAAATAAAATATAAAAGGAAACTAATCATTAGTCGGAGGATTAAAACTCCAGTGTTATTTTTCCGTGCAGACTGAGGCTGCCAGGAATGAAAACGCTATTGTTACAGTATTTACAGAAGCCTTATTTTTTTTTGCTTTTTACATGTCTGTTGAAAATCAGTCGTTAAAAAAATAGAATCATACTTTTCATCTCACAAAATTTTCCACAAAATGAGGTGGTACCTCCAGCTATTTATGTGAAATAATTCGATGGCAGCAATTATTTTTCCAGTCGTTGCAGAATGTGTATTGTGTTAAACATCTTAAATAAATTATGAATATTTGGCTTTAAAATCAAGTTTCAAATTCAATAACAAGCTCATTCTACCATTAAGCTTAAAACTTATGTAGGCTCAATCTGCTTTTCGTATATTTTTTTCTTGTCAAACCCTTATCAGTGATCTTTTTTTTCCAATATTAATCACACTATGTGTGTTGACGACAGCTGAACTCAATTTGAAAAAATTGATTTAATTTACATCTCCATTCAGTATTGTCCGCTTTAAAATATACCAGCTATTGTAAACAACTTTACTTAAGTTTGCGTGAGAGAATTCGCTACGAGTAATTTTCCCTCCTAAAAGGTAGTGAAATTACATATGAATATTCGTAGATGAAGTCTGATATAGTCTAATCGCGGTTTCTTCACCCTTTTTGAATCTAACCTTTGAAAAATTACCCCATGTATGACATATTTGGTTATTTCGTACGCATGTCATTTATCGCAAGCATTTTATACTGCTGTTAACGTAAAAGTACCTTATTTTTTGTTCAATTGAAACTTTACATATTTTATCTATAATTAATAATATTTCGTTTATAATTAATATGAATAGAAACTAAGAATACAGGTGTGTTGGTAGTACCTGGTAAGAAATAGTTCCTATGCAAAATATTATTACATAGAGTGCGCACGAATACGGTGCGCAGTTTTTGGTGTAATTTTCTAGACTTGGTTAAACTTTGTTTGCATGAGGTGAAGGAATATCGTGTATACAGAGCAAGCAGGAAATCAGTAAAAGTGGAAGTAAACTTGAATGGACTATAAAATCTCTAAATTTACATTTTATGTCAGCGCTGTATGTTTGCGTCTGCTATGAAATTATTAAATCGCTTTCTGTCGGTGGAGCTAAAAGCATTTTCATTAAAAATGTAAAGGTCTGCAAGCTAAACGCACAATTCCCCCCCCCCCTTTTTTTTGTGGCCGTGGACAAATTAAGTTTCAACGAAACGAAAAAAGGCGGGGGGAGGGGGAGCCACTTTCATCATCGTTGAAACACGTCCTCTCGGGATAATTTTTATTTATTTACTTTAGTCAGTACTATGCGAGTTAAAATAGTTCAGGTGTACGGAAAAGTCAAAAGGTACTCGAGGACAACACAGTAAAAATATATAATAAAAAAATAGGAGTACTAGAAAAATATTCAAAGCATTACAAATTAATGTATGTATCAAAGACAAAAAGGAAAATAAATGAATCGAGTCCTTTAGCATCATCAGGTTACGGGTTCGAATATCACACAAGTCGAGTCTGTCTGTGCCGTTCACGAATATAAATTCTGGTTAGCTCTGTAAATAAGCCGTTTATTGGCATTGGGCGGTAGCGGTAAAAATATTCAAATTTAAATTATAATCGGAAGTCATGATTTATGTACATAAGTAGCGATGAACCAAAACTAAATTAACACTATTGAATGTGGGATAGTATCAGAGCTAAACATTCTAAACCGTAAAGAGAACGTTCTCGAAATTTCAGAATCTTAAGTTACGTTTGATTAGCCTAAGTCTTTAATAGACTCCCCATTAGTGTGTATATTATTCTTCTTCCACGAAAATGTAACGGTAATTTATCGGAATCCACATCATTGCCCTAAAAATTACTCAAAAAATACAAACTATGGGACATCCTTCGGAACAGGCACAGCTTTGTGAAATGTATGTGTAAGGAATGATAATGCATTAGTTCCTGTTTTTATTAAAGCAGTCTACACGTGCCCGTTTCTGTTGTACCGCAAACAATTTGACTGAAGATTACTTTGCTATTTACATACTTATTTGTTGTAAATATTCAGTATATGTTGTTTAAAAATAGGAATATCAGTCAATTTCATACAAAGAAACCTTACAAAATAATTACTATCTTAAATTTGCCGTACACTAGAAGATACGAAGTTCGAGTACAGAAGAAACCATCATAAGGACTTCCCAGTTTAATGTCATTTGTTTCAGCTATTGTAGTACTGAAGGCATTACAGGCTACGAAATTTCCTATTGAAAAAGACGGCAACTAGAAAACAATAACTGAACAGAAAAAAACTGCAAACAACCACAGTATGTTTGTTAAACGTGTCACGAAGGAGGCTGCAAACATTTGAAATAACGCATATAAAAATATTTTGACAACTGTGAAGTGATTACAGATTTAATGAAGTGGATATCAGAAATTTCTATGTTGACTAACCCACGTGACTTTGAGTTACTGTTAATTGTGGGGGGGGGGGGTTAGTTAAAGAATCCTTAATATGTTGGTACTCTGAAGTTGGTTTCTACGCAGTTTGTATGGCAATTCCTTCCTATAGTCAATTTACGATTCCAACTATAGACTAAACGAGGCATTGACGAATTAAAACATGAAAGTTCCCAAAAATTTTCCTGTGAACGCGAAGCAAACTCGCTTTCGACTTATCGTGAAATAAAGATGCATTTCACGTAAAGATTCCGGATGTTTTATATTTTATTGTGCGTACTATTCTTTTGAGGCAAATCAGTCGTGGCGCAACTTCCACAATTTTCGTTTGTCACCATAGAAGTCGATGTGACAATTTCTGTTTTCCATTTCCTTGAAGATTTACCAAGCCTTCGTGTTTTATCCCAGTGGTCATGATACGTAAACATCACTGAAAATAACGACAATATACAAGTTATCTGACTCTGTCAGGCATCTAATCGCAAAAGACTCCTAACAGCTACCTCGAAAATGTTTCAGAAATTTGAATTTTTGTAACGCAGCTGCCAGAGGAGGTGAACAAAGAACATAAACTGTGTGGAAAACTTCAATCGAGTTAATGAACTCTAGTACGGAAAAAATTTCCAATTATTTCCGATTAAAAATAGGATATATTCCATCAGTGTGCTAAAGGCAATATCAAAACTTTAATTAAAAACCAAGACAGCTAAAATAAAAATTTAAAAAAAGTGTTCGCCCTGAAAGTAAAATTAGCTTCAAACTGTAGAATGGAAACCATTTCTAAGTAATACCGCGAGGTTACTAACTTCTTTAGAAACTGGAATACAAAGTATTAACCATTTTACAAATAGTTAATATCATCTTGGCAGTAAAACTCTAACCAGTACGATGCAATTGTTGTACATATTTTGAAATATAAAACAAATAAAAATGATTTTATTATTTGTTTTAAAGGGGGTTGGTTGTTAGAAGTATGCGGCATATCTTTCATTGCTTAATTTATTTTGGTTTATACATATAATTAATTTTAACAGCATCTGGATCTAAATACCATAAATAATTAGAAAATTATACTAACGAAAACGAATGCCATAAACTAAAAAGTCGCATAAAACTGTGGTTTTTTTAATAAAAGATATGTATGACAGAAGTGAAATTAACACTCTTAGCAAGTAACATATTATTTCGTGTTACGAGTATGTGATTTCCTCATTTCACCAGCGCGTACTTAAAAAAAAAAAAAAAAAAAAGTCCTGCCATTAAGTCAGAACGCTTCGATGAACCTGACGTTATAAGCGTGTCCTCTGATAGTTAAAATACTGCGATGAGTATTAATGATATGTTTGAAGGTTCTGCAGCTTCTGTTTTCGAAGAACCCGTGGCAGGTCCATCAAGTAGTTCGCCACATGCCGATTCAGTGGATAGGGATGGCTGTCCCACTCCTTGCTGGTCTGAATGTGCAGATAAGGGTCCTGATTGGACAAGTGATTCAGACTTTGAGGACTGGCCTTCGAGTAGGCTTTCAGGTTTCATACGAAAACCGAAATGATTGCATCGTTAGCTAAGAGGGTGTGTATAAATATTTATTAATTGTATTCTAATTATGGTAGGTTAGGTTAAATGTATTTCGTTAACGTGTGTTTATTTTAATGGTAGATACATTATACATGTAACGAAAGATTCTAATGTTTTCAATTAAATGTATTTGTAATGATGTTTAATGAAGAAATAATAACCGCTTTTACTAACCCAGTGTTGTTGGTTATTTCCATTAGATGTAAAATGGTAAACCTTATCAAAAGTTCCGTTTGACTTGAATTATCGGTTAAGATGTTTGGACTTTATTAGTGTTGCACATCTGTTATAACGTAACGTAACCATATATATATAACGTATATATATATATATATATATATATATATATATATATATATATATATATATATAACGAGTTCTCTATTGAGAACAAAGTTTATATTTAGAAATTTAGAAAAGAAATGGGTATTAATAAGTGATTATGAAATCGAAAATATTTTTTACACAAAACCTAACACGCTTAAAGTGCAAGTTCAGTTTACTCCTGAAGAAAAAAATGACACTACGGTAAATAAATTTGTAGGATACAAATAAGTACGCTTCAGTGGCGCACAAGTATTGGTACTCACACGTAGATGAATCGTAGATGAATTTTCACACACACTCTTGCACATTACCCAGCTTTAAAGACATTCAAAAGTTAGAAGTTGTGGAGTTGTGTAACGAAACAAAAGCCTACGGGACAGAAGCACAGGAGCGTATCAAATATCTGACGAAGAAACAGAAATTAACTCTTCAAGTCCTTTCGGACAATGAAAAATTATAGCACCGTTTCCAAAATTTGAGAAGTTCCGCAAATTTTTGTGTATAATTAGCTTTGAGTGTTTTCAAAATATTCCCCACAAACATTTCCCCTAAATCCAGGTACAAACCGCCAATTCTCTTCTTAATTTCGTAATAAGACTTGTGCACTCGTGGATGGTAACCGTGCGTAAGTTCTACTTTCGTACAACTTACTACGTCCTTCCGTTAGGCCTACTTGTACACTAAATGCAACCAAGTGTGGAAGAAAACACCCTATGTGAACCAATGCACCCGTATGTGTGCAAGACAGTCGAAAATAAATATTTTTATACATAAAAATGAAACTTGTCAGCAGCAATGGGTTCTTGAGGACCTAAATATCACAGTAAGAAAGGTTCGCTTTGCAAATAACGTTGAACAGGTCTTACGATATTTTACATAATTTATTTCTAGCCATTACATGCGTACCTCTGTCCCCTGAGTTTTAAATCCATGCTACGAAATAAATATATATTATAAACAATACATGGATGAACATGTCCACTTAACCTGGAAGAAAGTACGCTTACGTTAACAGATGTATAACGGGCTTGTGATCAGCGGCGGCGTGTGGTGAGCTGTTGCAAGTGAAGCTGTGTTCTGATCTGTGCTGTATCTGATCGTTCGCCAGTTCACACATCAGCCACGCAGTAGTGCAGTCGACGTCACAGCACGCGTGTAAAGGGTGGAGACCTACACAATTCACGTTATTATTTGGAGACACGTCGAAACTTTAAACACGTGTAGCTTTGCAATAAGTTTCACATAGGACTATGCAACATTTGGCATGCTTTGTGTAACTCTGAGCCAGTAAATGAACATTGCACTGTCGTGTGCGCCAACCACGTGCAGTTCAGTCGGAAAGGGCGTGGCTTCACAGCCATGGAGCTAATGCCAGCTCCTTTTTATTCATTATTGTCAAGTCCAGCCTGATGCCAAATAATAACGCGAATCGTGCGTGCCTCTATTGATGGGTGCCTCGCCGCTCTCTCGTGAGTGGCCGCAATACATTCGATTTCTCCCGTCTCCACCCTGGTTACAGGTTCCTGCTGCGTGCGCAGAGTGTGCACAGCACCGAGCAAGCACCAGCTTACCTCGCAACACTTCTTCACACGTCACTGCTTGTGATATACGATTTATTTAGGAAACGACCAAACAAATCATAGTGGAGTAATTTTCCAAAACTGTGGAGATACCGTGAATAGACTATAACGCCGATAATTGCACTCTAGATATGAAAAAACTGATTGCGTACCATCTTAGTCGGTTTCTGCTTTCGCTATCGCGCAGTACTCTAAAAGCACTGCACGAATTCAGTTTCGGAAAAAAAATGTTTCGTCTTTGTAGTACACGAACGGCATTTATTTTAACGAAAACCCAATTATATTTTTCATTTAATCCCCACGAGTATAGGCTGTTCACGGCAAAGTGAGCATTTTTTAAGGCTCTAGTTACTTTTTTCTTTCAGCCACTGTTTATCCTTTAACCACCATTTTTATATAAATATTTCCATCGAAGTAATAAACACAGTGTGTATAATCCACCGCACTCGGAAGCTAACGCCTAAGGCTAAAAAAAAGTATATTTATTGACTATTATTCCAAATGAGAGGACTTCAAAAGTGCACACTTTATTGTGACTAGCTTGTAGCTACATTTGCGCCCTTCTTTTTGCGTAAAAACTTATAGGTGAATTATGACAAACAGAACGCGTGACCATACTTTTGTCGGGCAGCTCTGTAATCAAATTTCCATCAGGGATGAGGTACTTGGTTAAGAAGAGAATTATTGACAGAGTGCGCACGGCGCTTCATAACCAGTCGGCAAAGAAGTTCTTTTTTTTTTTATCGGCAACGTTTCGCGAGATAAGTAATTAGAGCCGGAAATACGGGAACGAGCATCGGGAAGTGCGAACCTTTTAATTGAGAAGGCGGTTTGGATGGTGTGAGAGGTGGTGAGGGGTTGGCAGTAGGGGGGGGGGGGAGAGTATGGGAAATGGCAAAAGACGATTTCGTCTGCTGATGCTCCGTCGTTCCGGCTCTAGGGCGCAGCACAAAGCCCCCCTCCTTCACTGCCTTTCACTGCGCAGGCGCGGATGTCTCGAGGGCAGCACCAGCGCTTTCCCCCATCGACAAATTGAGACGCGGCGAACAACGGGCGGGAATTACTCCCGCAGGCGGAAACGACCCCACGACTCGGAACGTATTTCAGGAAAGCGAGCATCGAGGAAAACCCACGTGTTTTAGTCGTTGCGAGAGGGTAACCTCAGCTATAGGCTGTTTACGGTAAAATTAGCACTTCTGAAAGCCCTGCTTAAGATCTACTTGCATGCACGTTGTGTATTCTTCCACCTTGTGTAAAATTGACAGTCATGGGCCTCATCCCTTTATTCATGCGTCGGTCAAGAGAAATTGTGAAATTATTAGAAAAGTAAATACTGTACAAATCTGCTCATTTCTACACTTCGGTGCATTAAAGAGCACAGAAAGCGGAAGAAATAATCATCAGAAATGGTTGCCTAACACTTTTTATTTGAAGTTAAGATACGGAACTACTTACCATCCATCGTTACCAACTTTACTGAGCGCATGTCACTCGGTGCACCAGTTAGAAAAAAATCACTGTCCCTAGCTTCATATTATTTAAGGTTTATTTCAAAAGGGCTCACTTTATCGTGAACAGCCTTTAAGATTACTTCTACCACAGGTTGGGAAGATCAATGTTCATAAAATTTTGCCAAAGAAAATTTTTTGCGGGTGTTTCATTTCTGTCGAGGCATTTCTTTCGCCAAAAATTTGTATATCCACCCCGGCACTGGAAGATATTTTTAGTAAAGAATGCATACTAGCTAGGGCCTGTTCGGAATACAAATATGTAAAGGGTATTCACGGCAAAGAGAGGACTTTTGAAAGCTCTCTCATTTGGGACGATAGTCAATTAATATACTTTATTGTAGCCTTAGACGTTAACTTCCGAGTGCAGTGGTAACTACACAATGTGCTTGTTACTTATATTGCAATATTTATTTAAAAACGTTGTTAAAGGATAAAAAAAATGGCTGTAATGAAAAAGTAGCTAGGGCCAAAAAGTGCTCACTTTACCATGAACAGCCTCGGTTTTCTGTACTGACATCACGGCCAATACAAATTTTAAACCACAGCACTGCAAAACTAAGCTTGACCATTTTCAGATATCGAGCTGTTCTTTTATCATATTCTACATTGCATCATTAAGAACAAAAGTGTCTTAAAAGTTTTTGATGTATTTTCCCCCAACATTTAGTCATGGAACTGTCGAAATAACATGTTAGAACACTGCTGCGGATATTTGTTTACGTTTATTACTTCGGTTAACTACAACTTAGAATTATATTTGGGCATAGTTTGCATAAATCCTAGTCCATTTAAAACTCTGTCAGAGGGGAAATACGAACTTTTGAAAAAACATATTTACATAGCAGTAGCCTATCTTTGGTCCTAACCCACGTGGCTTTAACAGTTATTGTAAAAGACTATGGAGGGGGGGGGGGGGGAAGAATTCTTACTATCTTGGTACGCTGAAGTTTATTTCTGCGCAACTGGTTTGAGAGTTTCTTCCTATATTACAATTTAACTAAGATTCTAACTATAGACTAAATAAGGTCTAGACGAATTTTCATCTTTTGCGCATCACGAATACAACTGTCAGTCACGTGGTGAATAAAAAGTCCGTGTTTGTTTACATTTGGATTTTCAACATATAGTCCAGTTGCGGTTATTTCACACTTTTCTGAAGACCCACTAAAGTTCCACTTCCAGGATATTCCTCCGCCTCGTGCATACTAAGCTTAACTGCGTCCTAAAAAATTACACCAAAGTACAACGCACCGAACACGTGCGTTCTAATGTTGTAATAATATTTTGCACGAAAACTTATTTTTACTAGGCGCTACCAACACACGTGTTTTTCCACTGTTTTTATTCATATTTATTGTAAATGAAATATTATAATTTATAAATAAAATACAGGTAAAACTTATTTTTTAAATATAGATAAGATACTTTCATGTTAACAGATTTATAAAACTGTTACGATATATGGTATATTTATAAATAACTAAACTTGTATCTGGGGTGATTTTTCAAAGGTTTGATTCAAAAAGTGTAACGAAACCGCGAACATACTATACCCACAATGTTTATATGGATAAAATACTTTGACTAAGTTACATATATTCTCTTTTCTATTAAAAAATATGAGAGGAGGTTTACAAACATCTCAAAGCAAGTGTTGATATACGCAGTCCTCTAACGTCAAATCATATTCACGTTGGTTTTTTAAATAGTTCTGTCGGCAGAAGTAGTCCTACATTAGAACACGGAGAGGGCTAACGCGCAGCCCGTGTGTTCGCTTTGTCCCATTTCCTCCCTGCGATGCCAACCGCTTGGCAGTAGAGATTAATTTGACGAAAGTATGATTTTTACTGTTGGCAGCACTACATGATCGCAGCGAGTTCCGCGCTTCGCTGTTCTCGGCGGCGCAACGCGACCTCCTCGCGACATGTATGTCTCGCTTGCCAGCAACCGGCGTTGTTATCCGGCTCAACATGACTACAGTGCGAACTAACTGTAAGTGGCATGCTAAGTTACGAGCGACGACTTCCACACATTGCGAATTTAATTTACAGTTGTTACTTTTTGCCTTTGTAGCTTACTGTTCCGCCAGAGAAAACGTCACAATTTTAAATAACCTAATTATTGCTGTATTTTGAGCTTCCAGGTTTTGGGCATTGCGAGTAGTGATTTGCTTAATGTAGTCAGGATTCAATAATTTCCCATTCCGCTATATGACTGCCTTAAATTTAAGTTTAAAAAAAAAAACCTATATTTAATGGTGCTTTCGAAAACGATACTAAAGAAATGGTGGCACTATAAATTCAGTCATTTTTCTTGCTTATCACCAAGCAAAATTTTATGGTGGAAATCGGAAATGCATATCTAGGCGCCCACAGTAAAATTTTGAAAACATTCCTATTGAGAAGACTAAAACTATTAAGTTCATGAGTTTACAAATATTTTAAGATTGTATCTCAGCAAAGTGTAGCCCCAATGAAACCATTACTCGTTCGTTTGCCACGTAAGGCGAATTATATAAAAGTGAAAAAGTCACAGTGAGAAAAAAAACACATGCTTGTAGGAAACATCTAGACCGTTGAAATAAAGGCAATGCATATGATGGGTTGTAGGCACCATCTAAATATTGTTAACATAAATAGTAATTCCAACAGAAGTGTTGTTTTGTATTTCTCTCCTGTGATTTTATTTGCTACTATGCATATTATTGCTACAGCATATTACTGCGTTCCTATTAAAAAACACCTCCAACAAAACAACTTAAAACAATACTCGTATTTTCCCACAACAACTAGGATTGTGACAACAAAACAGTATATTCGGTTGCTTCTACCTTCAAACCCGATGACAGAATTGTTAAATAGTTACTAGCAACAGAACATTCTGCTAGATTATTGCAAACCTGATTGTTGCGAGAACAATCCGTAGTATCCACACAGGATATCATTACATCAGGGGTTTCAATTCGAGTTAACACTTTAATAAGGAAGAAACAAGTACGGAGAGATGTTTCAATGGCATTTATTACGCCGTAAGTCTACATAATATATACAACCATGCAATCTGTTCTGAGGCCTCCGCCTCCTACAAAACACGTCTATCTTCCAGACCTGTGCATCACACTCTGCTTTGCCATCGTCCTCCCTTATTTGTTTGGGACCAGCACCTCCCCACTCCAGCTCGGGTGAGAGTTCAGATTCAACCAATCACATAGTTCGTTTCCTTATTGGAGGAACTCGTTACACTCGTACCTTCTTGTCGTCACTGCACACGTTATGGGACTCCCTCATCACGTGATATGAACTGTCCTCGTGTACTAAAAGGGTGTATTATTTGATTATTGTTGAGTAAAGTCTCAAATGTGTACAGGTAGTATAAAAAGTTTGCATCTTTCCTTATTTTAACATATTAAAATTAACACATTCAACATAGTACTATTATGTAAAAATAATTATGGGCAAATAACATAGCACAATATTACAGTGACTTAATGTACAATTGCGTATAAAGATTGAGAGCTATAAGAAATCCAAATATTGTTGAAGTTGTTCTGTAACTATTTTGTAAAGACCATTCACGGTAAACTGAGCACTTTTGAAAGCCCTGCTTAAAATCTACTTGCCTGCATGTTGTGTAACCTTCCACCATATGTGCAATCAACGTTGTCAATGGGCTCACCACTTTATTCATGCGTCGGTCAAGTGAAACCGTGTCATTATTAGGAAATTATATATTTTATAAATTGGCTAATTCTCACACTTGTATGTATTAAAAAACGGAAATCAAAATATATCTTAAGTATTCACAGAAACTCTCCTAGCAATTTTAATTCAACGATAAGCTATAACACTACTTTCTCTCCATTACCAACTTTACTGGGCGCATGGGAGTAAGTGCGACCGTTGAAATATATGCAGACAGAGATAGACAATTTTCAAAAGTTGATTTCAAAAGTGCTCACTTTACCATGAACAGCCTTCAGTAGGAACGCAGTGTCCTGCTGTAGCAAACATGTGCACAGTAGTAAATTCAACCACTAACAGGAGTGCAACAAACAGTCCCGTTGGTATTACTATCCATGTTAGCAATATTTAGATGGTACCTACGACCCATCAGATGGCTGTCCCTATTGTTAACAGTCTAGGTGGTTCCTGCGACCATTTTTTTTTCTCACTGCAATAATGTCATCATCATCAGCCAGTTCAATCATGAAATTGTGGCCTCTTAAGGTTAGGAATTCAGGTAGAATTTCAATAGTCTTCTCCAGGTAGAACGGTTTATTTGTCATTCATCATGAACTCTTAAGGGTTGAAGCTTAATCACCACGCCTGTTTCAAAGACGGATTGGTGATCCTCCCGCACTGATTTGCTCGCCGACCCAGCTTCCCGATGGGGTTGTGTACCCGAACCTTCCACTGGGTTGCTCGGCTTAACAGGGGCACCTCTTGTAGGTTAAGTGCTTGGGGTTGGAGTGAGATAGGCTAGAGGACTCGAACTTGCCGAGTCCTTATGTTATTGTTGCTATAGGAATGCAACGACGCATCTCAATCCCATTACGCAATAATGTAATTTATCTCCAATTAGGTAGTTACGCAAATACCGAAAATACCACTCAACGTAACTCATGAAGTTGATCTCGCGAATAATTTGATGACGTGCTGTTTATTACGACGCTTAATTCAAACCTGAAGTCGTTACTGAACCGAGTGTATGCCTCCGGCAGGATATTATTGTTAGGCAACAACTGGGGAACGCGAACAAAACACGGCTGGTCGCAAGTGCCCGGTAATTGAAGCACCCCTGTCGTCGAGACGAGGGTGTGGCAGCTCCCTCTCGTACTGGCCGATACTATCCCGAGAACGTGACGGGAATTAATGCACAGTATTATCAGTTCAGTCCGGAATTGGGGGGGGGGGGGGCGCTGGTGGTTGTGACTGGGCATAAAGCTCTCATATCTGTGCTATATAAATCCAGGCGTCCGCCAAGAGCTTGCGACACTGCTAGTTCACGGTTGGGTGAACCACTTTCAACACCAACCTGTAAACAAAATTTCCCTGCTCTTACTGCACATTTCCTTTTTAATACACACAAATATATCTACAGTCATGTTGGCGGCGAACAAGGGAAAATATTTCCATTATTTTCTGTCTTACAGAATAAGTGTTAATTAACATTAAAATATGAATTTTCGTTTTTATACTTTTGAATGAGGACGCGTGTAATCGGACCATATTTATATTTAGAACTACTTAATTGTCACCTCTAATGCCTGGTTGCACCATCGTGGTTCGAAACTCGATCAGAGATCGGATCTAATATCGACACAGAAAAATTTTGCACCGTTCGAGTTCAGAGCTGGACTGGAGATAGAGATGAAATTAATTTGGAACCGCCGAATTGGCAGTTCGAAATCTCGATCCGAGATCTGCAGCCATCGTCGACAAAAGTAGTTTGAAAATACGCCAACAGATAGAATTACGTTCCATTGTTTTCATGGGAAATTAAAACCACATTATACGCACTTTAATATTATTCAGTAAAATCCGTACAACAATAATTCACTTAAAATATATCAATCTCGTACTTAATCTCGATCTCTCACTTTGGAACCAAGATCGACGAATCGGAGATCCAGAAACACGAAGTTTCGTTGGTGCAACACTTTTACATTGTAACCAAGATCAAACCGAATCCTGGTTCGGAACTAGGATCATTCGATCTCGGATCGGGGAAGATGTTGGTGCAACCGGGCACTAGATGCATGGCTATAGGCTGTTCACGATGAAGTGAGCACTTTTTAAGGCCCTCCCAACAGGCATTAACTGTTAATAAATATGTATTATTGCAGCCTCAGGTATTAAATTTTGATGGTGGTGAAATGTATTCATTGTGTTTATTGGTCACATTGCAATTGTTATATTAAAAATCAGCAGGATGATGGAAATGACATGAAAGTAGTAATTTAGATGGGCCTTAAAAAGTGCTCACTTTACCGTGAACATCCTATACCAGTCATTCGGTTTGTGGCAATGGTTACATATACGTTTGGCGGAAGAATACACAGTGCGCAATAAAAAAAAAAGGAACAGAGCCGAGCGTCGTGTCCATTCAACCGCAAATAAACTATACGAGGCGATATGTCACGCTGTGACAGTTTATCGTTTTTATTGTTTTTAGAGGACTTGCGCCGGCCGCGAACGAATAATTCAGCGAGCCATTGCTTCGCCGCTTGGTCAGCTACAAACGAAACGAGGGGAAATTTGCCTCGCGCAAAATGCGAAGATCGATGGGCCTACATTCTTTCGGTACTCATGCTTGCGTTTTCCTCATCCATTACCTTCCAAACAGAATGCAGTTGTGTTGTCGATCTGTTTCCTACAACAGGTATTACTTGAGCCGTTTATTTTCTAGGTGTTATTATGTTCCAAATTGTTAGTTTCAGGCGGATCACTTTCTATCTGTAGTCACTTGTCCACTGGTACGGTTGTTTCATCTCGTTTTTTATTACAAGTTTGGGAATAGCTTAAGGATGTTCCAGTGTTCTAGCATATTTCATGATTTTGCTATGCGATATCGAATACTAATCAAATAGAAGTAAAAAAAAAAAACTAACTCATTTTGAAATTCAAGTCATGGTATTGCAGGAATTTTAACTTCGCGTATTTTATTCAATAATTTCCAAAAACATACTCAAGTAACAAAGATTAAAAATAACTTTTGATGTTGCCAGGGAATTTGTTGTAACTTACGTGGTTCATCTATTGTTTCACTTCAAGTTTTGATCAAATTTAGACATAAAATAGGTGCTACTCAGACCATAAATGCAAGCTAACCAAGTGCCGCATTTCAAACAGGTTTTTTCTTGCAGTAGCATTTTACATAAAATAAATTATTTTGGAATTAAAATTAATTTTTTTTGCATAGCCGTATTTTATAGTTTTTTTATTTTTATTTTATTACTGCTGATATTATGTGCCAAAAAATTATTATTCTCAAAACCTACAAAACATTTAGGCACTTGAACGGTCTTAATTGGAGGTGCTGAACGAAATGGCCAAGCGGTTGAATACATAATGGCATGGGTCCCGCGCAAGTTGTTTATAGAGTAGCCCCCACCCCCATTTAAGTATCCTCTAATGTGTATAGATGTGTTGTTTAATGAAATACCTAACAATATCAATATCATCTGTATTTGTAGAAACATTCCAATTGAACTATCAAGGATTCCGTAATATGTAAAGTGATACTATTCAAAATATTTCATGGTGATAAGTGAAGTTTAATTAAGCAGATAAACGTTTTAATATTTTTAAAAGTTTGTATATTTTAGCAATAGGTGTGAGGTAAAAATATGATGGTAATACTTCTTAAGCTATGAATGTTTTATTTATTACGCCTTTCGAAAGGTTTAAATAAATATTTCACCCTAGTAAATATTTTCTATAAATCGAAGTTGGAAGTTTCATTAATATTTTCTTTACATTTTCAAATATATGCTATAAATCTCCCAGAATGTACAGTAATATCAAACGCGAACATTTCAGTATTACCATATATATATATATATATATATTATATATATATATATTATATATATATATATATATATTATATATATAATTTAATGTGGGAAGAGGGGCTGAATTTCTGAACATTAATATCGAGGGGAATTTAACTGGTGTACTGCCACGTGATATTACTCGGTAAAGGGCGCCCGCTTAAATTAAGCAAGACTAAATGACTGAAATGATGTTTGACTGTATTTCATTGACCAACGTGACGTATGAGCTTCTACCTGCGTACATATGTGGCTCATGCACCTCCCTCTCGCATCGCATTCATTCATCAGTTTGTTGGCTGTATTTATATAATTTGGCATGGGATACTAGTAGTCTGTTCATGCACCTCAGTAACAAGTCCGCTCGAAGCCAGGCGGACTCCGACTCCAGACGTTCTCTGCGTACCCGACTCACCTTGTTTCGCACCACTACAAACCACAGTTTGCCAATCAGTTGGAAAAATATTCTGGCATGCAAATACTCTTAAACCTACTTTGCGTTCTTTAATATTCTGTTTAAATATATTAGGAGAGGATCCAAACCAAGAAATCATGTAGAGATGAGAATACGAAAACACGCCAGACATAGAGTAATTTCCAGCAATTATCCTCTTATTCAATAAAAATATGCAGATATGTGTAAACTTAAAAATCAATGCAGGAAAATGAAACAATCAAACAACCCTGAATAGCAATGACCATACTAAAGAAAAGATATTTAGAACCTACGCTGCTGTTGAGTGGCGAGGCGTAACGGTCGTCAGCATATATGTAAGTCTGACGTAACACACTTACATTGTAAAAATTCTCTCTTAAATGAAAAATATCTCGGTTCTAAAACCTACTAAACTTATGCCTCTGGCGTAGCTGCCATCGTTAAAAACACAGACTCTCAATAGGGTTCCTTGTGGTTAGTAAATATCTGCTGAATGAAGATACGGACGCCTAACCAACATGGCGTCGGGTTGAAATGTCTAGAACAAACGCCATCTTGTCTACTAGACACGTAGCAAAATTGAATACTATATTTCTTACGTTACTGATGAATTGATCTCGAAGAAGAATACCATTTAATTCTTAGGACCAGGACAAGATCAAATCTTGTAGGCTCAGGATGCAACAATAAGAAGTGTAGGGGTTCTGTCTTACGTGGCTCACAGCACACGAACGTAGCGACGTCTAACTACCTGACTATTTACTAAACAGCTGCTTAATACTAAAACGGAGGAGCTCTTTCACACTCTACTCGACGTTAATACACAAATAAAAACTTAAAGCGAGCTGTTAAAACTGAACACCCTAAAATCTAACTTAAAAATCCTAGGCCTCGTCCAACTTCTGGACGGGCGTCCTGTTCTAACGTCCTGATACTTCGGAAGATGACAGCAGAGAGAGCAAGATTCTAACCGAAATGGACCTGCCTACCCTACGTTGGACTCTCCCGCCAATAGGGGTGCAGGGTTAAAACCTGCTGACCAATCAAATGGCTCGCTACGTAAATCTAAACTGAATCACTCCAAAACGGCCTAAATCCCTAATCCATAGAATTTAAGGTCTCGTAGAAATGAAATAAAAGTATACAAAAATATCCCCGAAACATTAACAATCAGTTGAGACCGTGAAAAAGTAATTAATATAAAATATTAATTTCAAAATACAAACAAAAAATAAAACTAGCTAACTAAATGTATTTACATATGAATATTGCCAATCGTACATCTAATTATTTAAAATCCTAGTCATGTGAAAATAGACAAAAATTAAATAAATAATACATGGCCCGACAAACGGCAAATTACGAGTGATAAATTAGGCAAATTTAAACATGTGAAAAGTAGATAAGTTATGTTGACAAAATTGCAGAAATAATGAAAAATGTGGACGTTACACTGAAATTAAAATTTATCTGCGCATATGAATTTAAAATATACCGAATGCTCACCAAATAAACAGACAAAACTTACAAAAGGCACACAGTCAACACACACACATTCGATAGTAATTATTGCAGCGGTAATCAAGTTCGGTTACCAAAGCATCAGAAACGCAGGAAGCTCCCCCGCGAGTAGACAAAAAAAAAACATCAATCGCTGAAAGCTTCATCAATACGAGTCCCGCTCAACCATGCTTGCCAAATACGCCACGGGAATATAGCTCGTTATTCTATTTCACCCAACGATAGCAAAATTAAAAATTCAAGAAACATCGTGACTAGCTTTGTCTTAACTCTGTATCGTATTCTTTGCTGTCCCTGGTTCGTGCTTATTTACGCTGTCTTCATTGTTTCGTGTCATTATTCTATGACAAGAGTTCCAGCCAATCAAGAGTTTTTCTTCCTCCTGATTGGCTGGGCTGTTTGACCAATCGGGGACCATTTGTAATATCTGCTCATTGCGTTTTTTTCGCTCTTTGGGTAGCTGCTGGAGTTGTATGGAAGTTCTACTTTCTTGCACCTTCTGCATTATTCTTATTCAGGTGCTAAATTATAAACAAGTGGATAGTACTACCATGGGTTTGCCACACACTCTTCAATTGGCCAACATTTTCATGACTGACTTCGAAGAAAACGCAATCAATACCCACCAATAAAAACCAAAATTATGTTACAGCTATGTGGATGATACTGTCATCTGGAAACGTGGCAAAAAATAAACTTTAAAACTTTAGTTAGTAACTGAGCAGCTTCCATCTTGACATCCAGTTCACATTGGAATTGGAAACAGATGTAAATTACCTTTTGTGGATGCAATGGTGGTAATGTTGAGCGAAGATAAACACATCAACCATAATAATCTCTTCCGTGAAACCATCATATATTAACATCACAGTTCACACCTCCCATCACAGAAGAGAGCAATAATTTCCACTCTGGTCAACAGACCTAAGACTATCTGTGAGAAAGCCGACCTTGGGAAAGAGAGAACACCTGAACTGACCTCCAAGAAAACAAATACTTCTAAACGGAAACAGAAAAGTAATGAAGCCATCCGAACAACTGAGGTACCAAGGAAGTTAATGTAAAATTAATATCCAACCAGTTGGCGCGACTGTTCAGGAAGCATGAAGTCTACACCACATTCGAACACAGTAACAAAATAGTGTCCTCTGGCATCAGTATAGGAAACGATTCCAGCAAAAACACTGGCAGGAGTATATACGATCCCCTTTTCAATGTGACAGTGTATATATTGGCCAAATTGTCATAAGCATCATCACCAGAATTAAAGAATGCATCTGTAACTATAAACAGAAAATCCACTTTGGGCCATAGCAGTACACTCCATCGCAACCACTCACAACATTGCATTTTGACATGTTTGAAACCGTAGTCAACACCTCAAACTTCAAAGAAAGGTACATCCAGGAATTCGTCAAAATATTTAAGGATCCTTCCAACATCGACAGGTAAGATGAATATACATTGAGCAACATATCGACATCACTCTTCCCAAAGAGCGAACAGAGGGCAGAGAATGGATAGTACCCGATAGGCCAAACATCCCAGTCATTCAGGACGGAAGAGGTCTTACAATTGGACAACAGTCCCAGCCAATTAGGAAGCAACCCGAACCCAACCTAGAGTATAAACGAGAAAGAAGTCCCTCAAAACACCAGTAGATAAATACTTTTGTTACCTTGAAGGTGGCAACTGCAATGCATACTAAAAGGTCGGGAGTGACATGGACATTGATCAGATGAAACCCAGAAGGCGAGTTCCTGCAGACAACGACCACGAAAGCCAGCGAAATTTATGTAATGTTGAAGTGATTTTTCTTTGTACTGTCACTGTTTTTTCGTGTATATCTTAGTTATGTTCTCTGCCGGACACCAGAGTAGTTAGAGTATGATGTCCCAGAATGTCCCACTCCCAAGCCGAACCCAGATTTTCGTTCATAACTTTAACAATACTGAAGTTATTGTAAACGAAATTTCCGACAGTACTACTTCTCTTTGTGTGAAACGTGATGATATGCTCGTCGTCCAGACAACACTGAACTCAACGCTCCTCATTGAAGGTGTTTCAGTTGTCTTGCCTCGTGACTGCCAGGATGTCGTCAGTCAGTCCGATGTCGTGCGTGTATTGGTATAGGCTGTTCACGGTAAAATGAGCACTTTTTAAAGCCCTGCTTAAGATCTACTTGTATACGCGTTGTATATTCCTCCACCTTATGTAAAATTAACATTGTCATAGGCCTCGTTACTTTATTAATGCATCGGTTAACTGAAACTGTGAAATTATTAACAAAGTTAATACTTTACAAATCTGCTCATTTTTACACTTCGATGCATTCAAAAAACAGGAAGTGAAAGAAATAGTTTCAATTTCACAAATGGTGACCCGACACTTTTTATTCGACGTTAAGATATGGAACTACTTTCCATTAAGTTACCAACTTAACTAGGCCCATGTCAATCAGTTTGTCCGTTTAAATGTATGCAGGTAGGGATAGTAAATTTTTTCTACAGTTGATTTAAAAAGTGCTCACTTTATAGTGAACAGCCTATAGACAGTTGTACCTAGAAACCGGAAGTGGGCGTTAATATCGCGTGGAGACAGTGTTAGTGCAATTGATAAGGAGAAGGGTATATAATCTAGTAGGAGATCCAGCCCGAGACCTTTTTTTTTTGTATTGTCACAGGGCTAGAACAGTTACCATATTTAAAAAAATTATCATAAAAAGACAAAAATTATTGCATAGATATATGTAATTAATAATGGAATTATGTGAAATTAATTCAACATTGAAACGACTGCGGTCACATTAAATATTTATCTACCCACTTCGGCTCCACTTAATATAGGATTCGTGGTTTCTTCACACTTTTTTTTTAACCAAACCTTTCAAATCTCACCCCATGTATCACTTGTTTGGTTATTTCCTAAATATGTCAAGCATCACAAGTGTTTTATACTAGTTAACATAAAATACCTTATGGATTATTAAACTGAACTTTCACCTATATCTTATTAAATTTGTTTAAAAACCAATTATACTTCCTCTCAACAACATTACGGCAAAGTTAATGTGGGAATATAGGCTATTTCTATGAAATTGTTTAATGACGGCGACAAGTTTTACAGTTGTACATATAATTGTCCCACGTTATTCAAACACTTGATGTTCCATTTGAAATGGTTTATGCAATAGATTAAATAAATTCGTATTTCAGCTCTAATTTCAAAGAGGTATTCCACCGTAAAGAGTCACTTCAGGCTAAAAGTACGGTTTCGTTATATTTTTTTTCGTGTTGATTCTGTTGCCACCAAGTATCATCGAGCTGCAACGTCGTGCATGATCGGTGAACATTTGTCGCGTACCTTTTGCAAGTTAATATTCACTTTTCACTCTCGATTGTAAATTAACCTAATGAATTAATGTTCAGTAAAAACGGTGCTCGAAAAATTTACCTGTCTTCACGTATACACTTAATTTGCAGACTGTTTGTATACTAACGCAACACGAAGTACACATTCAAAGTTTATCCAATATTTGAAAGGGATGTAGTGATCTTATCAGTGTAGGTTACTACATATATATATATATATTAGAAACATTTGTTTGCATGTTTATTCAACAATAATTCTAAGTAGCATAACCAAATGAACTGTACACGAACATACACACACCTAATTTTCTATTTATCCGGATGCTGTTCTATAGAGAAGAATAGGTTTCGGAGCTACACGAGTAGAGCAAGTCTTTAGCCAGTGAAAGTAGGCGGAGAGCGTTTGGAGGTTTAACTTTACCAAGAACTTACCACACAGTTTCAGTAACGTGCTTCTTATTTTGTTTGGGAACGCAACTTGTACAGTTTCGTGCGGTAACATTTTTTTTTTTTTCCTCGACTGCAGCTGTGCATTCGAAAGACGGTTTGCTCGTTTGGCGAGAGCGTATTGTTAAACAGCACGGCATGGCCAGCTTCGTGAGGGCTGGCGGCGTTTTCAAATAAAAGAGCAAAATTTGATTTCCAAGTTTTATTGCAATGCCAGAACGAGAATAAATACAACTTTATCTTTGTCAAAGCACTATCACTCATTAGGGTTGCGGGAATATTTGGTAATCTGAAACGATAACAAGAAAATCATAGCTTCGATTTTGGCAAGATAACGGATTTCTGAAAGGTTAAACGAAACGAAAGTTTCAAGTTCGCTGAATATTGGAGTACTTCGCAAACGTTCCATTTTTTTTTTTTTAAATAACAGTTTCAATATTTGTTTGTGTATCAACTCGGTTTTGTTTATTATAATATCGCTAAAGTAAGTACTTGAAAATAAACTTGAAGTGACGGCAGAATTCAGTTGTTTAGTTCTTAAGGAGTTTATGACTCGCTTATTTCGTTCTCATGCAACCCACCCATGTCGGGTATTTTTTGCTTGCGTGCTTAAAGGAAATATTCGGTAATAATTGCTTGATAAAAAGTTAAGATTATCGGTAAACGTCTGTTTATGGCTGAACTAGCGCGAAAATATTTTTAATTTTCGTTTCACTTCCACGAAATTCATATACCTATTTTTCAATTTTGTTTCGCGCAACAGTACAGTTCACACACCTCTACTCATGTTATGACATAAGTCCTGTGAGCAACTAATAAACCGCTACTCGCTATCCTGTTAAGCGATCAAATGATTAACCCTTTAAGCGGGACGCATATTTACAGCAGGGCTGTGCACAACGTACAAATTGTGGAGGGTGAAAATTATAAAATTTCACCTCCTCCCGCCAAAATAACAATTATTTATAATTTTGTATATCATGCAAGTTATGCAGTAAACAGAACCTAAAAAAACATAGTGTTTATATTAAAGGAATGGCAAACTACTTGCGATTACTTCTTCTCTTATTTATGTTTATTTAGTTATGTTTGTCTCCGTATTCCTATTTGCCACTTACCTATTGGTCCGCACTTGACCGAACGCGCTCACTGTACATCGTTCATTACTGGCTATATAAACAATTCACGGTTAGGTCCAACTTTTCTGAAGCCCTGATAAAGTTCTACTCCAAGGATATTCCTCTGCCTCCAAGCTTAACTATGTTAAGAAAATTATACCAAAAGGACTGCACACCGCATTCGTGTAATAACATTTTGCTTGAGAGTTATTTCTTACTAGGCATTACCAACATACCTATTGTCTCTCACTTTTTATTCGTATTAATTATAAATGCAATATTATAATTTACAGGCCAAGTAAAATTTCAATTTAACAAAAAATAAGGTACTTTTATGTCAACACAAGTGTGACACACTTGAGGTACATGGTAATTAGGAAAAAAAACTAGCACTTCATGCATGGGGTGATTTTACAAAGGTTTGTTTCAGAAAGTGTGAAGAAACAGTTAACAGGCTTTAGATGACGTCGACATAACGCAGAGTTGACTATGTCCCAAACAAACGTCCTGTCCTAGGTATAGGCTGTTCACGGTATAGTGAAAACTTTACCGTGTTAGTTTACCCTTTATCCACCCTTTTAAATAAATATCGCCATGTAAGCAATGAACACGGAATGTATATTACACCACACTCGGAAGTTAACGTCCAAGACTAAAATAAAATATATTTACTGACTGTTATTCCAAATGAGAGGGCTTTCAAAAGTGCTCACTTTACCGCGAATAGCTTGTACCACAGCATACAATCCATTATATTCAACTGAGTAACTTGCACGTGCGAGTGCTGCCGAGGACAAAATACGCTGCTGTTAGTTTCGCGAAGAATTTTCGCGACTCCAATGCGGAACGTCGCAACGTCGAACTATTATTGCAAACTCCATTAAACCCGTCGACAGGCAGTCAGTGCGTCAAGTTAGCCGTGCCAGTTAGAAGTAAACGACCGAATGCAGTAATCAATCAGAATTCACCCGTGTGTCGAGTCTCTCGCGAACTCCCACCGCGAGGGCCCCGACACCTGGGTGAATTACAAACTCCGCGGAACTCCTCCGACGGCACGACGATAACTTCTCGCAGTTGTTCGGAGGACACTCCGGTTGCAGTTTCTGCGCGACCGACTGCAGCAGTCTCATGGGAACACTCACTGGTCACCATCTCCCACGAGCCCATAGTTTTATGCACAAATACATTCAATAAATCACAACTTCGCAGATTTAGGGAAGTACAAACAATGAAAACTAACTTCAAAAGTGATGAGATTCACACTGAAAGAAGATGCCAATAGCTGGCTACTACAAGACGTCTATAACAACAAGGAAATGTTTTTCAGTTTTAAAAAACACCTAGATATTTATTTGTGGTTGTCCCCGAATTTTTATCAATAACTTTTTCTGAAAACGCCTTGAATTAAGAAAAGATATTTCAGTTACCCTAGTTCAATTTTCTGCAACTATTTTGGTTCATTTGATTTGCACATTACAAAAACAACAAAATTTAGACACGGACGTGTCATTTTGTTAAAATCATGTGACGTAAAAAAATTATCTGGTGAAAAAAGTTTAACAGTCTGTGGCACAAATATAAAGTAAAAAATTTTATATTTTTTCAATAATTTTTCTGGAAGGTAATAAATTACAAGCAATTTACGAAATACTCTTGCTATTTCGGTGGCTTCCAATTGACTAGGGCCAAAGGTCGAATATATTTTAACTAGTTCAGTATGTTTGGGAACCCTGCCCCGCGAAAATACGAAATCACAAATACATCACCAGCGGATGGTGATAAAAAAAATTATAAGGTATGGTTAACCGACCTGTACCAGTAGCTAAAGACTGTTCACGATAAAGTGAGCACTTTTGAAATCAACCTCAGAAAAAAAGTCACTGCCCCTACCTTCATATATTTTAACGGGCGCCATAAGTGACATTCGCCCAGTAAAGTTGGTAACGATGGAGGGGGGAGTAGTTCCATATATTAATGTCGAACAAAAAGTGTTAGGCAACCATTTGTGATACCTTAAACTATTATTTCTCTCACTTTCTGGATTTTATATTGCATCGAAGTGTAAAAATGAGCAGATTTGCACAATATTTACTTTTCTAATAATTTCACAGTTTCACTTGACCGACGCATGAAGAAAGTGATGAGGCCCATGGCAATGTTAATTTTCTAGAAGGTGGAAGAACACACAACGTGTACACAATTAGATCTTAAGCAGGCCTTTCAAAAGTGCTCATTTTAACGTGAACAACCTATATCAATCGTGCCGAACGATAGCGCTGGTCGACGGATTTTCTTGGGGTTCTCCCGTTTCCCTCGCCTTTCAGTCCGGCGCCTCTCCATAACTCACCTCGCTTCACCCTCATCGTCTCTCAAGACGTCGATGTGAAGAGCCACCCAAATATCTTCACTCACTCACACTTTCACTCACAAGTAGCTGTACCAAGAATGTGGCCAACTTAGTGGTTTTAGTAGGATGCGCGAGCAGTTTCTGGGAGTCTTGCACTGACGTTTAACTTCAAACGTAGCAGTTTCGCACTTCCCGTCTTCCCTTTCTCCTAGTTCGCACAGCCTCCTCCGAAGCAGCTGTACTTGTCCCACCTCCTCCCCCCCCACCCACCTTCCCAAACCACCACATCCCTCTCCAACCCCATCTCTCCCACCCCTCTTTCACCCTTCGATAACCATCCTTCTACTTAAGGGGTCCTCGAGGGTGGTTCTCGCTAATGCCTCACGCTTATGTGGCGACGAGGCCGGACCGATGACGGTCTCTTCTCAGTTCCCAGCGCGATTCAATCTATGCGCTCGGAGTATTCACTGGGCTCAGATCCCAGTGTAATTAGTACGTCTCGTCCTCTACGTTCATATTTTCCACTTCAAATTCACCCCCTCTTTCTCCAACTCCCACCACTCTATTAGAAATATGTATATTTGCGAAATACGCATTAAGAAATGTATATCATGAAAACTAAATTCTGAAAAAGACTTAATGCGGAAACGATATGTATACTAGAAACAGGGAAACCTCAGTCAACATTCCCTGCGAATGCACAAAATACCTGAGCTAATGCCAAAACTCGAGTTTTACTAAAGACCAGGTCTTCACGATATGCATGAGAACCCGCATTAAGATTAATCATTATTTGTAGGATAAAAACTTACGGCTGACTAACCTGCTAAAAGTATTTGTGTTTTCGTTACTGTTTGTTGTATATGTTTTCAAGTAATAATGTGCGCTTTTCACTATAGATTACGTACGTATGTTTATATGTAAAATCTTTTACTGTTCTCCTGAATATCTGATTACTCTCGAAATCAATCTTAACTGTTAAATTAATAACTGGAATTTACCATTACCAAAATGTTTTATTAACAAATTTCGAAATAACGTATATATTTAACATATTTAAATGCTGCATTTCCTAAAAATGTTGTTCCCTACGTTCGATTCACTATTAAATAAACGAAAAAACGTAAATTAGAGGTATTGAAACTCTTAAATATATTTCAAGAGAAACACTTAATGGAGATTTGTAGTAAATATGTAGCATTCTAAACTTTTTCAATAGCATGTATATGTTTATATTAAAGAAATAATAAAAATTATTTGCTTGAATAATTATTCTAGTAGAATCTTCACTCTTTTAAAACAATGAATTTCTCTGTTTTCTAATGGGTACGCGGAGGGTTGCAGTGAGTGAGTAGAGAGATTTGGGCGGCTCTTAACATAGGTGTTTTGAGAGCCGATGCGGGTGATTGAGGTAAGTATGGAGCAGCGTCGGAATGAAAGGGCGGGGGAAACGGGAGATCACGAGAAAACCCGCCGACCAACGGTATCGTCCGGCACGATTCCCATATGTGAAAATCCGGAGTGACCCGGCCGGGCATTGAACCCGGGTCGCCCTAGTGGGAGAGCAGCAGTCTAGCCGATCAAAAAGAACATAATAGAATAGTACAGATAGGGAGGGGGCTGGAGGACTTCAGGTTCGTGGGCGGGGCCATTCGACCGTTGGGTGCCATGACGGACCGGCCGAAAGGATACCCGTCGGGGAGCTGTCTCGGTCGGGGTATAATAGCTCACCACCTTCCTAGGAAGTGTGAATGATGATTTTGAATAGATATAGAATTTGTGGCTTAAATTACGGGCACCCAGACGAACAGCCACCCTCCCACAAAAAATTGTGAATCTATATAACTAATATACTGTTTGTTAAATTGTAGTAGTCATGATATAGTTGAACACCCTTGATGGCTGTATTGCTAAGAAGCGTTAATGAAATAAATAAGAAAATAAGTCTAACCGATCAGCTACCGTAGCTCCTTGGAGGGTGGTTGTGGCAGTTTAGTAAGGGGATGGCAGAAAGGTGGGTGGGTGGGTGGGTGGGTGGGTTGGGTAGCAGCGCTCAACGTCTCGTGACAGCGACGTCATTTGAGACGGCAAAAGTTGCTCAGAGAGGGAAGGGTGGGGATGGAATCGATCACGGTCTATAGCGAGAAAGCATCCCAGCATTCATCTGGAGTGATTTCAAGAAACCATTGAAAATCGAGATAAGGATAGTTGGACTGGGAATCTAACCCATGTGCTCAGGAATCCTAATCCGAAGGTTTGCCCATGCCCCACGTTTACCCATGCGTCGAGAGGCTGCATTGGAGTCTTGTGGTGCTTAGTTCAAAAGGTTAAACTGCCCTTAGATGGATTAAAACACAAAATGACATCTACAGGCTGTTGACGGTAAAACGAGCACCTTTGAAAGCCCTGCTTGAGGTCTACTGGACTGCACTTTGTGTATTTTTCCGCCTTATGTAAAATTAACATTGTCAATGGTCTCATCACTTTATTCATGCGTCGGTCAGTTGAAACTATGGAATTATTGGAAAAGTAAGTGTGTTACAAATTTGATCGATTTTGCACTTCGATGTATTAAAATATATATAAAGCGAAAGAAAAAAAACTTAATTTATCACAAATGGCTACCTAACACTCTTTATTCTACGTTAAGATATGGAACTACTTTCCATCTATCGTTGCAAAATTCACTGGTTGCACGTCACTCAGTGAGCCCGCGTTAAAATATATGCATGCAGGGGCAGTGACGTTTTTGTAAGGTTGATTTCAAGAGTGTTCACCTCAAAACGTGAACAGTCTTGCCGCCCCCCCCCCCCCCCGCCCAAAGAATTGGACTGGTTTCTTTACTGAATTGGCCAGTATTACCTTGTCGCAAATCGCAAATTTACTGATTCAAAGCATCTTGTTATGACCCCAGTGGTCAATAATTTATTAAAACATATGCCTACAGATAAGTATAGTTAGCTGTGATAAAAAAAAAAAATATTTACGATGTGAGCCGTGATGGCACGAATATGCCATTCTGTAGGGAAAGGAATAAGATTTCATTATAAAAAATATCTACTTTTACTGACTGATGATATTTCTCTCATGGAACGTTCTCTACGTTGAATGATGTTGCAGATACACAAGCTGGGAATTAATATGCGAACGAACATCCACACGCAGTTTTCAACTCCGGCATTCTCTACGAAGCTGGGACGTAAAGAGGCTTGCTTACTCGTAATAAAGATACTTGAAAACGTATATTACAGTACCCTGGCAAAGTGCACGGGTACTACTGTGCTTGTTAAATACTTATAAGTGAGCATTCGTTTTTGTACAGACGATCTTTTTAATCACTTCTGATATTTTTTTCGTATGTTCTAATTTCAGAGTTGGTTACCACGAAACTACCATTCGAATTTAATGTTTTAGTGTAGTCTTCTCTGTGATATCCATGCAACAGAGAAGATATATTTCAAAACACTTTAGCGATGTTATACAAGAGATGCGAAACGCATGGTATGCGGTATAGGTGGACTCTATAAATCGTAATTCAGTATCATACAAATAGCTGCACGTCGGAGCAATTCAATTATACTTGATCAATGCATAAAAAATTAATGCTGGAAGAATAAAACACGAAAAATGCGACCACCACCGTAATTTTTTTTACTGTAAAAAAAAAAAAGAAACGAGTAGTTTGACACAGCGTAAAGGCAATATTACACGATACCAGATTCCGTAAAAGCTCGTGCAAGGTCCGCCATAGCGGCCGGTATACGGGCTCTTGCACCAGGGCTTGTGCACGAACTAAGTACGGCTGCAGGTATCGTGTAATATCGGCTTAAAGCCGCCCAAATACTACAAAAGCAAGCTCGAAACATGTTTGCGCACATGCAGTTAAATGATATCCAATTCAAGCGAATTGGCACCGTGTTCGCGAACACGAATCGAATAATGAACCCGATATCAGTACGCGTTGTCACGGACACTGCAGGAAACGAAAGTGACAACTGCAGGGTAACGAAATATCCAGCAATTAATTCTCGCAAATCGTTACATCAATAACATGTATGGCACACGCACACAGTTGACACCATGCACACACACACAGAGCCCAAATAGTTAGCTATATAAAGCAATTTTATCCTCTCGGTAGAAAGAAACAGTAACTAACGAGGCACAAGCTATGCTAAAAACACCAGCGTGCACGTTATCGTTTAAAAAAACTTGCATTGATTATATATATAATAATAACATAATACAAAATTGAAATTAATTCCCTCCATCGGACGTTATTTGGAATGCTAGTAAAAGGATTGCCTGTGAATTTGTTGGTAACTGTAAAATTCATTGAAAAATATAAAACATTCAAAAAAAAATTGAGGTTTTAATGCCGTACTCAGAAGGCAGCTAAAAAGTTATCTGAGTGAATCATTAATTTGCATAGTGGTAAAGTTTAATTTCTGTCGGTCATTGTCTGGCATTCTAGTTGAACAGGCAACATGAGCAATTCAGAGACCAAAGCCTTAAAATTAGTCATACAAATCAATTTTCAAAAACGTTAAAAGAAGACTTAATTCCCAGACGATTATTGTGTTTTACATTAACAAATCTCTCGAAGAAATACGGGAAAAGAATTACAAAATAGTTGCCATTCTGTCATTGTATTTGGGCGGTGATCATCTTAAACTGAGATCGCGACCATAAGTCACCCTGACTTTGACCTTGAAACTGAAATTTAACCCGATTAGGTAATCTATTATTTATTTTCCTGTATACGTTATAGCTAGAAACCCGATAATTTCGTGGGTTCATTTCTAGACAACTCGGAATTCACACATATGTACCTTCATTGCCCGTTTGTAATTGTCGATGTGTTATTTGACACCTCCTGCAGATAAATGAGCCAATAAAAACATACAATAAATTGTGCGCCCAATCTCCGCTTTAAAATACCACAACAATCAACCTATAAACAGCTGATATCTGTATGAGAGTATATAAGACTGTGCAGTCTAGTCTACAGGTCATCGAACTCCCGAATTTCTCGGGTCTCTAGTTACAGCATATTTACACATTTTTCTATTTTCCATTGTATTTCATCAGAACCTACAGAAAATGTAGGCTCATACATATATATTTACATATTTTTTCAACTTCATGCACGCCTATTCACTTACTTCCCATCTTTCTACCTATTTAGCTAGAAAACCACCTTATCCCAATACATTCTTCTTGCTTCCCCGTATGCCTACGGATTTCATTCTTAATAGCTAATATAGTTTTCATGCATACTTTCCTGCACATACGTACTTGTGTATAGGCTGTTCACGATAAAGTGAGCACTTTTTAAGCTCGCAACGGGCACTAACAGCTAATAGATATATCTTATTGCAGCCACAAACATTAAATTTTGATGGTGGTGAAATGTATACACTGTGTTTGTTGGTCACAATGCAATGTTTACATTAAAAAGCAGCAGGAAGATGGAAATTGGATGAAAGGAAATATTTATAAAGGCCTTAAAAATTGCTCACTTTATCGTGAACAGCCTATACCTGCAATTGTCTTGTGTAACTGCGACACCTATGCACACGGACATCCAGAATTTTAACCTAAGTAATCGTGGTGGTCAAGTGCTAATCTCGTGCATCTTGGGGAGCCATAACAGTAGCATGGGTTAGGCGAATTCAAACGTCGGGAATTATTAAAAATTTCTTAAGTGTGCTTGGAGTTACAGCGATAGTGAACGTGCTTAAGTTATTGGCTAGTAGTTGATTACTATGGAAAGAACTGCCCCTCAACATGGCCTGTCTTCACCGAGAGAAAATAAACATCATATTTGTTTGTATGGGGCCAAATATATATTTAGTTGCCCTAACAAAATATATGTTTCAATAAACAAAATCTCTGTGTAGGGCCAAAAAATTATACAGTCAACAAAATAGTTTGTTGAATCAACTGTATATATTTGTTTGGCTACTCATTTGACTACCTTCGTTCTAAAATACAGCTAGAGTTTTTGTATTTTTTGCGACAATTAGGACGGTACCCGTGTTTGTTAGTGCATCTATTGATGATTAACAATCGCATGAACACATTAATAAAACAATGCAACAAGGAACTGACAAGTAGAGCTATAAAACTCGAAATATTTGTTTTCACACGTTACCCAATATTTGCAGTATATCTATTTAAAAGCTTTCCTGCGTCAACAGTTGTCACATAATTGAGATTACTAAGTCGTAGCGCTCGGGCGCGGGTAATCTAGGTTCGAAATTCGGTCGAACTAGTAAAAATTTTTTATATCGGCCCAAACTGTTTAATGGAAGTGTAGCCAGACAAATATTCGGTTCCACCGACCAAATCTTCCAGTTTGGGGCGACCAAACGAGAACAACAAAATAATTTGGTTTCAGCAACAAAATATTTAATTGCTCCTATACAAATAAATAATTTGGTTGCACCAAACAAATCTTGTTTGATTCAACGAAACCCTTGTTCTCAGTGCTGCTCGACGGGGACCAAGACGATGTGCGTGGGTGAAGTTACGTACCTACTGGCTCTAATATCGATGCACTGTGGCATCAGGAATGCCACACAAGCCAGGGAGTTGCACAATACATCCGCCCGGCCTTGTGCAGATGCACAATGAGGCCGCTTGTTCAATCCCCGCCAAGTACTGGTAGTTAAGGATAAACTTCCGTGAGGTAATCAGTAGTCTGTGCTCGATTGACTTTTTTTTCTCACTGTTTCAACTGTTTGTCATTCCGCACGCGTCTAATAACACTATTGCTATAACCATGGTTTAACTACCGATGCATGCTGGATACCATTCCAGACGTTACAGGACATTGGAACTCTAAATCGTTTACACAACTAGCGAAGGCAAGCTTGTGTGCCAAATCACGTCTCCAATTTGGACCATTCCTTCTGTGTGCGTCACGTGTGTATCAATACAAACAAAAAGAAAAAAGACCACGGCACGGAATGGCACAAGATAATCTACAAATGTAAAGGCCAAGGAATTGAAACCCGCCAGACGATGGAAAGACGCAAAACAACGAAGGCGACAAAACTACAAAATTACAAAAGATACGTATAACAATAACGTATGTGATGTAGAACAAAGGAACAAGTTGCTCACGAAGATCGGTGAGCTGAGCACTGTCCCTTCTTCAGGCGGCGATAACATTTCGTCATATTGAGTACAAGAAGTATGAGTAATATTTGGTGACCTACGTTTACACAAATCGGAGGCACGCATCCTTCTGGTTGAAGCACTTGAAACCTGAACAAGTTGTTTCTACCATCAGATATGTCGATCTTTTTTCTGTTAATATCCGAATGTTTAGGGCTTGTTTTTAAATGCACTAACATCACTATTTTATTCAAACTCAAATAGCAGAACAAAGTGTCATGCATATTGACATAAGAATTCAACAAAATTATTCTTAACTCCAATTTATTCCTTAATCAAAATGAGAAAGCAAGATTAAAAGAATGATTATTTACAATGATAAAAGACTGTGAAATAATTTTTCTTTTTTTAAGATCTTACTTAAAAGTAATTAAACTCAATATAATTTAAAAAACATATTACTAAATATTATAGTAAAATTTTAAATTAAAATGCAACGTTCATTAAAATTCCTTGAATAGTACATCCCTTTTACTATGAAAATAAAACGCATTCAGAATGTTCGTATAGCTGGCAGGCAAGCTGCTAAACCATTTCAAACTTTGTAGCCGTCTTCCCGAGCCTCGTTCGCCTAAAAGTGATACACAAACGCTACTTTTCTTCACTTATTTGAACGTGACAATTTAAAACTGTCATAAAATGGATCTTATTTGTAAAAAAGGTTTCATAATATGTTACAATAGAATGTCACTCCATACTTTATTTAAGTAGGGAGTTCATATTACCAACCAGATTTTCACGGATTTCACAACGCATTTCAAGATAATACTATTCGAGGAGTATTGGTTCTTCACTTCAAGTTTGCAACATTTTAATTCAAAATCCGGTATATGCCCCCCCCCCCCCTAAATAATTTCTTTTGGTTGTAAGTCGCACTGTTTTTTATCTAGTTTTTGCATATGTAATGTCATTACAGGAATTTAATCCGGAGTTCATATTAACCCAGTACATTAACAGCTGCAAGATTGTAACCGCAGGATAAGTAGATGTAAACAAACACTGTAAAAAATAATGGTAGAATTACCTGACAAGTGTAAGGTAATATTCGCAAACTTGTGTGGGAAACATAGTTTTCCTTAAGTGTAAGGTAAAATTACCGCACTCTGGGGGAAAATTCACGTCAATAGTGGTGAATAATTCCATAAATGAATAGGAAAAATCACATTTCGACGCGTGCATCTCTTCAGCATTCTCTCAACAGCTAAGTGAGACGAAGGGCGGAAGAAACAATCTTCTAGGACACTGATATTCAATTCTGATGTCATGTTATCGTCGTGATGTAATACACAGCGCATCGGCTTATCGTTATAGAGGCCCATGGTTTGCGCACACCCACCAGCAAGTGTCGAGGATTTTAGTGTTTAGATTTTGGTTACTATTCGTCGGGGGTTGAAGGTAATAAAACAAAATTATCAGAAATACCCCGTGTGATTTTAATTATAATATTATTATACAATAAAGTTAATATTACCTAATTTTTAGGGGGTTTCCCCCCACTTTTGTCAGGTACTCTTTTCCGTACGGTTAGGGAATAGTACGTTACTTGTTATGTAAGTTTACTCTGCATGTAACGTGTAGTTACCTGTCAAATATAGAGGTAATTAGCTTCCCTTACATATGAGGGAATTTTATCTCAAATTTTTTTACAGTGAAGTTTTGCTTGTATTGTTTTTGCAATAAATAAAGTTAACAAATTAAAAACTGAGAAATTTTGGATTGAAATTAATTGTTTGTTTAAATAAGTTTCAGTCGCTGGTAAATAAAAAAAAAACCCCCCGTAAAATGGAAGGGGGTTGGGAGTGAACAAGGGAGGGGGGGTTATGTTTGACGTTGGTGTATAACAGGATTATCTCGTCACGACAGGCGACATCGTAGCTTTGTCCTAGCACTCTTCTATTTTCGAGGAGAGACAGTAAAACAGAAGCGTCATTTAGGGAAGCTGCTTGGAAATTCCTCGCGTATTCCCCGATAGCGGACTCGCCGGCTCGCTCGTGCAGCTGTCCACAACCCCGTGGCCTTTTCCCTTTCCCGACCACGACCAGAACACATGCAGTTCTCGTCGCCAAACAGCCCGCGCGAGCAGGACCCATAAAACCGCAACGGGTACGCTCGGGAGCTGTAGAATCCCTCTTTTGTTTCTCTGTACCGCCCTTTTTTATTTCTGTCGGACCTCTCCCGTCATGTCCCGTATAGCCCGTGGCGTTGTTATCTAACGATGCAAATAAAGCTATACGTCTTTTTATCATTCTGCGTATTTTTTTGTAATTGCAGGTCTTCTAAACAATAATTTGTGTTTCATAAGGCATGGCCACTCAGTTGCATATATAGATATATATATATAAGTTCACGGTAAAGATGGCACTTTTGCATAACTCTGGAAAAAATTCACTGTCCCTTTAATTGCACCTGTTACCGGACATACTCTCAGAAATGCTCCCAACTAGGTAAGTTAGCAGCGAATGAAGGAACATAGTTCTGTCTTGAAGTTTTATTGCAAATGTAATGGTAAAATTTACGCGAATAAAGTTGGTGTTTTATTACTCTATACACATTAGGGTACGAAATTTCAGATTAGTTATTTATTTAATTTATTTGACAATTTTACTTTTCCGCTTGACTGGAAATGTGTGTAAGTTTTACATATGGTGGAATGGTAAAAAAAAAATTGGAGAAAAGTAGTTCTTAAGCAGGGTTTTCAAAAGTTATTACTTCATCGTGAATGGCCTATGTATATGTGTGTAATACGCGCGCGCGCGCGATGTTTAAGCACATGTCGAAAAATTCAAACCACGGCATCTATGAGCTAATCCGAACAATAAATCCAAGTAGCAAAATGTTCGGAAAATTCATCCCGTATTTTTTTGAACTGGAATTTAATTTAGCTTAACAGCGGCGGGCGTCTGCAACTTCATGCCCCTGCGTGCACAACCAGTTGCATATGACGAAGGTGAATGGAACTGGCGCGCCAATCCTGTACATAGGTCACCATGAAGATACGTGGGGACCCTACATCGCCAATACTGCCGTTTGTGTGTTGTTAGAAATAGACTTCTGGCAGACTTTACTACTCAATCGCTTATTTTCCATTATCCATGTAGCATGGCACATGTACTAACAAGCAACCAATAGCGGCGCCCACGTTCCTCGAGTTTATTATGTCCTATGTACAGGCGTTCCCCGCAAGGCGCGCTAGTTCCTGTCGCCTTGGTGATAGGCAACTTGTTGGACACGCAGGTGCGTGAAGTTGCGGACTCCTGTCGCTGTTTTGTTAACTTCAATTTCATTTTAAAAATACTAGATTAAATTTCCGAATATTTTGGATACTTGGATATATTATTTTTATTAGCCCATAGATGCCGTGTAAAGTATTTCGACATGCAGTTTAAAATCACCTTGTGTATATCTTACAATTCTCAACAGAAAGCGTGTAAAATAGACTACTGTTAAAAATGTCAGTATATTCACTAAACTATACGCGATGCTACGTTTACTATACGAAAAGTCATCCCTAACGACGAAGAACTAAAACAAGCCCCGTACATACAAAATACGGACCCTCGTCGTATTCCCTACAACTTCGGGTTTTATAAACGAACAATGGCGAGGATACACGAAGATTCTTCGACGCTGCTACCAGAAAAATATCGTTCCGGGGTCGTTTAAGATATTCTTGACACTTGATACAATTATTTCTTCAGACATCAGAATATGGCACAAGCAAAAATACTTCAGACACTCGTAAAAACTTAAAGTATCGCATGTTACTTAACTGCAAATAACATGTTTATACTCCATGGGGTAAAAACATGGCAGGCGAGTGATTAGTCATGGCCTCTTAAATAGTCTTCATACATCTCTCACGTAAAATTATTTTAATAATTATGAAATTATTTTTACAGTTATACTTTCTATTAACATAGTTTTCGAATTTTTTTTTTGTTTATAAAAATTAACTAGCAAATTACGAAATCGCGCAAATTTATGGAAAGCACATTACTGAAAATAACTTAAGTGTCATTGATTTTAGGAATATTTTTAAAATAACCTTTTAACCAAAACTGTTGAGTAATTTCTCGGATTTTTTTTACTGTGTCAGGAGCAAATCAGTTTCACATGACAGGATACACTCTAAACTTGAATCCGAAAGAATTGAGCAAGTGATAATCGGTACCAGATAACTAATTAATATAGTGACTAAATTTCACTGACTATTTGTGATTCCCGCTGAATGTCAAGGATGTCGCTGCTATAAATCACTTGTTACCAATTCGCTTGATTCGCCGGTCAGCAGTAGCTAATCAACTGACATTCAGCGAATGATTTTTCACTGATTGATATCACTGATTCGGATTTAGAGTGTACGTTGCAATAGATTCGATTGGGAGCGAGCGTCACCGCGCGATATGGGGGATAGCACTGACGTAGCGACATTATTTAGTTGAAGTCGGTCGACGACACTGGTCGGGAGGCCTGAGCCAGGAAATCCGACCAGTCATCCGGCAACGTCCTCCACGTTCCCTTCAAGCGAAAATCCGGACATGGTTCCTCCGCGCGTGGTAATAGCAAGGCAACCGGGGACCCCGTTGTAATATTTTACGTACGTCATGCCGCAGTTGAATCTAACAGCACGGATATTAGACATGGTGGATAGAGAATTGTTCAAAACGCACATCCTTGGAGCATTGAAATTTTTTTTTTCTCTTAACATTTGATTACAGGACACCAAGAGAGCAAAGCTGATTTGTTATTACGTTAACTTTTATATTTATTCGTATATTTAAGTTTTGGATATAGCTTTAGTTAGACACGGTATGCAAGACGTTCTTTAATTGGTCTCCCAGAAAAAATTGAAACGTAGCAACTACGTAAAAATAAGCCAGGATGTTATCACATATCACGTGCAAGAAATAAATTTTACCACACCACGCAGGAGTATCAGGAGTTTTCCTAGAATGTTGTTAGTACGTAGAATAAGCCATTAAGGCCAATGGCGCACCAAAGCTGTGTATTTACCTTAATTTTGGTCAAAAGTGGTTTTCCAGAAAAAAATTTCAAAATTTTTGGCACGACAAGACATGAAGAATAATTTCGAACACCTTCTCACATTGATCGATAATCACTGCCATTACTACTATGGGAGCTGTGATGGAAGATAAGAAAGAAAATATTTTTTCTAATACTCCATCAGTGCTCACAGAACAATAAAGGTAGTGAATACTTAACAATGCAAGAAAATGTTTCAAATTAATATTTACGTTTTGTCGTGCCAAAAATTTCGATAAACCCTCTGAAAATAGTTATATCGAAAATCGGGTAAATTTACTGCTTTCGTGCACCGTTGGCCTTAAAGGCTCTCCAAGCTGAAGTGAGCACTTTCGAAATCAATCTTTGCATTTAAAAAATACTGCCCAAAATGACATATATGCTACACAGTACGCCCTGTCATGCAGACTCCGAGTCACGTTGGCAACGAATTAACAAAACAAGTTCTAAGACTATGTTACATAACAAGTGCAATTATTATATTTATTGCCGCCGAAGTCGGTGTTTATTTTGCAGTGTGCTAATTTGCACACTAGTGCAACATTTTCATCCATAAAAATTGCACAGCTTCATGTGGAGTGGCGCATGAATAAAGTGGACCAGGTACATAGCAGCGTTAATTTTGCATGTGGCGGAATGATACATAATTATAAGGAAAAGTACAACCTAAGCAAGGGCATTGAGAAGTGTCGAGAGGAAATCATGCAAATGTATTTTACAGTACAGGCTGTTCACGGAAAACTAGAGTAATTTTGAAAGCCCTGCTTAAGATTTACTTGTAGGCCCATTGTGTATTCTTCCACCATATGCTAAAATTAATATTGTCATGGGCATCATCGCTTTATTCGTGTGAGGTTAATTGAAACTGTGAAATTATTGGAAAAGTACATATATTACAAATTTACTAATTATTGCAGTTATATGCACGTAGAAAGAGTAAGCAAAAGAAATAACTTCAATATTCACAAACTTTCATCCAGCATTCGTTACCATCTGTACTGGGTGCATGCTAGTCAGTATGCCCTTAAAAATACATGCAGGTAGGAGCAATGACTTTTTCCATAGGTTGACTTGAAAAGTGCTCGCACAAATTTGAACAGCCTGTAAAACTCACGTAGGGGCTGATACACACAACGTGCAGCGACCATTGCAAAATAAAATTGTCTAAGATATAAACCGCGCTCTAGAACTTGGCGACTGCCGCAGTTTAAGCTGCGTAACAGTAAACAAAACTTTACTAGGGGTTTAAAGGCCATTATGAAGTCAACCTAAATTTGGAATATCGGACCCCCTCTGCCATTTTCAACGAGCGCAACTTTAAGCATTCCGTTCATTTCGGCGTTGCAGAAGAATTTTCCTTTCATATTTTAGTAATTGTCTGCTGCAGAGGGCCGTGCGAGGTCCGGACACCCACTGGGATTGTAAGGATGTCCACTGAAATTACGATGACCCCCATGGACCTCCAAAAACTTACTTCATACTGGAGTTCCTTGTTTGCTGTAACTTTTGTATTTAAAAGTATTATTTGAGTTCACTTCATATTTATACTTCTACTAGAACATCGAACATGTTGTTTTTCGTGGCATGCATTCGTGATGGAACGAACATCCCAAGGCAGTGCAGGCTACGAGTAGAACCGCCTGTTTGTTTTTGGGAAAAGATTTACGCGGCGGCGAGACTTCAATACCGCATGTGCACACCTGCAGGCTTACTTTGGCGATTGGCCGCTTGTCTTTGTGTGCAGAAAGTCGTTTAAACGAGTGAGCCAATCAAAATGAAGTTTCTCCGATACCGACCGTCTGTGATTTGCGTACCAACTCAAACGATGCAATCATCAAAGTGGTTCAGAACTAAAGTGTTTTGCAACATAACTTGAGCTGAAATCTTTCCCGAAAAACAGGTGCGCTAGCTATGAGGAGTACACTACTATGTAAAGATATAACCTTTTCCCGCCTTTCAAAAAGATTACAAGAATAGGTGGTATCCACACAGAACATGAAGAGCTATGTACGTCTGTAAATGAAGGCGTGTCTTTAGTGTGACTTTGCAAAACGTATGTAATATTTTATTAAATTTCTACCTCTAGTTCAAAAATATATATTTTTTCCTTTAAGTAGTTCACAACTAGCCCGGATATTATTACTGTTTATTTTTAATTTTGACTAAAACAATTTTAAATTACATTTATAAAATCTATCTCAAATGTACTGAAGTACTTTTCAAAAGTTACCACGTAAGGTCAGTCTTAATTAATGATTAATTACTTCCTAAGACTTACTGTAGGTGTAATAACAGTACCTTCAGTCTAACATCAATAATCTTTGTTAGTATAGAATAAGATCTTATTCTATACTAACAAAGGCCTTCTTCGCTCGATAATGAACATAGATGTATAAGCCAAGTGGGTATGGCAAACGAAGCCATTTTTAAAGGTAGACATCGACTGGAAAAATAAGCTTTCTACACCCTTGTACGGCGACCATCGAGATAGCTGGAATTTGATTTTATGTAGTCTAAATTTCATTCGTTTTCTTTCCCGATGTTATGTTTTCATAGGTTTATGATTGATTTTAAACAACTGGATCGATCACATAAATACATTTAGTCTTTTATATATGTATGTTAATAAGGAACATGTTTGTAGGATTTTGTGATTATATTAGTTGAAACTATTCTGATTTTCCTGTGTAATTTTCGTCACGGCTCCGTTTGGCTATCGATACATGAAAACTAACTAAAATTTATTTCTGAACACTAACAAAATAAATGTTCATGTAACAGATAATTGAAGTTACACCTGTGTACATAATTTTAAACTTTAATTTGCGTGTACCAAGAAAAAATAACTGTGTCGTTAGTTTAACAAACTCTTAGTTGAATTGCATTTTGGTTTTCAGCATTATTTTTTTGTGAAATCCTTGTTTCGAAATTTGAGGCAATGTTTCTGTTTCCCTTCTCCAGGCGAACTCTATTAAATCATAAAGGTCGCAGTGGGTTTTGTGTTGTAGTTTACAATTATGCTGCGTCAGGTTCCACCCACGCAGAAAATTTATATCGTTAGCGAGATACAGAGCCGGCTGCTACACAATATTGCAGCAACCATGTATTCGTATTGATTGTGTGGAACGGTCGGTGATTTATACGAACAGCGCGGTCTTCGGTGTGCAGCAGAAAGCAAAGATACGACGAGCGTGAGCTGTCAAATACGTACCGATATGACTTCCAGATTTATTCGCGCCCCGTAACACTCGTATTTATGCAAATAAGCTTGAGAAAATGCGGACGGAATTCGATAACATACTGTGATTATGTACAATTTTTTTTGTTGGTGTGGTGACTTACGTGACAATGAGTTACTAAGGGGGGACTGGACATAGTCAAATTTTACAACTGGTTCGTGGTAATGAAATGTTTTGGGCGACGATAAGGATATGTACAAGACACATTTATTAGTATTTTGATCATTAGAAAAAATCTAACCATTTTGAAGAAACCGGACGGTGTCCTTTTAGCGTGAGAGAGTGAAGAGATTTGGACATCTCGTAACATCGAGGTCTTGAGAGCCGATGAGGGTGACTGAGCAGCGCCGGAATGAAAGGGCGGGGAAGCGGGATATCCCCGAGAAAACCCGCCGACCAACACCGCCGTCCGGCACGATTCCCACATGCGAAAATCCGGAGTGACCCGGCGGGGGATTGAGCTCGGATCGCCTTGGTGGGAGGCGAGTAGGCTAACCGCTCAGCCCCGTGGCCCCCTAGTGTCCTTTAAGAAAGAAATGAGTTAACGCCTACAAGGAATCGTCAGTAACTTTTACAGGTAAAGTTAGCCGAAAGATTTCAAACATAGTAACTTCTGACGGCAGTCATATATGACATCTTTACGGCAACTCCAATTATTTTTCGCATTCAGAAGAATATAGAATCGTATATCGTATAAAAGAATATCGTGTCAAATAAAATCTATATTGTTTGTTGGTCTGCAGATTACTTATTTGCCACAGCGGCGAACAATAATACAAAAACAGATTGTATGAATTTAGCTTAACCGACGACGTTCACTGCGCATCTAGTTCAATACAAACTTACTATGCAAGATGTTCTAAACTCAAGTTCCGTGCAAGATGAAAGAGCGTGCCGTTTTAAGCGTATGTCATATTTAGCTAAGCATAAAAAATTCTGTGGTCACGCGAAATTTATAAAAATGCAAACGCGTTAGCAGGCGTTACTAAGTTAATTCAATTTCCCGAAAGGAATATTATATTATAGCATGGAAATTCGGTCTGCCATTTCGGAAGTATCCACAAAACTATCTTCAGAAAAATTATAAATGTTCCAGCTTACGTAAGTATACTGACAAAATGCAGCTCTAAATTGTGTAATTAACAAATGAATATTAATTATAATTAACTGTTTACTTGAATGTTATACATTCCAAAATCGTGTGCTTCAGTAATATGTATTGTGAAATTGTGGCATATGACAGTGTTGCGGATCTGTTCTGAATTTTTTTAAATAATATATTTTCCGCCAAATTTAAAAGGGCTGGAGCTACGTGCAAGGAGTAAAACCCTGTTAAGAAGTTTTCCTTCTTAATAAGCGCACATTTTTCAGTATTTTTCTGAAACGTATTAACAGGGTTTCACCGTACTAGAAGAGTACAGCTTGATGCTCAGAAAATAATTCCAATGTTCGCTCGATTCCTCGTGTTACGAACTTGGCTGGACAAGGCGGGCGGGCAAATGCCACATAGGCTTGTCGCACGCGAGCGCATCATAAAGATCGCAGCGACACGAATCCCGCTCGATGCACGACGGGGCCAGTCATTTACAACGCGCCATATTTGCACTCGTTAGGCACACAATCCCCCGCGGGGGTTGGCATCGAGGGGGTGCGAGAGGGTAGATTTATTGTCCGCCCTCCCGTTCCCCTCTCCCAGCCCTGCCCCGACAGCCGGGCCGCGATAATAAATAACCGAACGGTGTCGTGTGACCGGCTGTAAGCAGAGCGCGGCGCGTAATCGCGTCGGAGAGCATTAACTCAGGCGTTCCGAAACATTCGCCGCGCCTCGCCAACCGGTTGAAGCCGCAACGGAACGCGAGTAAGCCCAGATTTTACAATTAGCCGTTCACTTTCCTTTGTTCATCCGTATCGTCCTGCACGTATCGTGTTACCTGGTAGCAGGTTATAACGGACAACCCCACGCTCACTCCTTCGACTATTTATTTATTTATTGTTTCGGTGCTGTTGTTGTAATTGGGGCCGCGGTGGTTGAGGGGTTAGCCTGCTCGTCTCCCACCAATGCGAACCGGGTTAAATCCCTGGCCAGTTTACTCCCGGATTTTCGTATGTGAGAATAGTGCCGGACGATGCCGCTGGTCGGCGGGTTTTCTCGGGATCTCCCGTTTCCCCCAACCCTTTCATTCATTGTGCTCCCTATTCACCTCAATCACCCTAATTGGCTCTCAAGACCTCGCTGTTAAGAGCCGCCCAAATCTGTTCAATCACGCAATGTTATTATTTATTTTTAGTGTTAGCATTTCCTATCACTTCTTCCCGAGTTCGTAAATCATTTGCAGGCACAAGAACAGAGCATAAACATGTCGAGTTTGTCACAAAATGAAAAAATTATTTTACTACCAATCGCAACTCGCACTTCGCAAGCAAAACACCCCTTGCAGGTAGAGACAGCCAATAGAAATGAAAATTTCGTTTTTAGTTTTCGGAAGAGATGTAGGCTACTAACGAAAAGTGTGTATGGGTTATCTGTGAGATTGTACAGTACTCTCAAATTTGTGCGAAGAACGAGGGAATACTGGAGAAATGATGTGCTAAAAAATTTAAAATAAACCACTAAGGTTTTCGCAGAAGTCTCCTACTCGAAATATATATATATATATATATATATACATATATATATATATATATATATATATATATAATTGTACTAAGATTGTGAACTGTCCATAAATATAGAATTTTAATAAAAGAACCAGTGATTTAAATTAGTGAAATTATTCTTATTGGAATTTCAGTTGATGAGTTGTCATGTTCTGGGATTATCAGTCGAACGCTCCGAAGTTTTAGTGTAAGGTCAGTGTAGTTCACTAGGAATCGATATCGCTGTTAAATGAACACCAGCACACAAAATAACGAGTAGAATATGGCTAATTTTATTGGAGTTATTAAAAATTTTGCAGTCAAATTCGACTATTTGGAGTAATTTTAACTGTTTCGATTTTAAAGTGTAAAAAATACTTTGCTGAAAGTAAAGAATCGGCACTAATAATTTAACGGCTGAATCAAATTGAAAAGTAATTGATTTGAATTTATTGACGTTAGTTTATCTCGCTGTAGGCAAACTATGTATCATCCGTTCGTTTTCTTCACACGTTTTTGAAGCTCTGCTAAAGTTCTAGTTGCAGGATATTCCTCCGCCTAATGCAAACTAAGCTCAACTAAGTCTAGAACATTACCCTGAAGGACAACGCACCGAATTCGTGTGTACTCAGTTGTAATAACATTTTGCATGAGAACTATTTCTTACTATACGCTACCAACACACGTGTTTTCTCACTGGTTTTATTAATATATTTATTGTAAATGAAATGTTAAAATTTATAAATAGAATTTTTGTAAAACTCTAATTTGACGAAAACTAATACACTTCTGTGTTAACAGAAGTATAGAAGGCATGTGATGTATGGCATATGTAGGAAACAACCACACACGTAATAAGTGGGGTGATTTTTCAAAGGTTTGATTCAAAAAGTGCGAAGAAACCGCGAATACACTAAATGCCCCCACCTTTCTAGATTTGTTTTCAGAATTAGACACGGAATAAATGGCACGTGCATCAAATACCTCTCCGCCGCTACCACTCAACCAGCGTGCTGTCTTTCCGCGGGGTGTCCGCTGCCGTGAAAGCTTGCCAACCGAACCCCAGCGTGGCCAAAGTCCGTTTACTACGTAGTTCGGTGCCTGCTATTTGAGCTGCGTTACCGTCGTAGCTATTTAAGCGCACTGTTCAAACCCGTGCGATGTCAAACCTGAGCACAATTCAGCCATTTATTTCGTCGTGCAGCACGGTCTACCAATTTTATAGTAGCTGCACCAGTAAATCGCAGTCTTCAGCCATTTTCACTCCCAAAATCAATACAGCGTAGAGGATGAATTAATAAAAATTGGAAAAATCTAAAATGTAAAAATTTTTTTTAAATTACTCTGAGAAATTATTTGTATTTTTACAAAGTTATTTGCGCATTTTAACATAAACACGTTCTTTGTAAAATGTATTATTTGTACCGTTTCGAGAAATACATTTGTAGTGAATATTGAAAAAGTTTGTACTCCCTGGTCCTATTGAGTTGCTGTATTTATCTGAAGAATTCTATTGTTTGCTGCTCTAGTTTCTCTAGGCGCAACTCGGGGTGCGTTGAACTTTCCAGGTCAAGGCCAGCAGAGTATGAATAATGCGACGGGCTTCCGGGCCGGAAGTTGTTGAATGGATGAGTGGTTGGCGTTTTAGCGATAGCTGACGAGCGGCGAGAGAAGTGGCAAGCGACGACAGCGAGTATCAAGCAGTAAAGGGTGCGGCTGGCAGGCTGGACTTTTGAAATAGATGCTTGAGTGAAAGACATTACAAATGATGGCAACAGACCGGCTGAACGTGTGTTAATGATGAGTATGAGTTAATTGACTGTAACGAAACAGCATCATTGAAAAGGACTCTAATTAGATTTGAAATATACATTAACTATTGTGCTCACTGAGGAATAAAAAGAGTAATAATGGAGTCAGTTAGATTACTGCGTGAATAAATAAAAAAAATTTAGATATTTTTTTTTATTTAGACCTCCATCCTTCACGAACTCCTATACATCCCTCAGGCATTCATGTAACAATATTAAATTTTACATGTATTTTAATGGTTTCATAGTTATCGTATAGAAGAAACTTAACAGAGCCTTCCGAAGTTACAAGTGAACCGTGAATTAGCTATAGTAAGGCGCACACGAGAGTTGAACTTTTGAAAAATTTTGTTCTGGACTTTAAGTTGTTAATTTAAAAGTGTCGAAAGGTAGACAAGGAGACTAAGAGCCTCGTTAATTAATAGGTCCTCAAATCAATTCCCCGAAAATATTTCAGTTAATCAGGATTACTCTCAAATAACGTAAATCAGCAAGTTATTTAAAATATTGTTTTTATTAAGTTTCAAAGACTACACAACTTTGTACCCTTCCATCAGAGGGATGGAGACTTGCTATACAAAATCTTTTACGGAGGCGTTCTATAAAATCCCTAGTTATCCGAAGCTATTTACTCGGGCTCACCACTGTTTGAGTATTCAGCTCAGGTCGGTCAAGCCCGCGCCGCAGGAAAGACCGATCAGGATCCCTCGAGTGGATCGTCTTCCCTGGACGATGACGTCTACCTGCAATTTGAGCTCGTAGATGGACGGCAGCATCGGCCGCGGCAGTCCGAAGAAGGAAGATGGCCGCCACCCTGGCGACCCCGATCAAATAGTCTGGCCGCGCCCCCAATTCCCCTCCTTTCGCTGCGTCGAATGAGTTCCTCCTTGCCGCTCGAAATAATATTTGCATCGGGCATCGTCTCGTTTCCATAACAATTTGTAGGAATACAACAATGTGTCCCATAGACCAACAGAATATCTCCTAAAATTCTTAAGATCCTGTCTAAATCCTATCGAAGGGCCTCTGAGGTTTAATTTTGGAAGGATGAAGACCTTTCATTAGCGCTTCCTAAATAGTATACCAGTGTTAAAATGTCATCAAAAAATTTAACTCGCCATGTTTTCGAGTTACTGTGTACCGAAATTTGCTACGTCAATGACATAGAAAAGCTAAGATTCTTACTGCAATCTTCGTACATGGCAACAGTCTGTACATTCACAAACTACTTGCAAATTTTCTTCCTGAAAATAAACGATTAAGAAGTTTCACACGCGTCGTAATCTGGGCAAACAATCTCCACTGACCTCGTATGAAAAACTATTGAACAGTTTGTTAAAACTCCATTACGACTATTCCTGTTTACGCTCGACTCTGAGAGAAATCTATCTGGATGAAAGTATGTAACACAAATGTCTAACGTTTGTTCGTTTTACTTCAACATAAACGTGTGTTGTTTACTTTGAACTAAACGAAATACACTTTGTAGGTACAAAACGAACGTAGATATGATGGCGTGGTTCTCTGTTGCGTAATACAGTTCATTATTGATAAAATATTATGTTGTAACATCAACGGAGCTCGATCAAGCACACAAATAATTACAGGATGCATACAGTAAAAAATAACGATAAATTTCCTGACAAATGTAAGGTAATATTGGCAAACTTGTGTGGGAAACATAGTTTTCCTTACGTGTAAGATAAAATTATCGCACTCTGGGGGAAAATTCACCTAAATAGTGGTGAATAATTCCATAAATGAATAGGAAAAATCACATTACGACGCGTGCATCTCTTCAGCATTCTCTCAACAGATAAGTGGGAGGACGGGCAGAAGAAAACTTCTAACAAACTGATATTCACTTATAGTGTCATGTTCATACTTGGGAAAGTTAACCAAAAAAACTAACTTATTAAAGTTAATGCCTGAAAAAATTAACCGATTAAAGTTAAAAGTTAACTGATTAAAGTTAGTCAAAGTAACTGATTTAAGTTAAAAGTTAAATAATCCCAAAATGTTAGCACGAAATAAAAGTTAAAGCATTTTTTTCACTGATAAATTTATTACAAAGAAATACCATATATAACTACTTACAAACATTTTTTTAAATTGCAATTTTTGTTCAGCTTCTGAAAATTATATTATTAAAATAGTTTCTTTTCGTTAGTCAAAATCATGAAAACTAAAACTAGTTATTGAAAAAATTGTTGAATTTCAGAAGCAGTTGCATTTTGAAGTTTCTATCAGCCATCCTGCCTCGCTTGTCTCGAAAACGTATATCCAATACATCAATTATAATATATCCACAAATTACCTTCATGTGTGTTTTTTTAATTGGATGCAGAGGCAACAGACGCCTTGATATGTTCGCAAAACTACTGTTTGCTAATTTAATTATTTTTCGCAATATTAGGCTTCCAAGTAGTTATCTTCAACAACAATCATCTGCCACCGAGACATCAAGAAACTAACTATCGTTAATTTTAATCGTTAACCAAAAATATTAACGACTGAAAAATGAAAGTTAATTAGTTTCAAAGGTAACGATTAAGTTAAAAAGTTACCTGAATTTTTAACGATTAATTTTAATCGTTGGGATTAACGATTAAAAAAAACTAAGTATGGTCATGTTGTGGTGTCATGGCCTACCTTTGTGGAGCTCCGTGGTTCACGCCCACCCTCCAGCAAGTATCGCAAATTTTAGAGTTACGATATCGGTTACTCAGTACGAGGATGTCGGTAGTAAAAAGAAATTAACAGTACTAATACCCCGTGTATTTTAAAAAATAATTTTACTTTACAATATAGTTAATATTATCTTACTTGTATGGGATTTCCCCCTCCTTTTGTCAGGTATTTTTGCTGTACGATTTGGGAGTAGTACCTTACTTGTAATGTAAATTTATTCCACATTTGACAGGTAATTTTACCTTACGTGTAGAGATAATCAGCTTCCCTTATATGTAGGGGGATTGTACACCAAAATTTTTTTACAGTGGGCCATATAGAAGTTTAAACTACACAAAGTTTGCTGTCTACTAACGTCATGTCTGTGTGTGTATGTGTGGTGTCATAATTCACTGCGTGTTTTATTTTACGTAGGATTTCGCCTGCTTCAGCTAATAGAACGCTAGTCTCTGTAGTTACATTACATAGTCGTGTACAGTCCCTTTATGCACAAGTTTTTCTTTGCGACGAGTAACTTATAAGATACTAGCGACCCGCCCAAGCCTCGCTCGGGTGCGATTTACAAATATGGCGTTGTTTAGGTTTACAGCAAGTATATACACTAAATGAGTAATGTAACTAACTTAGGATTAATAATGTGTTGCTCACAAAGTCTTCGTAAGTGAGCCCTTATTTTTAATCAAATCTTAAAAGATAAAAATGATTACTGTGTGCCATCCTTAAAAGATAAACATATGCTGTCGGAGATTTTTGTAGACCTTTTCGAGATCTACAATTCTGTAGTAGATTGATTTGGCGTGTGTCATATGGTTTAGTCAGCGTAAGACGTGTAAGCGCCCGAAAAGCGGGGTTTTCCGACTTAATTAGAAAAGTCGACATTTCTCTACTAACCTTACATTAAATATTGATGTATTATATACATAAATTGCCCTTAAACTTTATAAATGATTGTGAAAACCGCATAAAAATCTATCAAGTAGTTTAGAAGCCTTTGCCGAATACACAGCTACACGCGGTCGGGCCACTTAGTCATCTATACATAGTATGAAACTAAGCTGAAACCAGCGTACAGGAAAATTTGTTCGTCTTATGTCAACCATTATTGATAAGAGAAGTAAAATACAGTTTATATTTCCAATGAAACGGAATCACTATCGCGCCCGCTATTTTTATACAACGCCTTATGTGTTCGAGTAAGCTAGGAGAACTAGGAAAAAGCAATTTTCTCCCGTGCTTTGCTCACACGCCGGAGAAAATTCGCTTACATCGTCGGACTCACGCAGCGGATATTTCGTTTTACCTTCAAGTCGTGAAGGTCCCACGGGATCGCAAACAAAAACCTGTATCGTGTTGTGCAAGGAACACTCTTCGTCGCCTCCGGTTTTCTCGGCAGGGAGTCTTGGGACGCGACAGAAGTAAATTCCATTCTAAATGCGAACGTAATTCGTCATTTTTTCGACAACCCACTCGATTGTTCAGGGGATTTCCCCAGTCTTTCGTAATTGCTGTAGGTTTTTGATTTTGCCAGTGGAAACAATTTCCCTGTAACGTCTTGGCTAACGGATAGTTTGTCGGCAAGGTATTGATGGAATTACTCGCTAAAGTTCGCATGCGTATATAAATAGTTTATATGCTGGTCAGATAGGTACACACACACACACAGACAATGAAATTCCACAAATTAAGAGAGTAAAGTTCTGTTACAAAAATGCCTGAGGATCGTATCAGAATTCATATGGGATGAAGGTCTTAATAAAATAAAAAAAATTTAAATTCAATAATCATATTTCTTTCCCAATGCTACAAACTGTCAAATATATTCAATGTATCGGTGTGAGCGTCCTATTAACTCTTATTATTCTTATTGAGCGCAATATTTAATTACTCTCTCAATTTCGATTTAAGTCTATCACAGTCCTTCTGCTTTGTCCCTTAAACTGCTCCAATTATTTCCACACATGCAGTTAAAAACTATATATTTGTATCGTCCCGAATGCCTTTTCCACTCGCGCATCCAGTCCGTAGTCCCACCCTTCACTGCACACAAGCTCGCAGTCGCACTCTCGCAGATCGCTGCAATCGTCCCTCGTCGCTCCGGAATCGCCAACTGTTGCTTAAGGTCGCACGAGATGCCAAACTCTCGGATCTTAATCACACACACTCCAAAGGCCCGCACGTGACATTTATACTTGAGGTAGGTGCCTTCTAGAACATCCCCCTTCTAGAACATTCTCGGCAATCCAAGTTGTTCTGGGAAAGGTAATGGTGATTACGACGACTTTCCCGCGCGGTAAATTGAGAAATATAAGCTTCTCAGGTTCAGTGAGGCGCGAGCTGCGATAAGTTTATCGGCGTCTGCGGCGGCGTCCTTTATGATAGGCCGCTCGCTTCGTCTGTTACAAACTTGACCTTCAGTTCTCGGGACCTTCTCACGCGAAAGAAACACAAGGCAGCGACATGCAACAGTACGAAGTAGGCAGATTTAAACAAGACGTGAAAGTATTCACGAGAGATAAATATTTCATGTAGGTCAGCATGAAAAGTCAAAAAGGGGACAATTCATACGATGAAAACCCTAGCCATGTTACGGTTCTTAACAGAAAAATGTAGCGAAAATACAATGAGAATTCAAAAACGGTAGAATATTTTGTTCAAAATATTCATCTCACCACAATAAACCCTAATATTACCATTTATTATTTTAATTATAGGTAGCACCAGAATAAAGCATGGAAAAACAAAACCAAAGTAGTTGTATTGGCACAAATGTCCTCGGTAGCTATTATTGTTAGATTGTTAATCCTGTTTTGCTAGGAGGCTGACCGGCTGATTCATAACCAGCTTATGATAAAGTAAACACCTAGTTAGGCTATTCACATTAAAGTGAGCACTTTTTAAGGCCCTGCTAAATTTTTCCTTTGAGTCGATTTTTATCTTTCCGCCACTTTATAATAACAACATTGCCATGTGGCTAATAAACACAGTGTATACATTCCACTAATCTCAAAAGTTAACGTCCATGGCTGCAATAAATCATATTTATTAGTGGTTAATGCCTGTTGGGAGGACCTTAAAAAGTGCTCACTTTGCCGTGAATAGCCTATAGAACCCAACCGTTTCACCGTCACTGTATTCAGACCACTCACTGTTGGTTTACTTTACTGAGAGAGGATATTTAATATCGAGCCCCAAACAAGATGTAAAGTATCCGGCATTTACCTGCAGGGATTCATTCGTTGCTTCCATCGACAAAATTTTGAACGAGCAAGCACCGAAATTAACTGAGAAACATAAAAATAATAATAATAATAATAATAATAATAAACACAGCTAGGGATAGGAAAATTTCGCGATTTCATTTCAGGATAAGATAGGCGTTCAACACATGTATACTGAAGTCACCTTTGTAATTGAATCACAGCTCATTGGACACGCCCAATAGCAGACTTGCAAGGAAACAAGTAGCGAGTGTCATACTACCAAATGTGTAGTAACACTGGCTACTCTTTGGAGCAGCAGCCAATGAACAAACATCCGAGGCTCGAGTGTACACAGGACTGTGGAGTCTAGCCTACAGGTCATTGAACTCGCGAAATTTTCCTATCCCTGGATATAGCCTACACGGATTAAGAATGAATCATAGTCGAACAGCACAGCAAGTGATATTATGAAACAAGTGAAGAGATCATAACAAAAAAATTAATAAAACACAGTCACAGATGATTTCATATCATCACACCTAAATAAATAAATGCATATATAATATATATAATTTGCAAAAAATATAAGATAACTTTATGCTTTTGAACAGTATTAGCTGCGTGCGAACTAGTGAATTACTTTTTTGTGTGTCATTTGTAGGACCAACTACTTTTCGCGAAAAGACTCCTGGACTAATTGTACTGCAAAACACACTAGATTATGGATGTCAATTTTCATGCGTCTTACCTCTCTGTCAGCCATTCACGGACTTCGTGTCGGGATAACTTAAGTCTGATTGGCCCAGTAGAGTATGAATTGTCTTCTCACACAGACACTTGCTGGCCAATAGCTAGAGACCAGCAAAATTCGCGTTATTGTTTGGGGACACGTTGAACTTTGGACACGTGCACATTTGCAATAAGTTTTTCATTGGACTATGTTTTATTTGACGCGCCTTGGGTAACTCTGCGCCAGTAAATGAACACTTCACAGTTGGGTGCATCAATCACGTACAGTTCAGGTCGGAAAGGGCGTGGCTTCAAATCTACGAAGCCGCCAATGGAGAAATGACTCCGGCTCCGGTATATACAGCACTGTGAAGTTCAGCATGATGCCAAATAATAACGCGAATTTCGCATGTCCCTACCAATAGCTAAAGGAAAATTTCAAGAGTGCACGTACCAAGTTGAAGTATAGCCTGCGTGTAAATATTTTCGCTGAAAACAGGTGGCCCTGGCCATCTACTTACCTCTGTAATGCACAACGTGCGCGTCTGGCGCCATCACCCTGCTCATATTTTCATTTGAAGTTTCTGACAAAGAAGAGAAGACAATGGAGAGAAACTCGTGCTTTTTTTATTTCGTTCTTTTTGCGATGATGAGAAAGTATTGATGCGGATCGCCACGCCATACTACGTTCTTCTCCTCGCAGCTCCATGGTTCGTGTGTTTCTAAAGCTCAGGGAAGAAAAAAATACTTATACGAGCTGTGCTGTACGATCGATGAACAAACACACTGTTTGAAAGAAAAATGTTTCAGGACTAACGCGGAAATTTTTACTTCAGAATTTTTTAAATCTTCCCCAGAATTTTTGTCACAGAGTACTAAATAATAGAGACGTGAAACGGCCATGTACCCCTGCGAGCTCTAGTCGTACACTGACCTGCTTTCGCATGTGGGAATCGTGCCGGACGATGCCTCTATTCGGTGGGTTTTCTCGGGATCTCTCGTTTCCCCCGCCCTTTCGTTCCGGCGCTGCTCCATACTCGCCTCACTTCACCCTCGCCGGCTCTCAAGACCTCGATGTTAACAGCCGCCCAAATCTCTTCACTCAATCGCTTACTGACCGGCAAAAATTTAGAGAAACGTTCGCCAATCAGCGCCTGGTAATTTGCTCGTCGGGCGACAGCCAGCCAATGGGGAACCTTTCACAGCATGCAGTGGCCAATAAAACTCGAAACCCGTTTGCAGAGCCTCGCGCTGCCAACCAGAGAATGGGTTCGCTAGAGATGTTGACATCGGAAAAAAAAAAAAACATCGACAATATTTATATTGGTTATTTATAAAAGTATCTTTTTACCAAACAATATATCGAGAAAAAAATATAATTTTCGGTACATCGGCATGCGATATTTAATGTATTAAAGGACTCAACAAATGTAAAATTGTTTGGAATAATACGTATTGAGGATACGAAGCATTGCACGAAGACGTTGTACCTGTTTTTGGTGCATGATGCCAAAGTAAAGAAGGTATTTGTTTTTCAGTTTTTGAATTCATACAGAGCTAATTTAAAAAGAAAACTTGAAAATATTTATTTCCGATGCCTGGAGAAAAAAGTACTCATTACGGTAAAATATTTTTGAAATAAATCGTCGATATATATTTAAATATCGTTATTTCGATATGTAGAAATTTTTTCAACATCCCTAGATTTGCCGACCCCAAACGACCCATCACGCCATTTCGGGCAGAGAGTTGACCGTGCTAGTGGTCACAGGGGAAAGTAATTTTTTTTTCTTGTGGGAGGGATGATACTTCTTGCGATATCCGACCACATTTCTCTCGGCCGAGCAGCGTGGGAGCCCGTAGCTTCCCCCTTTGATGGCCAGTCGAAATTCCGCCCCCCCACCCCCGGAACAGAGCACGTTACACGTGTCAGTGTTGCGAAGAGGGCCTTCAACGGTGCTCGCTCTCTCCGCGGATCCTACACAGCGGAAATGTGACACGAGATGCGGGTCTTATCACAAGTTGCTTTTGAGCGTCCCAAGGAGGGCAGCAGAATTTCGATGCTATACGTCGTTTGTGGTAAACTGAGCGCTTCGAAAGACTTGCTCAGAGGTTCGGATTCACCTTTTGTGGAGAAATGCTTCGTTTTCGTGTCACAATTTCACTTTCAGTAGTATTATTGGAAATCATTGATTATGGAAAATGTGCAGTCTACTAAAGGTTGTTCACAATAAAGTGAGCACTTTTGAAATCAACCTTTAAGAAAATGTCACTGCCCCTCATGCCTGCATATATTTCAACGGGCGCACTGAGTGACGTGCGCCCTGTAAAGTTGGAAACGATAGAAGGAAAGTAGTTCCATATATTTATGTCGAATGAAAAGTGTTAGGTAACCATTGGTGATAATTTAAAATATTTATTTCGCTTTCTGTTTTTTTTTCCCTAATGAATCGGTGCGTAAAAACTAGCAGATTCATAAAATGTTTACTTTTCTATTAATTTCAGAGTTTTACTTGACCGACGCATGAATAAAGTTATGAGGCCCATGGCAATGTTAATTTTACATAAGGCGTAATAATACACAACGTGCATACAATTAGATCTTACGCAGGACTTTCAAAAGTGCTCATTTTACCGCGAACTGACTATAGTTCTTTAATACTTATCCAAAGTCTGCTCACGATAAAGTGAGCACTTTTGAAACCTTAGAAAAAAGTCTCTTCTTCTACCCGCATACATTTTAATGGTCGCACCGCGTGAAATTCGCTTATTTTTAAAGCGTTGAAGTGTAAAAATTAGCTTTTTTGTAAATATTTACTTTCCTAAAAATTTCACGGTTTCACTTGACCGATGCAATAATGAAGTGATGAGACCCATGACAATGTTAATTTTATATAAGACGGAAGGATACACACCGTGTACACAAGTAGGTCTTAAGCAGGGCTTTTAAATGCGTTTATTTTACTGTGAACTACGTATATCTAATTTTCACTGTGTGTTATTTCTTGCCCGCAAAAAGGCAATAAGCTATTGATACAACGTACACATGTTCTCAACTTTTTAGAACACACAATTAGCACAATTGTGCAAAAAAAATATCAAGCGCAACTCGTAAAATGTGAAATTTCTATAATCGTACCTTGGCGGTAATTACTATGAATCCGAAATTACGATGACAAAAAGAATACCCTCTGCGAAAGAGGCGAAGCGGAGAGTTAAAAATCTACTTGAATTCACACTCTGTATTCTTCCATCACATGTATTACGTAATGTATTGCATAATGTAATACATAATACACACATCACTATTATTAACACTGAAGTGAAATTTCTAAAATATTTACATATCTAATAATTTACTCATTCTTAAACTGATACTTAACAAACATTAGAAAGCGAAATAAATCACTTTAGTATTTACAGATGTTTATCTGAAATTTTTAATTCTACGTTAAAACGAACTACTTTCTCTGTCATTACCAACTTTACGGATCGTATGCAGCTTATTGTGCCCGTTAAAATGCATCCGAGTAAAGGCAGTGAAATTTTTTAAAGGTTGATTGCAAAAGTGCGCATTGGCTGGTCACGATAAAATGAGCACTTCTGAAAGCCCTGCTTGAGATATACTTGTAAGCACGTTGCGTATTCTTCCGTCTTATGTAAAGTTAACACTGGCCAGGGCCACATCGCTTTATCTATTCATAGGTCCAGTAAAACTGTGAAATTATAAGAAAAGGAAATATTTTACAAACATTCTAATTTTTACACTTCGACATTAAAAAAAACAGAAAGCGAAATAATTTAAGTTGACATATGGTCACGTAACGCTCTTTATTCGACGTTAAGATATGGAACTACTTTCCATCCATCGTTACCAATTTTACTGGACGCAGGTCACTCAGTGCGCCCGTTAAAATATATGCAGGCATGAGGGGCAGTGACATTTTCTTAAAGGTTGATTTCAAAAGTGCTCACTTCATAGGGAACAGCCTATAGAAGTACCAGACCAGTGGTTCTCAAAATATGTCCTGTATTTTGTATAAGCTGTCGGCGTAGGTTAGAATTTGAAATAACTTATTTTAGAGGTGACGAATCTGTTTGTTCCAACCAGGTTATGACATTCACGAGATGAAAAAAGCGATGACAAAAAAAAAACTGCGGGGAATACAAAATGGGGATGCGAATACGAATGCCACGAAATGATTTACGTATGTGCAGTTTCAGCAAAGTTGCCCACACGAGAATTTTCCACAGATAAATATTCCGACATACTTTCGCATAGTTCCTAGCCGGAGACAGAAATTCAAATGGAGGCTTCTTGGTATGCACATTAAAAAATATTTCGGTGATCTTATTCACACTACATAGATATTCAATTTGGCTTCATGAAAAGTTTAACATCATTTATTTTCTATGTTGAAATAATTAATAATAGATATGCATCACAATCTCTCTTCGGGGAACGTAACTGTAATAATTGAAGTGTTTTGAAAAAAGGTAGAAAATAATATCGGCAGTCCGTCAGTAGCTTTCCTCTCTCAAATTCTATACCAAATAGATTCTTTGCTGGACATTATGAGGACGACGATGATAGCAAATATCTTATAACTTTCCGTTTTCCAAACGACCTCCCAAACAATGATTGCTTTTTAGAGTAATGGTATGACAAGATTCTAGTCTGAAGGAAAGGGATTATCGGGGTAGGGGGATCTAAACCTTTGAATGATCGAAACGAAATCCACAGTCTCCACCAGCCCTCCATCTGTCTGACAGTTCCAACACTGTTGGAGAGAATTTAAATGTATATAATCCAACTAGCAGTAGTTTAGTGCCACTATATAGTCATAATATAATCGTCAGTAGGTTATAATTAAAAGAAATGATCGACATGTTGTTAGGGGAGTCAAGGTGGAATGCAGGAAGTCCACGTTACTCACCATCCAAGCAACTTCTTGGTGTATACAGCTTGCAATATTATATACTAAAATACAATTCGCAAAGGGCAACGGGAAAATAAAGCATAAATAAAATAACAAAATTAAAAACCGGAATATCCTATACCCTCACATTACCGAGAGTGTGCACGGATGTTGAGAAACTGCGTGACCGACCTTTGACTGGCAATGGGGAAAAAAGGGCAAACAAAATAAATTTGAAATATCTACACTCGCAGAGTTGTCTTATCGAGAGTCGCAATTTATATTTACTTCCGTACTGGCCTTGGTTAGTATCGCTCAAAGGTCCCTTCTTTCTAAAAAGTCAAATCCTGATCGTTATGACAAGTCTTGCGAAAGACTATTCTAGCTCCCTAAAACTTAGCGCGAAGTGTGGGCAAAGGTTGATCACAATAAAGTAAGAACTTTCGAAATCGACCTTAGAAGAAGTCACTGCTTCTACCTGCATGTATTTTAACGGGCGTACTGAGTGACACGCACCCAGTAAAGTTGGTAACGATGGAGGGGAAGTAGTTCCATATCCTAACGTTAAATAAAACGTGTTAGATAACCAATTGTGATAACTTAAATTATTTCTTTTGTTTTCTGTTATTTGTTAGTTCACCGAAGTGAGAAATGTGAGAAGATTAGTAAAATATTTACTTTCTTAAGAATTTCAGTTTAACTTGACCAATGCATGAATAAAGTAATGAGGTTCAAGAAGGTGATAATTTTTCAAGATTTGGCGGAAGAGTACACAACGTGCATACAAATAATCTTAAGCAGGGCTTTCAAAAATGCTCAATTTACCGTCACTAGCGTATAATAATAAACTTCCTTGGAGGCAGCTACCTTTCCCTGTCTTATAATACCATTCTGCGAGAAAGCACATTTGCTATCCACTATGGATTATCTTTTAGACGTAGTTAACGCCGGCGTCGTGACATTTCGGTTATGGATGTTTCTCCGAAATAACTTCTATCGGATGCTGGGAATATTGGATGGTTCCTTTAAAAAAATGGCCATGGTTCGATTCCTGCTTGTGTGATTAGTTTGCTTCGGCTCCAAACTCCATATCTGGAAAACACACATGTGAACTCTGCTAACAAGTAGTACTGCTTCTACATCATTACTATTCTGCTGCGACTATTGAATACACTACTGCTTTTCAGCGCTCTGCATTCATTGGTAACTGCACAAGTTATTTCACGGTTGCCAACAGGCAATGGTGTGACAATAAATATTAATGTGGTGCCAAAAAACCCTTTTGCGATGTCCGTGTTGACATATGAATTTTGTGGTCGCTAATAAATCTAAACTGCTAAACCTACAAAACTGCTTTCACGGTTCCTTTATCAAATGCTTGAGCGGCATTGATCGCACATTTCAAGCGGAGTCGCGCGAAACACACTGCCAGCAATTATAATTGCGTCACCAAGAAGGATGTGAGCTATCACAACCAGATTGATTGGACAGATTACCCATCATACACAGGTGTCGTGCGAGTACTCTCGAGGCTCGGTATGACGTGCAGAACCAAGGGGGATATGTATTATGTGTACCCGCCAGAGGTGGGCACTTTAACAACACAACCAATTAATGATAATTATACAATAAGGAAACAAATTTGAACTATTAAAATAAGTTTTACTCCCATTTCCTCCCGATAAATAATTAAAGTGCCTCCAGCACCAAACAGAAATGTGTGCCATAAGTAAATGTAAATATTTAAACTCTATCATGCCATTTACAAAGCGCCATCAGCGCAAATATATAATATATGATATATATATATATATAACTGTAATTTATTAATTAGAAAAAAAGTCTCTTTGCTTTATACTTTCTTTCCTACACTACACATTGAAACGATGAAACGTACCACGTGGGCTGCTGCAGGAAACAAGGGACTCACCGACTCAAAAAAATGCGAGTTTAATTAGCACACTTGCATACAACAGACCAATATACTAGACAGACGTCACGACACTAACATTCACTCCAGCCGAGAAGCTGGAGGGGAGCTTCACTCCCCCGCCGAATACAACTCCACGAAATTTACTTAAAAATATGCAACAAAATAAACAGTCTTAACAAGTGTCCAGTGCCCAAGAAACCACAGTTACACGCTGCCTCACCACGCTGCCTTACCCAATGATTTGAGTATGTGTCGAGGTGCAATTTGTCTTTAGAAACACCCCATGAGTTATGGGAGTCTAGGTTCCCGGTCTCACGGCACAGAGGCCATAGTGGCGTATGAGGATTCGGCGGTCGGCGGCCAGAGATGGCAACAACCGCTCCTACACGACGCGTCATTTAGAGGAAGAGACTTTTGGTTGTCCGTCTGGGGTATCACCACCCACGATGCTTAGATGTGTGCCCACAGTTAGTTAGTTGTAGCCACGCGTATCCTGCGACAGGCCAGTCGTCATCCGACCATGGACCACATACTTTCGATTGGCGAGAGATCCTGTTAACGCGCAAGACAAGAAAGTAGTGCGGCATGGTGGTCATCCAGGAACCGTCGGATGATGTGTGCTACATGCGGTCATGGATTGTCCTATTGATACAGGGTTCCAGGATGACCCTGAATAAAGAGGACAACATGCTTCAACTCATCCGCAATTTAACAGTTGTTGTTACCAACGATGAGGACTAAACAAAGGGGAATGGAATCAGATGATGCCCCATACCATAACTCCAGGTGCTGGGTTGTTATGACTGGGCATAATCTGAACGTAATGACCGGTGTGCTGGGGAGGAGGGGGATCCAGTAAAGCAGTACAGGCCCCGCTCTATGCTTACTTAACCACCACTGATGCAAGGAGCTGTAATTTAATGCGTAAATATATTAGCAGTAGTAATCTGTGCCACTATACAAAGCATAGTATATATAATTAGAATCCCCTTGGCGTGTGGTGAACGGTGCTCGATGGCAGTTTAACCGCGCCACTCAAGGTAAGTGAGATGCATTTATTAAATGAAAAAAATTGTAAAAAATATTAGTCAGACAACAGGAAGCTATAGGCCAAAATAAGAATACACGGAAAATCAGTAAAAGCAAAGGATGACTTATACCCCTGCATTCCCCAGAAAGGGTTCAGTTGTAGGGGTGTAAAGTCACACGCGCGTAGTTGAAAGTTTGGCTGACCATCTAGAAAAAAAGTGCCTAATCCAGGACTCGGCCAGGCGAGCTCCAGTGTCGGCGGTCGGCGTCGCCAGACACGAATGCGACAATCGTGGTTATGCGAACAGAAGCGGTATTCGTCAGAGAAGACGATGGTATGGCATTCGCGTATGGCGAACAGTCCATGTGCACCTGGACAAGATTCTCTGATGATGCAGACGGCGACGAACCACGCATGAGAATACGAGTTGATGCACCGCATGCTTGGACTCCTAAGCGAGAGTGTTTGATGTGGCTGTGCGGTCCGTTCGTCATGCGCCGCCAGATGTCTTCTGTCTTCGCGCCCTTCGGGTGCGACACGGCCGCTGGCTTCCTGCACGTCGCTCAGCGCATCCCTCCTCAACCCGCCGATGGCATATCCCCGTCCACGCATTCCTCCAATGTGGAGTCTTCCAGGCGTGTCTTCCTTGGTGCTGCAATTTTAATGACCATCAGTGTAGTTGTAGCTTTGGGAGTTGCGCAAAAAGCAATCGGGAACCTCCTTGCCAGCTTCCGGAAAACCTGAACAAACACCTAAGTTCGCTACGTGAAAATCCTCCTGTGATCATTTATAAAGTTTTGTCAAAGTAAAGTGAACGACGCCGAACTTATCAGCAAAGTGAGTGTCATTGAATTCAGATTTTTTACCCTCGTTTTATTAATAGGGCTAAAGCAAGTTGAAAGCGAAAGGGCCGTTAGAACTATTATCAACCCCAAACTCGCTGAGGGTACAGCAACTTCACTTGGTGCAGGCTGCCCTCTGCCTGCGTCGACACTAACCACCCCCTCCCTCTGTGTCAGGCGGGAACAAAGGACGTGCGGATGCTGAGATACATGGTCCAGCCGACGATAGCGCGATGCTGGTGGGTCGTCCGTCGAAGGAAGATCAGCACTATGGGGTTGAAAGGGGTGCGGGTGGGTAGAGGAGGCCGGAACCGTGGGCAATAAAGCGCGATAACCCCGGCGGGGTGGCTGGATGGACGACTACGAGCGCGAAAACAAAACACGCGAGTCGGAGGGTGTTACAGTGTTGCCAAACGCACGAGAAGTTCGGTTCCACATACGATATACGACAGAACACTGAATCTCGCAAGCTCTTGTGAGAGAATGTCGGCAACCGATTGTTTCCCCATCAGAGGCAGCGTTGAATATCACGCAAGTCTTTTGAGCAGACGTGTGTTTTTCAAAACGCTGCAGGGCAAGTTTTTCTTAATTATTGAATGGATGATGCGTTTTTCACACCTTTAATATGTGTTGCCAGGTTGTAACTATCGTATCATCAGAATTCCCTGTCGGCACAGTCAGATGGGTAAACGTCACACACACATACGACGCACAGTAACGAAAATAAATCTTCAGACATGTATGCAGCACATTAGAACTTAAGTAGCAGTAAACTTTGCACAGGTGAAATTACCATCTCATTTCATAAGCAATGACTGAAACTAGTTTATCTGCAATCCTTATAAAAAAACTACTTGGTTTGCACCATCCCCTCCCCTGTCAAGTACGGCCGACAAATAAGTGCCTTCATTTTTATTTCTCGACTCCTATCCTAATACGTGAAACGTTCTAATTTTTGGACAGCTTTTATGTAATAGACATTTGTAGGCACATATTGTGGCTGCCTCTGTCATCACAGCTAAGCTGACTGGTTTCCCGCCAAAACCGCACATTACGAAAGTGACCATTAAATACCACAGAACCCTTTCCTTTGTAGTGCAGCACACAAGTACAAATATATGCAAGTTTCATTTCCACTAACTTGATGTAGCTAAAAAAATAATATAAATAAAAACCTTACAAAATCATGTTTTTTTGTATGTATTAAGCAGTTGGTGAAATATAGTTTTATATTTTATAAAAGAGAACCTGCCTAATTAAAATTTTTAGGGAGTAAAATAAGACCAATAAAGCAACTCATGTTGAATTGTTTGCTGAAAAAATATTGTATAGATTTTAGTGCTTAAAAAATGGCATTGGGTAGCATACCCGAAAACATATAATGCAGCAATAATTGTCTTTACAGAAATTGTAACGTAGAAGAATATTAACGCTGAAAATTAATTTATTATTTCGTTATACACATGAGTTAATGGCAGCGTACGAATTTTCCGGTGTGTGTGTGTGTGTGTGTGTGTGTGTGTGTGTGTGTGACGAGAGATTGTCGCATGGTACGAGAATTAAACACGCACGTGTTTTTGGCAACGCTGGAAAGGAGGACCGAGGACCGAAACTGCGGAGCGATGCCGGGCGTTGCGGTGCGGTGCCGCGCCGCCTTTTATGCGCGGCGTTGCCATTGGCAACGCGTCGGACCGTCTGCCGCCATGTTGCCGGCCGGCGCGACTGCACGGCAGCGGGAGGGAAAACACTCTTCAACGCGCCGGCAGCCACTCGGAGGAGAATAAGCGAAATAGCATCTCAAATTTTATCACTTCGAATGTGGTGTAGGCTTATAGGCTGTTCAGGGTAAAGTGAGCACTTTTGAACGCCCTTCTAGATTTTTCCTTCCGTCGTATTACCATCTCCTTTCTGCTTTTTTTTAGTACAAACATTGCTTTGTGACGAATAAACACATTGTAAACATTTAACCACCCTCAAAATATAATGTCCGATGCTGCAATAAGATTTATTAGTGGCTAAAGCCTGTTAGGAGGGCCTTAAATAGTGCTTACTTTACCATGAACAGCCTATACTGGAAATTGGAAAAGGCAGAAATTGAGCCGCCTATCTTTACGACTGCATCACCATAAGTAGAAATCGGAAAAATTCGCCAGTTCAATTGCCTGTAGGCTAAACTGTACAGTCTTGTGGACAATAACGAAGATAAAAATACACATTGGTATAGGCTATTCATGATAAAGTGAGCAATTTTGAAAGCCCTCTCATGAAAAATAATAGCCAGAATATATATTTCATTTTAGCCTTAGATGTTAACTTTTAAGTGCAGTGGAATATACATACACTGTTTATTACTTACATGGCAATACTTATTTAAAGACGTAGATAAAGAATAAAAAATGACCGAACGAAAAAAGTAACTAGGGCCTCAAAAGTGCTCACTTTACTGTGAACAGCCTATAGCTTGCTGTCACAGCGGAAGGCGATGGTTGGGTCTGCGTTTTGTTGCACGTTTATTATTGTTTCGGCGTACTTTAGGAGATGATAAATAACGTGTGGACCATTATTGTAATAGTGAAATGAAACGAACAAACGAGTTTTTGGATTCTAACTTGACCCAAAATGAATCCACAAATTCTTCAGGTCTCTAAACCATAATTTCTGTAGGTGTCTGTATTCCCCATTTACAACCGAACTATTGGTTCACACCGGACACTTGCTATGTTGTACATTGTTCATTACTGGCAGGCTGTCTGCCAGTATAATGCCGACTTGAAAGTGTCCCCATCAAATGTTCGTTCCAATCCATTCTGTTGATTTGAGTAATTCAAGCTCTGGAGCTATTTGTCGTTTTAGATATTTAAAAGTATTGGTAAAAAAAAATCATTATTCTACGGTGTTTCACCCGATTTTATAAGCTACTTGACATCGCTAGCATATTGTTAGTCTCCCGGATTTCAATTATTGGGATTGTACGTCCAAGGGTCGCCCAACCCATGGCTTTAAGTAATAATTCAAGTGTCTCTTTAGACAACCTGACATAATTGCATTTCGATCATACTTTACTGTCTAATTTCCTCTGCAGTTATACTTTTCCTCCACTAATACATTTTCATACGTTCCTACTCTTCTTCATGATATTTTTCGTGTCTACTATTCTCTTTTCAGTGAAGTATTTCTTTTGTGCCTTTTTATCGGGCATATCCCCATTCCTCTTTCTTCGTTGCAGTTCCACGTAGGCCCATAAGCAGGGGCCTCGGTGGCTGAGCGATTAGCACGCTCGCCTCCCACCAAGGCGAACCGGGCTCAATCCCCGGCCGGGTCACTGGATTTTTCGCAAGTGGAAATCGTGCCGGACGATACCGTTGGTCGGCGGGTTTTCTCGGGGATCTCCCGTTTCCCCCGCTCCAACATTCCGGCGCCGCTCCATACTCACTTCTGTCATCCTCATCGACGCTGAGGACCTCGATGTCAAGAGCCGCCCAAATATCTTCACTTCACATGTGTAAGCAACCCGCTTGTTCTTCTAGTCTCTTCAGTTTCATGAAACGATCCTGCTGAAGTTTAGAACTGTGTGTTGTCTTCTTTTTATGGAGTAGTGTCTGTCTACCAATATTGCTTGCGTGTATCTATGCTCATTGAAGAAATTACTTATAAATCAAATCTCATTTCGTGTTTCATTTTTAAGAACTATTTCAGGGTTACGGCCCCAACCGAAATTGCCATCAACCCGATGGGTATTATCCCTACTTTAGTCTATCCACGGTTTCTTCGCACTTTTTGAAACAAATGTTTCAGAAATCACTCCATGTTGGCATGTTTGTTTCCTGAATGTACCATGTATTACAAGCGTTTTATACTTGTGTTAACATAAGGTACCTTATTTTTGGTTAATTTAAAGTTGTGCCTATGTTCTATCTATAAATTACAATATTTCACTAATACTAAACGTGAATAAAACACGGGGAAAACAGGTAGTTTGGTAATGCCTAGGAAGAAATAGTAATTATGCAAAATATTATTTCACTAAGTGCGCACGAATGCTGTACGTTGTACTTTTGGTGTAATTTTATAGAGTTAGTTAAGCTTTGTTTGCACGAGGCGGAGGAATATTCAGATAGTAGAACTCAAACAGGGCTTCAGAAAAGTTGGCAGTAACCATAAATGGACAATATATCATACTCCTCTCTACCCATTGACATATTTTAATAGGCTATATCTTATTCATGTACCTACTCCACTCCCAAGTGGCAAACATAGTCCTAAATTAAAGGCGTGAAATTCTTACACGGAAGGGGATGGCGGGCGCTAAAAGCGGCAAACGCTCGCACGTCAGACAACTTGTGCACGGTTGCACCATCGTGGTTCGAAATTCGATCCGAGATCGGATCTAATATTGACACAGAAAATTGTTGCGCCATTCGAGTTCACAGCTGGACTGGAGATCGAGATGAAATAAATTTCGGACCGCCGGAATTGGCGGTTCTAAATCTCGATCCGAGATCAGCAGCCATCGTCACAAATGTAGTTTGAAAATACGCCAACAGATAGAACTACGTTCGATTGTTTTCTTGGGAAATTAAAACAACATTATACTTACTTGAATATTATTCAGTAAAATTCGTACAACAATAATTCACTTAAAACAGATAAAACGTAGCACATCTAGTGCTATCTTAGTGAAAAATACGCCTACTTTCATGACGTCATATATTACAAACGAATAGCAAAATTTGTCTAATTCTTAATCTCGATCTCTCACTTTGGAACAAATATCGACGACTCGGAGATACAGAATCATGAAATTTCGTTGGTGCAACACTTTTACATTGGAATCCAGATCAAACTGGATCCTGGTTCGGAACTAGGATCATTGGATCTCGGATTGGGGAAGATGTTAGTGCAACCAGGCATTTGTGTGTGCGTGAAAGCTACTGAACTTGCGTGCAGTGTTTCCATAGCAACTCGCATCTATATGGGCCTTCAGCATTCAACTAATATTTTCTTGGTGTAATAATTAAGATAAATATGCTCCATACGTCCCTAAACTGCTTCACTAATTCTGAAGGGAATTTTCACTCCTGAAAATGAGTGTGATAAAAAAAACTATTCTGTCGTTTTCAACCTTTTGAAAATTTTCATTTAAGAGAGATATCTGGAATGTGACCGTAGAATGCTATTCGGAAGCATAAATCACTCGCAACATTGACCGCATGTCAAGTAAAGTGCGTATATTTAAAAATTAACTTTTGTATTTTATTTAGCGGCCTAAGCACACACACTTTAAAAATTGGGCGGTACATAAAAGTTTTGGATACGTGTCAACTGCGAGGTTCAAATTAAATGGCTGGCGAATGTTGATTCAAACATCGTAAGTAGATGCTCGATCTGGTTTGCGTGATTCTTTTTGACGCTGCAGTGTCGAAACTACTTTGCCCGATTGGCACAAGTCGTAATTAAATTGAAATTATTCTTACGGAACTAAACACACTCAAGATGTAATTATTGCAAAGAAGCCGTTTTGATTGGCGCGTAACACCGAAATAAAATAGTCTAACTCAATTGTATAAACTTTATTTGACATTTTTCATGAAGAGTTTCCTTGATAATTTCCAAAATTTCTGTTGGGATTAATTTTTACTTAGGCATATGCCTTAGAATATTCTACCCACCAGAATTAAAACTACAAATTCACGGCGGCATGATTACTGCAGCCTAATTCACAACACTCACTGAATTATTGCTTAACAATTTCTGTTTCGTGTTTGACGTTCAGATGCGTTTGAGAAGCAGTACATGTGATTTGTGTCCATTTATGTACGATGTACTCTAAAGTTCCTTGCTTGGTAAATAAAGGGTTAACATTGATCGATTTTAGTCTAATTACGCAGTTTTTGTTACACGAAAATATCATCCCCGATGCTTTTGTTTCCATTTGAACATTGGAAATTCTCTGAGTAAACAAGGATTCCAACGTGAGTAACGAACTTGCGTTTGTCCTAATTAGCATTGAGTGAATACGTAATGCAAGCAAAGCAATCAAACTACCTCTCACGCTTTCGCTCGTCATTATCTGTTAGGCATATCAAACCAAGTAATTAATTTAAATTACATATCAACGCGAAAATAATGCAATAGTTAATTATTCAGTGGCATAGAACGTTTTCGCTTTTCAATGATATTATGTTGATTTACATTTGAAATATATGACGTTGATTTTAATAGTCGGTGTTATCTTATATTGAAATATTTAAAATTCCGATACTATTAACGCTGGAAATACCCTCTTTTTTGCGTGTTAATTTATCTATAGTACATTAAGAGTGCATCGTTACTGCGTACTTTTTTTATCGACTAGCTGAAAATACTTGTACACAAAAACCAAAGGAAACCACTTTTAAATTGCCGTTGTTATATGCTGGTAATAGAGTTTAAAAGCGAGAATTAGCTGTGTGATATTCGTAAATTTCCCTCCAACCAATGTATGACAGTAATTTTAATTTTCTCTCCATTAAACTTACATTACTTCGATAAACTGATGAAACTTCTCTTTTTAGTGTCTTGTGGTGTATATGCAGGGAACACGAAAATGAAATTTAATTTTCGTTATGCGGGTTTTTACTTTTAGAAAAAATATATTTGAACACGCAACTTATTTCGTTCAGGAATGTGATTTGAACGCTCCAAAAATAAAAACAGAAAAGACATATTGAATTAGTATCACATATTTATTGTCTTGCTTCTTTACACGAGTTGACGAGACAATGCAATATTACAACACAAACTTGATTTTAAAAATGTCCCAGGAAGAACAACCGCAACAAAAAAAAAAAAATATCTTCGGAAATACAAATCTTAACATACCGCCCACCGAAAATGGTACCATTTCTACACCTTAACCAGTTAACACATTAAACTAGTAACTAAGAGTTAATATATATATATATATGACACATTTAATCCAATATACTAAATCACAAGACAAGTGAGATTATACAACATAGAAAATCTAGTTCAGGGGTAACTGACAAATTTTTGTCACAGGTCTTTGCATAGTTCTATTTGTGGTCCTTAGAGTAACTACTCTTACAATACCCTTCGTACCAGGATGGGTCTTCACAATCCTTACTGTCTTCCATTGTAAGGGAGGTATGTTTATGTCTTTTCACCAATACTAGCATACCTTCCTTGGCGCCTGGTACTGGAATATTACATTTGGTCCTTTGATGCAGAGTGTGAAGATACTCTGAAGCAGTCCATCTGGAAACACTGGAGCTCAATCTGCACGCGAGCTGCCAGCGATTCAAGTGGTTGTTCGTCACTGTCAACGGGATTTATTCAGGTAGGCCAACAAATGGTGCACCAACTAGGAAGTGGCCCGGAGTCAGAACGTCAAATTCTGATGTATCAGTGGAGAGTGGGCAAAGTGGTCGGGAGTTCATTATGGCGGAAATTTTTGCAAACAAGGTTGACAACTCCTCAAAAAAAAAGAACGTGATCACCTATAACTCGCATCATGTGAGCTTTACAAATTTAGTAGCCACCTCCCATAATAATCCGAAGTGAGGGCTCGTAGGAGGGTTAAAGTGCCACCTGATGTTGAGCTGAATGAGCTGTGTTTCAAGAGATTGCCACATGGGTTCTGCAGACAAGGATTGATACAGCTCTCTCAGTTGCCGTGCTGCACCAACAAAATTTGTACCTTGGTCAGAATACATGTCAGCAGGGGTCCACCTAAGTGATACAAATCGCTTGAGAACTGCAATAAAGACATTTGTGGAAAGTGAAGAAACCAACTCCAAATGCTTCGCCTTCATGGACATAGAAGTTGTCTTTCGTGTTTTGGATGGTTTGGTGACAAATGGTCCACCAAAATCCACGCCAAGCTTTAGGAATGGGCGAGTCTGACGAAGTCTAGACACTGGCAAATTCCCCACGAGAGGTTCATGAGCCGTGGGACTGCACTTAAAACAACGAACACATTTGTGTATCTCCTGTTGAATGATGTATCGAGCACTTAGAATCCAGAATTGTTTTTGAATTAGGGAGTGGGTAGTTTGCGGTCCTGAATGCAAGTAAGCAACATGAAAATAATCAATTATTAAAACTGCCAAATGACATTGGCCTGGAATCATAATAGGATGTTTGGCTCCGTCACCAAAGGATGAATGTTGCAATCTGCTGCCCACCCTGACAACAACCTGGGTATCGAGAAAAGAGTGCAAACTTCTAAGAGTACTGGAACTTTCACCTCTTCTAAGTATCTTAAGTTCATCTGAAAGGTAGCATTGTTGCACAAACAAAACCCAAAATAACAATGCCGCTTGAGTTCCTACATATGTCAAGGAGTGAGCTGTTGAATGAGATTTGTTTTGAAAGGCATCTCGAGCTCTAATGAGGCAGGCAGGCACCCTTTTCAGGCGTGAAAAGGAAAAAAAAAATGACTAACAACTTTACACCACCCACCTGGTTACATTCACCAACTAGAACACATACCTGCACTAGTTTGTGCCTGTAAGATTCCACTTCACTAAACACTACAACTCGATCTGCAGGCCAATTTCCTACATAGTCCTTCAGCATGTCAGGGTCATGAAATCACGAGGTATTGTTCATCAACTGGTCTGAGAGTGAACCCCTTGATGCCAAATTTGCTGGGTTGTCTGTAGATGGCACATATCGCCATGCAATGGAACCACCAATGTTTAAACTTCTGACACTCTGTTTGCCACAAATGACTAACTTATGGGGAGAATACTTAAGCCACGAAAGGACAGTAGTAAAATCTATCCACATGAAGAGTAACAGCTACTATCATGTTCACATACAATGTGTTTACATAGCTCCACAATATGTTCAATAACAAGGCCCCAGAAAGCTCAAGTCTTGGAATAGATAATGTTTTTAGAGGTGCAAACCTTAGATTTCGACATTACCAATTGTACTGAAACCACACGTTTAGCATCTACTACCCTAATATAAAGTACAGCAGCATATGCTCTCTCGGAGGAGTCACAAAAGCCATGAAACTGAATACTTGAGAAATCACTGTCCCAGACATACCTCGGAATTCTTACACTGGCTTAATAAATCAGTGACCCCTTAAAAATTAGCCATTTGTCAACAACGTTGCCAGGAACAAGTTCATCCCAATCCAGCCCCAATATCCACAGTATTTGAAGTAGTACTTTCACCCAGACAACCACTGGAGACACCCAACCACATGGATCAAACAACCTAGCAATTGTTGACAATATACCTCTCTTAGTTATGGAAGATCAGGAACACTCATGTGGTAGGTGAACTTGTCAGTTTCAGGGCATCAGTCACAACCAGTACCTTCAGGATAGGGCTGGAGTCTCCGTCAAAGCTACGCAGCACCTCCCATTCCTCTATGGGGACACTGTCTAGAAGATCTGGGTTGTTCGATGACCATTTATGTAGCTCAAAGCCACCCAATGCCAGGAGAGATGCAAGCTCTGCCTTGAGAGCTTGGGTTGCTTCTATTGTTGCTGTGCCACTGACAATATCAACAAATATGTCATGCTGTAACACTTGTGCTGCTAGTGGATACATATGTTCTTCATCGTGGGCAAGTTGTTGCATAGTTCAGATTGCCTGGTATGGCAAGGAGGCCAGTCCATAGGTAACTGTGTTTAATTCATAAATCTGAATGTCGTCGTCATGTGAATGTCGCCACAATATGCACTGATGTATACAGTCGTCTTGATGAATAAGAATCTGACGATACATTTTGCAGATATTCGCTGTGAAGACGACAGGTAAAACACAAAAATTGAGGATGATTTCAGTTAGGTCCTTGTGATCTTTTTTTGTTACCAGTACTGAGTGCGTCGTGCAATGAAACACCATTAGCTGTCTTTGCTGAGCCATCGAATACAACAGGTACTTTTGTTGTTGAACTCGGTCTCCTTATACACTGCATATTAAGGAATAATGTGCACAGGCACAAAACTGGGCTTCTGAGCATCACTGGTTTGCACTGTGCCTGCAGCTTGGTGTTCTGGTACACTCATCAATGGTGTCAAGTAACCCAGTTCCTCATACTCTTCCATGAAGGCTTTGTACTCAAGAGCCAATTTTAGACTCCTGCAAAACTTGGCTTCAAGATGTTTGAATCTGGTCAAGGCCTGCTGTAGTGTGTGTCTATAGTCAAGAGCAGACTGTCTAAATGGCAGACGAATAATGTACCTACCATCTAGTGCCATGGTATGGGTTGTGACAAAATGTTCCTCACATTGCTTGTCGTCTTGTGACATTAACTCTAGCCCTGGGACCTCCTAAATCTCCCAGAACCTTCGGAGCTTCATATCAAAGTTAGTTTGTACAAGAAATGACACAGGTGTTGCACGATTTGCATGTGGTTCGTAAGAGGCCTTTCAAGTCACCACCCAACTGAAGATTGAATGGAACGCATGAGGGTCACCTGAGATTTTGGCACCAATCCTAGCTTCACTATGTCAGCTAACAACGGAATATCAACTGGCCCAGGGACATTGAATGAGGGGTCTGCCAGTTTCAAGTCTGCATGGTGTGTCACTCTCTCTCTAAAGCAATTGTTGAAGATGGAATAGGATGTGTTATATTTTTAAGAACAATGGCTCTTACATAGAAATGTTTTTCCCGGCAGTCAAATGGCCTTATTAAACATGACACGACACCTTTAGCACCACACACGGAGGTTTGTCAAGTACCTGCATCTTCTACTGCCTGACGGTGACGTGGCAAACCTAACCTCTGCACTATCTCTTCAATGATGAACGAAGTCTGCGAGGCCCCATCCAACAACATTGTAACAGTATGAAAGTTTCCACTCCCATCATGCACATGCATAAGTGCAGCTTGTAATAATACGACAATATGTTGCTTTTCATTATTGTGAGAAGAGTGAAGTGCCTGCAATTTATATTTAGACTCTTTACACATCTGATCAGGACCATTATTTTGATTAGTGAAATGAAGCAATGAATGATGTTTACCATTGCCCATTCTACACAAAAACTTTGACAAACACATTCGTGATGTGTGACCTCCCTTTAGGCAACTAAAACAATTTTTTTTCTCCTTCGCCAATTGTACCCTCTCATCTGTAGATAACGACACAAACTTATCACATTTGTAAATTAAATGGGGTTGATCGCACACAACTCGCTGTTTATCCTTTTCCACTGCCACTAATGTAGTGCCTCGCCAGGATTGTGGTTTCATATATGTTTTAGTAGAAGATGGTTCTTTCAACTGCTTGGCTGATCATGTTGTAATGCTAAACTATGAGCAGAGAGCAGCTGAACACTTTCCTGTGCTGTTGAAAACTCCTCTCCTTAATAGGAAAGTTTTCAGCCTGCAAGGCATTCAAGTTCTCTCTAACCACACTAACAAAGCGTGATAATGACTCTGGTGATGAGGTAACAGGCGGTACATGTAGAATATTTTGCACATGTATGGTTGCAGAAATACGTATGTTCTTAAACTTCTTCTCAAGAAGTGTCCAAACTACGTCGTAGTTCTCTGAGGCAAATTACAAATAAGATCCTTCGGTTCTCCCCTGAGGCAACCAATAAGGTCATGTAATTTTTGAACATTTGTTAGGGACTCCTCTTGGTGCACTGTTGCCGTAAACCGCTCAGCGAACGAGGTCCATTCCGCCTTGCTACCGGAAAAAAACTGGCAATGGTAATGGCGTCAAAATTGCTCGTGGTCGGCCGCCGCGACTCGTTCCCTCCGACTGCCTGGCTGTACACCGATTATACTCACGACGTAAATGTCTGTATAATCTTCAGAAGTCACTGAAAGATGCCTTTAATGACCCAATGCTTCTTATCTCTGTCTTTGGTGAGGACACGCACAATGCACTGTAGATCGCCTGAAACTGTTTTTTCTTTTCCGTAATTTCTTCGAAGGCAATCGCGAACTCTTCCAACTTTTCATAGTCACTGCTTGCATCATTTAACAAATTTGTAACTTCATTAATCTTCTCAATCACGTAATCGAACATGATTAACTGTAGCTCAGTGGTAATGGCAGCCATGACCACACTTTCGGTAAACACAATTGTGTTTATCGAGTTCACTTCACCTCAACGGCACACGAACAGTGCGATTATAACTTAATGAACGTGATACCACCAAGGTGTGGTTATTTACTAAGTAGATACTACCCGGAGGACCAATAAATATTTAATTAGTATCACATATTTCTTAAATAGCTTCTTGTACACGAGTTGACAAGACAATACTATATTACAACACAAACTTGATAAAAAAAAAGTCCTAGAAAGAACAAATACAACAAAAAAAAAAATCTTCGGAAATACAGATGTTAACAAAACATTTTAAAGGAATTTAAAATCTCGTTTGTTTTAATTTCCTTTACATATACACTTTTACTTGGAAAATGGAAACGTTTATATATAGGCCGTTCACGATAAAGTGAGCACATTTGAAATCAACCGCACGAAAAGAATTCAGTGCTCCTACCTGGATACACTTTAATGGACGCATGTCACTCAGTGCGACTGTTAAAGTTGGTAACGATGGAGGGAAAGTAGTTTCGTGTCTTAACGCCAAATTAAGTGTGTTAGGTAACCATTCGTGATAACTTGAATTATTTCTTTCACTTTCTGTTGTTCTTTAATGCATCTGAATGTAAGAATTGATCGATTTGTAAAATACTTACTTCTCTAACAATTTAATCGTTTCACTTGACCGACACGTGAATAAAGTCATGAGGCCCATAGCAGTTTAATTTTACATAGGCGGAAGAATGCACAACGTGCATACGCGTAGATCTTAAGCATGTCTTTCGAAAGTGCTCAGTTTTACCGTGAACAGCCTGTATGAAGGAGTATCGTTTATAAACTCTTGTGGATTGTTTTCTAATACTCTTGGAATTATTTCGCAGAGAAATTTAGCGAGACTTTTTTTTTTTAACGTGGTCCAGCCCACGAGCTGATTGGCTACGCGTGGCTCTGAAACACACATCTCGTGTATGACTGGCTATTGCTTGCTGCGAGAGAGTTCTGATTGGCGAACGTTGCTGGCGCGTGCGGCTGCAGTTCATAGCACAAGCAGCTGTTTCACTTGTCTATTGTCATGAATTTTGATGGGGCCGTGGTTGCATGGCGGCTAGAGAGCTCGCCCCACACCGAAGCGAACCGGACTCAATTCCCGGCTGGCGCCACTCCCGGGTTGGCGTGACTCGCAGATTTTCGCGTTGCTCCACATCACGCCATCTCATCGGCTCTCAAGACCACGATTTTAAGAGCCGTTCAAATCACTTCGCTCAATTCGCATACACGCACGCATACAAATAATTGTCATTGCTATCATCTGCGGAACTAAGATTTTTTTTTTTTTTACGTCTAAGCTTAGATTAATTTTTTTCTACAATTTTCCCCAACGGGAAATAAAGTTCGCAACAAACGCTGTCTCAAATGCAGCAGTAACCACACATTGGCTTACAGAGAACTGAACTTTGCGTTACTGAATAAGTTATATACCCAAGTGCATTAGAAGGAATTAACAGTACTTCGAAATCCGAATTTTATATAGGCCTAGTAGTATGTTTTTACTCCTCCCCCTTTTTTTTACAGAAATAAACATAAGAATATTAGAATGTAGCTATTTATTAAAAGTTGTAGTTTTAAACATATACATAACTTTGCCATTGATCGGAAGGAAACATTCGGTAACAAAAATTGCGCAGGATAATTGTGAATTAACGTTTCCCCATTTACAAGTACCTCTTGATGTTTTCATGAAGAACCAATTACGCGAGCAAAGTTTATTCGCCACTAGTCATCGTTTCAACTACAGTTTGAAAACTAGTACTGTTCTATGGCGCAAGTTGAGCATTCTAATGTTATTATACACCAGTATGACTTCACGTAATGTTGAAGTCTTCTCCTTAACCAGTGTGACGTCCGTATGTTTGTTCTGGATACGGTCACAAAAGTTATAGTTCGCTCATGGTTACTTCCAACTGTTCTGAAGCCCTGCTTAAGTTCTACTTCCAGCATATTCCTCCGCCTAGTGTGAACAAATCTTAGAGTCTAGAAAACTGCACCAGACACACATTGCGCCGCATTCGTGCGCACTCAGTGTAATAATATTTTGCATAATAACTTTCTTACTACGTATTACCAACACACTTATTTTTCTCTGGTTTTATTCACAGTAATTATAAATTAAATATTATAATTTATAGACAAAATGTAACTTAGAATTTCAGTCCAATAAAAAAAATTAAGTGCTTTTGTGTTAATGAAAGTATAAAACGCTTTCGATATATAGCATATTTACAAAAAAAAACACAAGTACCTCAGTCATGGTGTAATTTTTCTAAGGCGACAGAAAGTGTGATGAAAGCGCGAACAGGCTATAGCTATATTGTGGCAAGAGGAACTGAATGTAAACAAAATGATCTAAAATATGATTCTAATGTTACATTGGTTGTCACAACACTGAAACAATTGAAAACAGATCTTCAAATAGCTACGAACAAATATGTTGCAGGAACAGATGATTTCGTAAAACGTAATTCTCTTACTTTAGAACATTGTTGCTAAGTACTTTTTATACTGCACTCCCCGACCTTACAACCTAAACTGTTAAGATTTAAACACGCACCATGTAGTTTAGTTTACTTGAATAATGCTTTCTAAATACCGGCAGGAAACCAACAAAACAGACGAATAGGGCGAAGTGTGTTTGCCAACCACGTGTAATCGATGCGCTGTAAAGTGCTCTAGATAGCAGCGAATTAACTCGCCCAGTGTAATAAACTTTTACGTGACTAAATTTTTAATCATTTTTTTCCCGGCAGCTCTACCCTATCGTGACCACCGCATCGTATTTTAGAATCGCAGGCTCTGACAATTTAACCGGATAATACACAGGTATGTCGCGAAAAAAAGTAATTGCGCAGTCAGAACGGACACAAACGGGTGGGGAAAAAAATTACCCATTTTCACGACAGTGTCGCAGTGCTGTATTACAACAAAAATTTAGTGGACAAACTCATCATCCTTTCTTTGCACTTCTATTGCCAAGTAATTTCACAGATGTTCTCAACAGATCAGGAAGTGTAGGTTTTTACTTAAAAAATATTATCAAAGTAATTGCTTTCAGAAAATTGCGCCAAATGGATGAAAACGTATTTTCAGCAATGCTTACGGTCATTCGAATGTATTACTATGTTCTCAGAATACATTTTTAATACCTTTTCTGAATAATCAATTTAGATATTATGTAAAATAGTGTAGCGACCATCTTAGACCAAAATTTGTCTCTACTGAAATATTATTACTAAATCTTCTACTCGTAACTTCATACACATCATTTAAAAAAGTGGCTAGTAATATATTGAATTGAGATATCAACACCTTTTTCCCCCTCGTAAAGAAACTATGTGTGTGTATTTCTGTAGTGTCTATTCATTTTATCAAATGCATACAGTATTTTCGGCGCTACTATGGCATACTTCATTAAAAACACTTATTACCCCATAGTGTTTCAAAGCATGCTATTAGTTCCCAAAAAAAACAGGATGTTTTTTTCTTTGCACTCCGCAACACTTTTTGTAAGCTGAATGTGTTGCACAAATTCCACAGCTTTGGGAAAAATAACTTTTTGTTGGTAATGCATATTAAATTGACACACGTATCGAGCTAAATACGGCAAAAGAGGGGTCTGCCAAAAAAGTTATGCTCTCGATAGTTACACAAAAACAGAAATTTTGGAGTAAATAAATTAATCACAAGTACATCACGTACAATTGGTTTCTGACGTAGTAAACCCGCAAAAATTCTAGGTCCCTTTGGTAGTACTACTTTGTATCAAAATAAATAACATTGGCGGAATATCTCGCGAACCAATACAAATAAGCCTTAAGAGGCACTGGAAGGCCTTTAGGTACAGAAAATACGCCATATTTGAATTCGGAACAGTTTTTCTGACCCACAGAAAATTTGCGTTCTCTTAAAATTCGGTAAGGCTACCGTTGTCAACGAGAGCTCTAATTATGTCCCAAATTTGATAATGTTGTAAATAATTCCTGATAAATACATAATGTGTCTGAATTAAAACGAAGATTTAATTTAATGACTTGCTAGGCCAGATTTTTTCCACTTTTAACCTAAATTGTATAGGAAAATATCTACGAGACCTTGATAGCCTAGATGTGGAATAGTTCTATAAGAAAATTTATGACACCGCACGAGAATAAACATGTTTCTGGATTGCTCTATTTATAGAAGTTCTTAAACCTCTCTAAGTGTTGTTTATAGTAGTATACCTCAATAAAATACCGGTTATTTGATTTATAACATATAACATGTGCAACACTAAGTTCTTATCTCGTTAGGCCAACCAATAATTTATATGCGTTTCTGAACCAACAAAAAAACAATTAAGGTTACCTTGGTGAAAGTTTCCCAGGCCAATCTATCTCGAGAGAACGACGCACGAAGTGGCAAAAGGGCGAGTTGTAATGCCTGCGTGGTTAGGCAACACTACATCACACAAGCCTGATCCCTGAAGAGCGTTGCATTTCATTATGATGCTTCAGACGGCATCAGTGTGCGAATCGGTTATCAATTGTGAGAAGGGGGAAGGGTGCCAGGGAAAAGAGTGCCAGGGAGTTCCCCCCCCCCCAGACACACACACACCCCTCCACCACCCTATTTTCTCATAAAATTCTTTTCCCCAACTCGTCTAAGAAAAATTATTTCCCTGCCAGGGAAATTATATATAGCGTGATGCCTACTTCACGTGGAAAGTACAGGCTCGAAAACACACGTCACAGACGACGTGTGTGTGTGTGTGTGTGTATATATATATATATATATATATATATATATATATACTGGCCATCAGAACGCAGGTTTTCGGTGTAGCGCAAAGTTTCTCGTCGCCCTCGGTGTACTCAATTTCACTTCGGGAACAGATTTGATTCATATACCTTTCAGACACGTTTTAATGTACGGTTTCAGGTGTGGAAAAAAAATTTTAATACTCGTCTTGTGCTCAAGTCGGCACAGCACTTGTTTCCTTATCGCGGTCAGTGACTATAGGCTATATGTCCGGCTACAGTTACACGAAACCAATTATGACCTAGGCCAGTAAGGCAGTTTGCGAATCATTTACCCACAGGTAAGATCATTGGTCATTGAGCTTCGCAGTGTGCAATGCAAGCCAAAAATTACTTACACGTTCGTAAATTACACCATTGTGTAAGCTGGGACTGAATGGGATATAAAACTACAGTTTTTATAAGCTAGTTCATATTTCGCGCCACTAAATATCGGCCACTTTTCTGGGAAATGCGAATCAAAAGTCTTGTTCACTAAAAGAAATTCCTCCCCCCCCCCCCCGACCTTGTAAAAATGTAATTCGCGCCCTGGGCAGCAAATTATTTCCTAAATTAAGACTCATATTTATAAATCGCATAGTTACACACACAAGAAAATCTCTACAGCTGTGATATGCGACATACTGAGACGACGCTCCGATAACAGGTGGGCACATCCCAATAAACCGGGTGTGCATGCCACTGCACTAACACAGATAAGAGCCTCCACACGAACCCCCAAAAGACAATTGGAGTATAGATAGGTTTGGCCGGCTCTTAACGGAGTTTCGAGAGTCGACGAGGCGGGCACGGGGTAGCGCAGGAATGCAAGAGCGAAGGAAACGGGGATATCCCCGAGAAAACCCGCCGACCAGCGGCATCTTCCGGGGCACGATTCCCACATGCCACAATCCGGGAGTGGCCCGGCCGGGGATTGAACCCGCTTCGCCTTGGTGGGAGGCGAGCAGACTAACCGATCGGACACCACGGCCCCTCCCACCAATAGGTAGCTGATGTTAGCCCCCCCCCCCCTTTTTTTTTCCCGGACTAACATAGCGCGCGCGCACACGCACTAACACACAAGTTATAAAGGATATATTCCATTGAAGTTCTGCATCCGACTTATCAATACGTAGAACTCAACCAGCAGAAGAGACACTCCCGAATTACGAAATTTGAAGTTTTTTTCGTAATCTCTTATTTTATTAACCCCGAAGTATAGCAAAAATAGCAAGGAATCTTACGGAAATGTGTGAAATTTACGGTGAGTTCGTTACAGAAAAAGCAACGTGTCTTTAATTTTACGGAGAGATCTAAAGTTTTTTTTTTACAGGACCTTCCGACAATTACGGGAATTATTTTAACAGTGCGTTCATGACTGCCGTCGGAATAAGGAGGACTTCAAAATTGTAGAAATTATGCATACTACAGTGTTTATCATCGCTTAATCAAAACCACGGTATACAGTATTTTTTGAGGGGGAATGACCCTCACAATTTGGATTTAGCAGTTTTCTCCCTACGTCTTCCGTTCCAGAGGTTGTATCAAACTTCTTGGCGCTACACAGCACATACGATAATTTCCTAAATTTTTTGATTTTGTTGCAGGTTCACTGCCCTCGTTACATTCTAAGAGGTAAAAGCCAAGAAGTAAAAAAAAAAAAGCGATTTCATGCGAACGACTACAAAGATGATGGCAGGAACGGAAACCATACCATATAGCTTTAAGGAAGTGTGTTAATAAGCTATACTTTATGCCCTGTCAGCCTACAAAACTTAACAAAACTCATGCCAGGTTTTGGAGGCAGAAAACATAAATCCAAAATGACAGTGATCAATCGCCCTCAAGTCAGGACAATGTTGGATACTACATATAGTTAACCTCCTACACTCTTACAGATTAAAATCACTGGTTCACGTTTAAGAGTTATTTTACTGAATCTTCAGCTAAAACGCTGCTATTATAGGCTGTTCACGGTAACATGAGCACTTATGAAAGCCCTAATTTAGATATATTTGCATGCACGTCGTGTGTTCTTCGCCTTATGTAAAATTATCATTGACACGAGCCTCATCGCTTTCTTCATGCGTTGGTCGAGTGAAAATGTGTAAGTATTAGAAAAAGGTATTTTAAAAAGCTGCTAACTTTTACATTTCGACGCATAAAAAATAAACAGAAAGCGATAGAAATAATTTAAGTTATTACAAATGGTTACCTAACACCTTTATTCGCCTTTAAGCTGTGGAACTACTTCCCCCTCCATCGTTACCAACTTTACTAGGCGCACGCCACTCAGTGAGCATTTTAAAATATATGCAGGTAGGAGCAGTGACTTTTCAAGGGTGAATTTCAAAAGTGCTCACTTTATCGTGAACTGCCTCTATTGACGAATCAGTGGAATGCGCTGAGGCTTTTAATACCAGGCCAGTGCAATCCATGATGACTCGGTATAAAGCACTGTATGATCAGCGAGTACCAGCAATCAAAATTATCAGTAGAATTATACTGATTCTATTGGAGTGGCTTCAACAGATCTGCAGTCGAATTTGTTGATTTAGAGAGCAATTTTATCGGTTTCGATTTTAGTGTGTTGTGAGATGGCTCTGCTTATAAAGGCTGTTCACGATAAACTGAGCAATTTTGAAATTCACCCTTGAAAAGTCACTGCTCCTACCTGCATATATTTTAACAGGTGCACAAGTGACGCGCGCGCCCAGTAAAGTTGGTCATGTTGGAAGGAAAGTAGTTCCATATCGTAACGTCGAATTAAATGTATTACGTAATCTTGTTGTGATGGCTAAAATTCTTTATTTCACTTTATGTTTGTTTAACGCAGCTAAGTGTAAAATTCAGCAGATTTGTGAAATATTTATTTTTATAATAATTTCAGAGTTTCACTTGACCGACGCATGAACAGTGTTGAGGCCCATTAGTGTCAATTTTACATAATGCGGAAGAATACACGGCGTACGTACAATTAGATCTCGTGCAAAAGTGCTCAGTTTACCGTGAACATCCTATACACTTAGTTATACGATGAAACCTATTTACCCGCTGAGCTCCTGCTAGAAATCAGCCCCTAGTAACTTGGTAATTAACCGAGTGGACCAACAACAACTCTTACCATGTTACGAAAATGTAGTTAAGCGTAACTGAACACGCACGTTGCCAAATTATTGTAACAGATTTTGTGAGAATGTTTTCCTAGCTCTCAAGAAAGATGAGCAGAAACACAATTGAGTAATTAAATCGCACCAAGTTTTTGCTAGTGTGTAAGATAAACGAATTCGGGCGCACTATACATGCGATGACTGTGAAGCTGATGAGCAGTAGTGTATTATAAATTTGATAATCGGATACTAATAGTTTATAACTTTTAGATTAACTTATCACTTGTGATATTGCTAGTAGAAAAGATAAAGTACTAACTAAATCTAAATTTGATTTTGCAAAAGGTATTTCTTAACCAGCGATTTCTTTCAACGGATTTTGTCAGCGTGCGAGTTATTTGCCAAACGTTGCCACATTGCTTCATGTAGGATGTGCTATTCCTATGTAAAACTTACGCGTTCTTTAAACAAAACGCCAGTTCGACTATAAATAGAAAGCTACGAGTCATAGTTATTACTTATTGAACGTTTCATATGTTCGTGTTGAATTCTGAAGGAATTGGTATATCAAACAAACTCGCTCCGACCATGGTTTCAGTAACTATGTAAAGCACTGAAAAATAAGTTACATAAGAGTGCTGTACAATGAGTATATCTGCTTTAATTATCGTAGCTTTTTTTCTTCATAGCCCCGTTTACTCGCATGCGTATTATAAGCACACGAAATTTTCGTAGACTAGCCTAACTTACATGGCACACGCCAAAACCGAAAATAAACTTAAATATAATCTCATCTTTCTGAGTACAGCCACGCACACTTTAAAACACACACTATTTAGATTCAACCGTTGCCTGTCCTAAATGATTAAATTTAAAAAAAAATAAACACAGTTGTCACGCGCTTTGAGACATGCTTGAGGATAGAATTTAAGTTTGAGAATACTCGGGATTAAAAGTTATGTTCAGACAAAACACAGAGGATAATTCAGAATACGACAAGTAAGAGGAAAAAGTCATTTGATAGACTTTTTACATACAGTTGGTCGGCTAAGTTATGGGTCCAATTCCGTGTGCAATCGCTGGACAGTATTTAGTTCCCTTTCCTGAGATGCAAGCCGTTGTGTCGGCCAGGTCAGCGACAGTAGAGCAATACTAGCGCTATCTCTCTCTCGCACGCACGCGCACACACCCCGGGCCCCCAATTATCTCGGCGCCACTTGCGCAATGCAAGCACAAGGTGTTCTAGTCTGTTGACACAGGTCAGCGGCGGTGTCCGTGTGTGCTCGACAACCGTTCCCGTTCTCTCGTAATTGCGTCGCTCCTTCGACCATGTCCACGTGGGACAACCGTGGCCATCCCTCCATTTCGCCCATGTCCCACTACCTCTCCCCGCTGCCGCTAACACAGCACCGATCTACATGGGCACTGCTCTGTGTGGTCTAGTGACGGGATAATCGCTTAATTTTGTAATTCGAATGAACCGATTACGAATATTATTTAATCGAATAAATTATCGGAAAAAATAATAGTTTGTCTTGTTCTAATCCGAACATAAAAATTGACCCGCAAATACTCTATATTTCTATAAATTTGTTTAAAACTAATCTCACCAAATTTTTTCTGTTTATTTTCAAAAATTTCTGTTAGTTTGAAAATTTCTTGTTTCAAAATTATAGTTTTTATTCCTAATGAAGGTGCAACATGTAGGTATCTGCTATGTTTTGTTTTAAGCATAAACAGCTGGAAATCGTGAATAATTGAATAGTTTTAAAATAATCGATGAATCGATTATAATTAATCGAACAATCGATTATTTTACAAGCGATTATCCAATAACTGGTTGCTCTTGCTACAAGATAACGATACCTGCAACTTTCGGTGCGGCCAACGCCAAAAACTCTCTCGCAGCGATCTCTGTGTGCTATTTTTAAAAACAATGCTTGTAGCGAAATCGGCGGCCGTGACTGTGTAGTCGGAACCATACGCCCTCCACAAACGCCAACCGGGATCGATTCCCCGTGGGGTCGCCCGGATATTGGCATGTCGGAAACGTGGCTGACTCTGCGGTTAGTCAGCGGGTTTTCTCGTTGATATTCCCGGTACCCCTCCTTTTCATTCCGCCGTTGCTCCGTCTCCACCTCATTTCAGCCAACGGCTCACAAAGCCGGGATGTCTGTATCATTCCTTATGCAGAAATTATTCGTTTCAGTGTCATAACAGAAGAGCCACGGTCATTACCGAAAACGTGTCATTATAGAAGCGTTTCATTTCAGGTTTCCGTGAAAATTTTTGTACCCGATTGTTTATAGGCGGTCCCTGGTTGTCATTAAACGGTGAGAATAAATTAATGAGAAAATTTTGTATTAAGTTAGTTGGTGCATAAATATGCGTTAGTAGGTTATATATTATGTCTTTAATAATGAGTAAAGTAATTAACTAAGCTTCTATTGTCGCATTTTTCAGTAAACCCTCTTAAATTTGAATCAGGTAGAAGTGTAAATAAAATTTTTCAATATGGCGAGTGTAATGGGCTCATAAGTGCCAACTGAAAACCAGTAACTTCTCTCTCTCACTATCCCTCTCTCCCCCCTCCCTATTTTCCCCTCTTTCTCTCTTACTCTGTCTCTATCTCTCTTTCTCTTCTCTCTTTCCCTCTTTATCTCTATCTTTCCCTCTCCTTCTGTCACCCTCTATCTCTCTTTCTCTCAACTTGTAGCGTAATCAAGGAAATTGTTACATTTGCGAGTACACAGCAAATATGTAGCGCACATCACCTCAAGTCAAATTTGTATTTAGGACTAACGAAAATTTGCTTGTGACAGGGTTGGATGGATCGTGCCTCCAATTTGCTGTGTGTGAAACTATTATATGGATAACTAGGTTTAAAAGTTATACTTGGAACATAAGCTGCTGTGCTTAACGAAAACGGTGAAAGTTTCTGCAGTAGCTGTAGCCATATTTATCATTCGCTTTCACTGAGCTGTCTGTACTAAGTGAGATAGTTAATATTACTTAAAGCAATATCCACAGTAAGAAACTTGCATCCGTAAACAAACCTAATTTATTAAATCTTTTTTCCAGTCAAAACACACAATTTGCTTGTTTATCTTGTGGTAACAGTGGCATATAAATCTGGTGCTTCTAGAATAATTGAAATAGAACGAAAGTCTGGAATTTTCAGTAGTAACTCTGATGTGTACAGGAATTATCTTCTGCATATTATAAATCCAAGCTATTTTTTTATATATAATAAATCGGCAGTAACAATATAATATTATAAAGAACTGCTGCCGTGTAATATATATATATATATATTTTAAACCCAAATGGAGAAAATCGCTTGTGGGAAGTTTGCAATAAACTTTTCCTGCTTGATGCAGGTGATTTCGTACCTTGCGGCGAAGTAAGCGGTTCTTGCGCATTTCCTCCGGGGGCGAAGGCTCCTGTTTATAATCCTCTTTCTCGATGTTTTACCGTCGTCTTTGGCTTCGCAATTTCTCGAGCTCGCCGGCGTTATTGACGTCTAACCTCGTCTTGGTAACGTGTTCTCTTTGTACGCTGCCGTACGCCGACGGCTCCTTCGCAGCGGCGCGAGCAAAAACAGATATTGCAAACTGCTCCCACCTGTTGCTTAGGCCATAGACTAACGTCGAGGTAAATGGATTTTCGCCTTTCTGCTCATATCCACGATCTTTCTCATCCACGTGGTGGTCCACAGTGATGAACGTGTCAGTTTACATTTTAATTTTTAAAAGACGCCTTTTTTTTTTTGCGAATGTAATACTTATTTTAGTATCATTAATACTAAGTTAGTGGAAGTGTACAAATATCCTTGTATATCCTACAATATAACCTTCTCACATAAACTGAGTTCTATGGCCTATTCTATGGCATAACCAACAGGTTAGGCCATAGACTAAACATGTTCACAGTCTGTCGAAGTCACATGGTCAACAGTGATGGACGTGTCCGTTTACGTTTGATTTTCCGAATGCGACGTCCTTTTTTGCAAATGAAATGCTTATTCTAGTTGCACTACAACTATGTCAGCGTAGGTGTACAAATACCGCAAGTCATCTACTAGAATAAATATTGTTCTAACCTTAAAACCTTTGTGGGTTTTGACAGTGCTGTTGGGAGTAAAGCCGTCCTATATTGGAACACGAAGAATAGTCAGCTTGCGTGAACACTCTACCCCGACTTCCTGTCTACGGTACAGGCAAGCCTCAGAATCCTTATTCACGCTGTATAGTTTGCTATAGGCTGTTCACGGTAAAATGAGCACTTTTGAAAGCCCTGCTTAAGATCTACATTTATGCACCTTGTGTATTATTCAGCCTTATGTAAGATTGGCGTTGTCATGGGCCTCATCGCCTTATCCATGCGTCGGTCAAGTGAAACTGTAAAATTATTAGATAAGTAGATATTTTACAAATCTGCTCATTTTTACACTTCGATGCATTAAAAACACAGAAAGCATTAGCAATAATTTAAACTATCAGAAATGGTCACCTAACACTTTTCATTCGACGTTTGGATATGGAACTATTTCCCATCCATCGTCACCAACGTAACTGGGCGCACGTCACTCAGTGCGGCCGTTAAAATATGTGCAGGTTGTTTTTAAAAGTGCTCACTTTATCGTGAACATCATTTAATCCGCAATTGCTGGTCATGCGATGGTTTTCGTTGGGTTGTCGTTTTGTAATTGGTTTGTTGTTCAGTTTTGACTGTCCTGTCAGACGTGTCGTGCAGGCGCGAATTAAAAAAATGGAGGGGCAGGTGCTCTTTCCTCAAAAAATATGAATCGTATTATGGAAGGGGAGAGGTTGAAGACTGCTTCATATGAGAACTAAACATTTTAATAAAACAGCAAGTATATACACTAAATGATTAAGGTAACTGACATAGGATTAATATTGTGTTTTTTATAAAGTCTTCATAAGCGAACCCCTATTTTAAATCAAATTTTAAAGGACAAGTGGTTACTGTGGACTATCCTTGATAGATAAACATTTGCTCTCGCAGACTTATTTGTAGACCTTTCCGAGCCCTACAATTTTGTAGTACGTTAATTTGATGTCTCTCTTGTGTTTTAGTCAGCGTAAGCCATGTAAGCGCCCAAAAAGCGGGCGTTTCCGGTTTTATTATAACGTTGACATTTCGCTACTATCATTACATTTAATATTAATATATTATATGCCTAAACCTTCAAGAAATTCTCTAAATTATGGTGAAAACCGCACCAGAATCAAGTAAGTAGTTTAGAAGCCATAGCCGACTACACAGACTCGCGTGGCCGGATGACTTTGTTTTATACTACGTATAGATTCTATCGCAAGGTTATGACTCTATTATTAAGGGTGGCAGCAGGCAAGAAAAAGGATGTACACGTCCCTCTTCCACCAGTTCAGTATGTACGTGACCGTTCAGTATGTACGTGACCCCTTATTGTATAGAAGATGTTGCGAAATTGCATGTTAATACGTCTGAGTAACATTCCTCACATCTGGGGGATGAAGGAAAAAAAAGTTACAGAAACATAGGAGCCCGAACGATTCGTTTTCGTCACTACAGCCCGTATTGCATACCGTACAGTGTATGACCCGCGGGCTGGATCATGTTACTGTGGAATGCCATCGCAGCTGTAATTGGCAGTCCCATACTAGCCCCTGAGGAGCCCTGATTTGGATCCACTAGACTTTTATTCGTGGAGACATTTAAAGGCCCTTATGTATGCAACCCCAGTGGACGTTGTGGGCACCCTCCGTAACCGTATTGTGGTGGATTGCGAAACAATCAGGAATTTTCCAGGGATTCATCAACGTATCCGGGTGTCCATGCAACGGTGGGTTGGTGCATGTGTTCGTGCTTGTGGATGGCATTTTGAACATTTCCTTTAGTGTCGACGATAAGCTTTCACACATGTGTAACATTTTTCCTGTGCAGTTACTACTGTACTAGGTGTAGTGTCGTGTGAGGTGTGTACCATGCAAACGAACGCGCGATGGCATTACACAGTACCATGATCCAGCTCGCGGTCCATGCACTGAACGTTATGTACAGGATAAATCCTTTTAAAGAGGCCCCGTGGGACATGTGTGTAAGGTAGCGAGGGACTGAGGAAATACAGTCGAGTGTGACAACAAAATACCTAGAGTAGGTGCTGGAAGTGGCCGTCAGTGACCTCGAGGCAGGTGTGCAGACGACACCGCGTGCAGAATGCGCCGTGGCTCCATCCTGCTGTAAGTAAGCATTGTTGCGCTCATCCTCCGTCAGTTGTCCCGCAAATACATTGAAAATGTGTTCGATGTAACGAGCCGAGTTCACAATCTCATGGAAGAACACGGAGATGATGCGGCGTGATGACACGGCACACTAGACACAGAGTTTCTGGGGATGCAGCGGAGCTTCCGTCAACAAGTGTGGATTGTCACCTGACCAATGGCGCGTGTTCTGGGAGTTTACGTATCCTGGCAGATGGAATCATGCTTCATCGGAAAATAATACATACCCATCCTGGGACACCTCCGGAGCAATACTGGACATAAACCACTCCCAGAACTGCGCTCGAGCTGCCTTGTCCACATCCGTCTCACACTCGCTGCTTGGCTTTCCTGGCGACTGGGTGTGCGTACCTGCCTTTTCGAGAGTGCACGATTCTAGCTCGCGGACACACGGAGTCTCGTCGGCCTGTTGCTCTGGTTCAACAGGTCATCTTGAGTCTAGCCCAATTGGGTTAGCGACGAGCCTCCGTTCAGCGGCCTAGGGTAATTACTCTTTTTCATCCGTAATTTTTTTTACGAACTAACTTATATTGCTGTTTCAATACTATCCAGGCCCTGGAAGGGACGGAGGTGATGGATGCGTTGGGGGGGGGGGGAGGGGGCGTGCTGCGGCAGCTGGCCGAGCTGTCCTCCCAGACACACGTAGAAAATGTCGACACAGTTACAGTAATTTTCCAAGGTGTTTCTACACAAATACCAGCCTCGAAATTTTACCAAAAATTCCGCAACGACACACAAATAACGAACACAAACACCCTCCCTCCTGCCCCGAGAAACCAAGGCGAACACAAGCTCGACTGCAACAATGGAATGGAAATGGAATCAGAAAACACACATCCCACTGAGGCGGAATGTACAATTGAGAAGGCGCGAAGGAAACTAAGTAAGCGTCAAGCTGAAATGTACGAGGAATCGGACCGACAATTCGAGATGGAAGCGCGAAAACGCCTGGCTCCTGCCAGAAACCAACCCCTCCCAAGCCGCACTGCACAGTCGCAGGCGTTGCAGTCCGGTGTGTCGGTTTCAAAGCGATTCGACGCCCTCCGAGATGTCAGAAACTCAAAACGCCCCCGGCCCTTCAGGCCTTCCTCCCACACGAACTCGGCTGCACTCTGACACAAACAAGAGGAAACCACAATACAGACTTGTAGTCCCAGGCCCACAACACTACTCGAAAATCGTCGCCAATCTTCGGGCGATCCGCGCATCCGGTTACACTCTCTCAATGGCCCGTAACGGCATTCACATTGTGGTTGAAGACTTACAAAAATACAAAGCAGCCTCAGACTTTCTCAAAACCAGCCACATCCCCTATTTCACTTTCGCTTACTCGGTGGATCTCCCACAGAAAGTAGTGGTCGACCTGCCGGCGGACATAGACCCTGACACCATCAAACAAGAACTCGCAGAGCGCGGCTACAACATACTTGACGTATACCAGTTCAAAACCAACATGCCAGATCCCTCCAACCCCGAACACACAAGGCTGACTCCGCTGCGCCTTTTCAATGTGACAGCCGCTCGGAAAGACACTCTGCCCTCGCTACTTACCATCAACCGGCTCAACATGACCGTAGTTGACCCCCGCCCCTACCGAAAACGGCTGTCCGATGTCGCCCAGTGCAAAAACTGCCATGCCCTCGATCACACCAAAACCTACTGTCACCTGCCTACCGTCTGCCTCACTGCAAAGGTCCCCACGCCCTGGATGAGTGCACGAAGGAAAGCCCTACTTCGCGGTGCTGCAACTGCAAAGGCCTTCACCTAGCTTCCTCCAAGGAGTGCCCCAAAGTCATGGAGATAATTCAGCGCCGCCAGGCAACAATTGATCGTAGAGCTGAAAAGAGGGCGCAACACAGATTGGCTGCACCTGTAGCCTCCCCCCCCCCCCCCCCTTGCCAGAGATATCTCGGCTTACCCCAAACTCCTGAATGCCCGGGCACTCCCAGCCTCCCATTCATACGCAAGTGCAACCAGGGGTCCCACACAATAATACACACTCCCTCAGCAATCCCTTGCAAACACACAAATTCCGCGAGTCCGCTCTCCACTTCTCCTCCCCTCACCATGCCGCACCAATGAGTGAAATTGGCGAAACCATGCGAGAAGTCCGGGAATTCCTGGACTTCCTGCGGGATGCAAATTTCAAGGCGTTGATGTCGCATTTCCGCACCTACATGGAGGCAGAAAAACAAATCGCAGATCCCACTGAAAAAGCTATGCTGCTGCTGCTGCAGGCTTTCACCACGTTCCACGCCGCTCCCTAATGGGCCATAACACCCAGCATAACCCTGGTTCCCTGTCCCTTCTGTATTGGAACAGCAATGGCATTTTTGACCAACTATACGAGCTAGAGAGATTACTGGAAACGTACGGTATTGAAGTCGCTTTAATACAAGAGACAATTTTAAAACCAACTAAAAAATGCGCGATTAAAAATTACGTAACATACAGGAACGACCGAGCTACCAGAGGAGGCGGTACAATGATATTAATACATAATAAAATCCACCACCATTTAAATGCCAATCCAGACTGCCAAAACTTAGAATCCACATCCATTAATATTCAAACAAATACCGGACACACAACTTTAATTTCGGCATATCAACCCCCCAAGAAAACACTTTTAGAGGCAGGTCTGGACAAAATAACCACGCAACAATATCCGTTTCTACTCGCGGGGGACCTAATGCAAAAAATCCCGCATGGAATAGTAGGGAAAGGAACCAAAAAAGGCGGGCTTCTATTACGCCACTCGCAACAAAATAATTATCTAATTCATGCCCCGAATAGACCAACTTTTTTCCCAGCTCTACGCAGATACCAGCCAGATGTTCTAGCCATAATATTAACTAACTTAGCAAACCCCATAGAGATAACAGTCCTGGATGAATTAGATTCTGATCACTCGCCCGTCTTTTGCAAAATTAGCACTGAATTGGTTAGACACCCCGAAGTAATTTTAAATAAATTACCACAGACTAACTGGGATCAATTTAAAATCGATATAGACGATATATTCACGGAGCATCCATTAAATATTACAAAGAAAACGGATATAGAGCCGGCAATATAAATATTTCGGAACACAATCAAAACCCAGTTAAGTAACAAAATTCAGTCCCTTACCCGGCGACAGTTTTTAAAGCAAAACTACCCCCAGATTGACTTTTTATTAGCCGAAAAACGCCAAGCTAGACGCGAATTTCAGAGATACAGAACGGCCGAATTAAAAACTAGATTCAATAAACTTAAAAAGGATTTATGATCCAAATTATCACAATTATGAATAAATAAAAAAGAAACTTTTGTTACAGAAATAGCTGATAACATTAATATTTTCTGGCGAATAACAAAAATTCTCAGAGGTAAAAATTACACAAAAAATTCTACCCCCATATTAGCTCCGTCAGGCCTAAAATATGTGCCAATAGATAAGGCAGAATCCATAGCAGACACTCTCGCGGAACAGTTCAGTCCAAATCTCGACCTCGGAGACCCTAATTTCACTCGAGATGTTAATACCACCACAGCAGATTTTCTTGCCAGGAAGTCTAGGAAAAAAACCCGGACATAATAACCTTACCAAAACTTTTGCTTACTTTAAAATCTGTTCACCATAAGAAAGCCCCAGGGCATGATAAAATAACTTACCAACTTCTTAAAAATATTAATCATTATGCATAAAGCGGGATAGGGAAGGTTTTTAACGCCATACTTAAGTTTAACCACTTCCCCGCGGACTGGAAACGAGCTAAAGTAATTACAATTCCAAAACCCGGTAAAGACCCCTGTTTACCCGTAAACCGGCGCCCGATATCACTGCTGAGCTCCCTCAGTAAAATATTCGAAAAAGTTCCTCTCACCCGACTCAAAACTCACGCACAAGTTAGAAAAACGATCCCAAAAACCCAATTTGGATTTAAAGCTGGATATTCCACCACCCACGCTCTTACAAAATTTGTCACGGCTACATGTAACGGCCTTAATAACAAAAACTCAACAATCGCCATTTTTCTGGATATAGCCAAAGCCTTCGATAAGGTACGGATCCCGGGCCTAATTCAAAAACTAATCAATTTCAAATTCCCAGATTGTTATATTCATTTACTACATAGCTACTTCCCAAAACGAGAATTTTATGTTTCAATTGAAAATTCTGACTCTTATACCCGCCCACTAACCGCAGGCTTGCCGCAGGGATCAGCCTTATCGCCCTTCCTCTACAATATTTACACAGCAGACATCCCACATAATTATGCAACTGTTCAAATGTATACCGATGACACCTTAATATATGCAAAAGATAAGAAATTGCCATTCGCACATCTTCTTACACAACTTCAAATGGACGAGCTTAGCCAGTGGTTCGAGCGCTGGAAAATAAAAATTAATGCTGAAAAATCTCAGGCCTTGCTAATCACTAGAAAACTAAAATACATAAATATAAAGCCAATTAAATACGATGGAGTAGAAATTCCCTACAGTAAAGCAGCTAAATACCTAGGATTAACTATAGACAATAAATTGCATTGGAGCGTACATATTAACAAAGTTAAAAATTCAGCTATAGGAAAAATTAGGCAACTCTATCCCCTGTTAAAACATCCTCAACTCCCCACACGATTAAAACTATTAACCTACACATCTATAGTCAGATCAGCTATGATGTACGCTCACGAAGTCTGGGGAAACTTAGCTAAAGTCTTAATAAACAACCTTCAAGTAGTTCAAAATAAATATCTGAGAATAATAGGAAACGCTCGTAGATTCAAACGAACAGTCGATTTGCATAACGTTTGAAAGGTTCCCTACATTGGCCATAAACTTACATAAGAAAATAATAAATTTTACGATAAACTCGCCTTGCATAATAATCCAATAATTAGAAGAATCGGTTAATATTCCCCAGACATAAAATCGCGTAATAGACGCCCTAAAATGCCTAGATTGCAGGTGTAATTAATCAACAGTTCTCCCCCGGTACATAAGAATATAATATAAAACCCCAGATCTAGCGAAAATTCTCCGATCGGTCCGGGACAAAATTCCACCATTCTAACAAAACTAGTTTGCTGGAGCACTTCGCTGCTCAGTCTGCCCACAATCAGTTGTAATAATATCGTTTTCTAGTCCAGGATAATATTTCAATAAAGTCGGCTATTTAAAACACTATTCAAATGTAATAACGCCCCTTAACGCACATAAACAAGCCTACAAACGCATTTTATGCTCCGAAAATTACACTTCTAGCATGGCTTCTCCTGATTGGCCGGACTCTTCCCGAGAGCGGGGCCACGATTCCCCCACCCAGAGATGGCAGCACTGTCTCCTTTCAGACGTGGAACACTCGCAACTTGCAAATACCGCCTCCTATTTTAACTTTTACTGTAATTAAAATATAGAGGTCATTGGATGAAACTTATATAATTTATATTAAATTAAACACATACGACCACCGTACGTTTCCAGCCTGTCTTAGGACTCGGGTACTTACAGCGCCTCAGGGAATTGAGACTGCTGATTAAAATATAATTAATTATACAGAACAACTAATTTTAGAATAATTAATATTTGCTCACAATTCATTACACACACACACCTCACCGCACTTCACTGCAGGCAACGCCTTTACCCAGACCCTTCGCGATTAAATTCACTTGATATTCAGGCTTAGCTTCAGCTTTTACAAGGAAAAACTGGCCGGGAGTCTAACAAACTCTCGTCCAGTCTATAACTTAACCTGCATTTTTCTAAATTAACGTAATTCAAGGGACAAAAATAGGTAACAGCCTCACTGTTACCTCCTCCCAAGAACCTGTGCAGGCAGGGGAGTTGGGGGGGGGGGGCAGCATTGGGAACCAGGGTTTGCTGGGAGTACTCGGCTTCCCTTTAAGAAAAATAGCATTGGCCTAAAATATTTTGTGGGTGTGGGGGGAGGGGGTTAGCTTCTCCTTTCTCCTGCATTGCACATGAGAACCGCCTGGGTAGTAAAGGGCCCTCATAAGGGCCCGGGCTACCCCGCTCTGAGCTTCGGCAATCGTTAGAAATGGCGGCGGTGTCCACATCCAGCAACACCTCCGGAGCAATATTGGACAGAATCCACTCTCAGAACTGCACTCGAGCTGCCTTGTCCACATCCAGCAACTGATGCACCACAGTAAATTTGTACGCGTGCAGCTCCTGCTTCAGGATCTGTATAGTGTTTTACTGGGACACCTGCATCTGTTGCGACAAACGCCGAGACGATTTACGTGGACTGCGTGTCATGTGCGCTGCGTTGGCCACCTTTGACTCAGTGCGGACAGTCTTTCGACGCACATTTTGCTCATTCAGCACGGATCCGGTTGCACGCCATTTTGCAACCCGTTTCTGGATGACTGATTTGGCAGGGGGCTTCGCTGCAACCCCAACCACCGCAAAATCCGTCTGGAACAATTCTGCACACTGCTTCCAAGAACCGTGGCGTGCATGTGTGTACCACAAAAATACGCTGCTGAACCGTCAACACCATGCCGATGCACCGAAACACAATCACAACGTTCCTCGTCGCTGCTCTACACTCAACCGACCGTAGTGCATGGGAGCCCTCAAGGTCACTTGGTGGACACTTCCAGCACCTTACTTTGTGTGTTGTCACACTTGACTGTATTTCCTCATTCCCTCGCTCCGTTACACACATGTCCCACGGGGCCTCTTTAAAACGACTTACCATGTATTACGGGCTGAAGTGAAGAAACGAAGCATTTGCGGATCTATACTCGTAAAATATTTTGTCATTCTCCAGATGTGAGGAATGTTTCCCCGAAGTATTGACATGCAATTCTGGCACTATCCTGTAGTTTGTGAATTCGTGCTTGTGTCGTGTCATACTTTTGGGAGATATGCGACTCTACCATTACGGTCACTAGGACAGCATAATTACGTTGCGAGCCATTATCGAAGAATCAGTATGAGGCAGAATAAATTTCGTCTTCCCCTGATGTCCCTACACTAGCTCCATAATCGCCGAAAGAACTGTCAAATTGTCGTGTTTCAATAACAATGCCGTTTGTTTACATTTTGTTTGATATTCAGACCCACAACTCGCGGGAAGAAAATTATAATTTTGCTTAATTTGACTAAGTAGCAGCGTACTAACACATCGCAGCTTTCTTTTTGTAAATGGCGGGGTAACCTTAGTCGCAGAGAGGTAGTTTTTGCAGCTCTGTATGAAGGAAGGCAATTCCAATTTGGGACACGGGGATTGTCTGTTGCGTACCTTGCCTGTATACTCTATCCCAAAATTACCATAGACTAACATATAGTGAAAGTCAGATAAGCTTATTTACGTTTGTCTATGTATACCCAACATTGGCGCGAGGTGATCAGGCAGAACTACCAAAATCACATAATCAAAGACTGTCACTCGAATGTTTGCTTAAGTTATGTGCAAATTAAATGGTTCGACGACACTTCATTAAACTGCATAAAAACTTTAATGACAACCGAGGTATGTCCTATGTGCAGTATGAAGAAATTTCCGGACTTTATTTGTTCAAAACGAGTTCGCAGATAGGCCTTGGCAAACTTGGTAAATTTTTGGTAAACTAGCTACTGGGCAATTACTTAACTAATATAAGCCTTTACTGCAAGGTTCGATTCAGGCCCCTAGAATACTTTTGTACGCATGTGACCCAAGTGTTTTTAGATACAGCGCTTTTCGTACAGAAAGGGACCGCTGAAATGCATCGTTTGAAGCGCGTGTTCTGTTCGTAGATCAGTACGTTGGGTTTATGTTTAGCATTTTTGTAAAACAAAATTAACACTGCAGCACAATTGAAGTAACAGGCAGGCAGGCAGGCTCCTTGACGACTATTCACTGCTTTTCATTTTGTATTTCTCATTGTCAGATTTGTTTTGACACCGCTGTACGGGTGGCTTGCTGTTGAATGGCAAGTAATAAAGAAGACACTGAACGGGTAGAAGTAAAGACCTTGTCTGGCGACGGGACGGTAATCACTGGCGTAAAATTTTTTGCGCGTGCTGGTGCGGCGAGATTGCTGAGAAACGTAGTTGCCTTTTTTAGGAACTAAGTTGTTGAGTTCGTGGGAAGTCGTTTGAGCAACCCGTGTTCAATGCTGACTTCTAGAAGTTGAACTCTCGCTTCTCCAACCGAGCAGAAGTTCAGCTTAAACGATATCACCACGCGAGTTAATAATAATCTGTAGTAAGCCGTCGTCAATAATCGATGGCTTCTGTAATCTGTATTTCTGATGCAATTTAATTTGTATAAGTAGACAGTTATTGAAGATATATATTTTTTTTTTGCTGTAGTTCACCAAGACGTCACTGGTAATATTATTATTTTTATAGTCGAATAGTTCCCACTACACGCCACAGTAATTAACGAAAGTTCCTTCCATAATTGCAAGCACTTTTATTTACATCAACTGTTAAAATCACTTTTGAGTTCAGTGCCGGTGCTGGCTGTGCTGTGTCACTTTGAGAGACATGTCGTTCATGGTTGTGACAGAACAAATGTGTTAACTCTTAACCTTTAATTAACGTGGGGGGGGGGTGTTGAGGACACGAACACCGTGGTGGGGTCAAATTTACCTCCTATTTTGAAAAGGAGTACTGTTCACAATGTTAATAGTCTGTTTTACATTTTACTTTTTTTCATTGGATATGAACCAGCACGGAGAAAATATCTCGGAAGTAAGAAATTCTCATGCAGCACATATTCATAATAAGTCTTCAAAAATAGTTCGAAAAAAAAATTACAAATATCTGACAGCGATAATTTTTTCTTTTTAATTTTACACCACCATGAAACACACATGTACAAGCACTTGTGCGTCTTCTTCAGGAACCAATAAGAATAAAAACATGTGTGTCTGTGTAATAAAAACATGTAAAATGAGACACCTCAAAATTATAGTTTTTCTTAACAAAGCTTGCAAACTCGTGAACAACAATGCATACGTATTGGCGTCTTGCAAACACAGCATTCGTGTAAAGTCTTTCGTTTTGTGCTTAGCAGCAGGAAATCACGCAGGATCGGTCCAGCAGGCAAGAAGCGAAAGAGTTCACATGAGTGGTATATTTGCAAGGAGCCAATATGTATGCAGTGCTGTCCACAAGTTTGCAAGCTGTGTTGGGAAAACTTATCATTTTGATGGCCATCATTTTGCATGTGGTTTTGTTATGACACATATATTGAGGTTTTCTATTCTTATTGGTTCCTGAAGAAGATGTACAAGTGCTTTTACATATTTTTTTTTCCATAGAGTTATAGTAAATTTGAGAAAAAAAAAAAAAAAGTATCAGATATTGGTATTTTTTGGAAACTATTTGTTTAAAGAGTATTGGAAATATATGGTACGTGTGAATTTCTCGCAATTAAAATTTTTATTCTCTTCTGGTAAATATATATGTACAAAATTAAATGTAAAACAGGATTTAAATTGTGAACATTACGCCCTTCCAAAATATGCCAACCACGCTTCTACTGTCCTCAACAAACGACCACGTTAATTAAAGATTAACTTTTCATCAACTTCAATATATTTTTTTCTTTTTGTTAAAGTTGGACACAACCTTGGCTAGATATCACGGGCACAGTTAACTTGCTAGCGTGCGCAATTTTTTTGCCTTCAAACTTAAACTTCGCTCAAGGTGGGACAAAAGCTAAGTGGTGTACACAATTTATTTATTGGACAAATACTGTACTGCGACTAGTGAACGTACAGTGACATTGGCAGCGAATGACAAGCAGTAGTTCCTCGTCATCAGATCTTGAAAGTGTGGGTTTTAAATTAGTGAGAACAAAAAGAAAACAAATTTACGTTTACTTTATTATTATTATTATTTGAGTCTGTGACAGCAGTGTCATTGTACCGACACTAAAATACTAACCATCACGTTCAAGTTTCTACCAACTTGACCCGCGGCGGAACAATACATAATTGACGAGACGAATAAACCAAGCGACGACTTCAAAAGCGCCGAGTCAACTGTAAAGCTACGATACCGAATAACGTTCTGTCGACATGCTTCTGTCGGCTGCTCAACAAATGAAATGTCCCGGAAAGCACTGCTTCGCAGCAGAATAATGTAGTGGAAATGTACGAGAACCATCGCATGTTCAGTCGACGTTAAATCCGGTGAACCGTCGATTGACATTCAGGACCACTTCACTTGGACACCAATTCAAAGCATTTTTCTTCAGTGTTATATTCCGGTTTAACTCGGCATTGCCAAATAGTATCCTCAAAGGGACTGATATCAAAGTACATCCCTATACATAAATATGTATATTTCGCGCACAAATTAAGTAAATGCGACAGTAAATTTGACATGTATGGCATGTTAAATTAAATTTTGTAGAAAGGATACTCGCAAAAATATTTGAAGTTTTGAAAATGAAGTATCTCTTTAGGAATCGGAATGACAGTTGCCCAAGGAAACGAGATTTAAATCCTAGCCAAAACTGCTCTATGGGCTATACTTAATGGAAATAAAAGTTATTTCCTTTGGAAGCCACTGATATAAAAAGGAAAGTAAAAATATAAAAATAAAGCATTTTTTGCATAGGACTGTTCGTTACATAGGCTATTCACGGTAAAATGGGCACTTTTTAAGGCCCCCCCCCCCCCCAACAGGCGCTTACCACTATTAAATATATCTTATTGCAGCCTCGGGCATTACATTTTATGAGTGGTGAAATGCATGCACTGTGTTTATTGGTCACATAGCAATTATTATATTAAAAATCAGCAGGAAGATGGAAATTGGATGAAAGGAAAAATTTAGAGGCGTTAAAAAGTGCTCATTTTACCGTGAGCAGCCTATAGAAGTTCGAATAGAGTATACACATTATTATGTTAATTCAATATAATAAATTTCCATATAGGCAATCATATGACTTTCAAACATCTCTTAACACACGACTTTACACGATAATGATTACTCAGATTTTAGAGTGGAACTTTTTTAAAGTAGAAGGAAAGTGTATTTATGTATGAAATCTAATTTCGCGCATGCCCCTTTATTTTGACTAAACGTATGTTCATGTATTTAAATGATGTAATTTACTTTTTGTGTATTGCCGTATTGGCAATTTGACCCCAACACTCTGAGAATTATGAAATGGAAACGTGTTTTGGTGTAGTTTGTAGTGAGATGTCTGCCTCAGACCTTCGATGATACAACAGAAAAATTACGATGAGAATCAAAGTGCGATAATTATTTCAGTTCTTTGAAATAAATTTACGAAAATATTACGAATCTCAACTGAGAAGTTTTGAAAGCCATCGATACAGTTCCGAGAGTTAAATTTTGTGAAGAAAAAAAACTGTTCTGAGGTCTATTTAAATTAAACCCTTTATTTTCTACCCCCGACAGCAGTTGACAGCGTAGATGAAACATTTCCGAAATATTTTCAATGCCGTTGGTCAGTGTGCCAATGATGCGGAAATTCACTGGCTTGTGTGGAATTTTACATCGAAGAGCAGCGTGACACGTCCGCGAGAGAATACATTTGACTGCCAGGTATAGACTTTCTGCCGTTATTTGAATACTGTTGAAATCAACCTTTGAAAAAAAAAATATCCCTGCTCGAAAGTGAACAAATTTTACCGCAAACTTCGAGTGGGATAATTCCACAGTAAGATTGGCAGCAATTTGGCACAGCGCCAGTGTAATCAGGGCCGTATTTCCGATGGGGGAAGGGGAGGGGGTTAGTGGTTTAAAACTCTTCTTTCTCGCGTACTTTATGACTAATCACATTTTCACAACTTTGCCACTAATATGCAAAGTACCGGAAATGGCCTATGATTGTGTGAATTACGACGCTTAACTTTGGTAGGATAGAATCTCTCTTATTTTTCTTCCGGCCTGCAATATTCTTCGGAGATTATGCAAGCAATTAAAATTTCCTCATTTAGAGCGATTGGAAATGTGGCCAAAAATTGGAAGTATGTAGTACATGGTTGACTTGCAGGCTTGTTGAAGTTCGTTTTCTGTGTACAGATCGCAATCAAAATTCAATAACGTCCACAGCGGAAAAAAAAAAAAAAAAAAAAAAAAAAAAACACTAAGGGGAGGTGGGGGAACCTCACAAAATGCTTGTTTTCTTGTTCAGTTCACAAACCCCCTTTTACGAAGTGTGTGTAACTGTACACTTCAACTTCAATCTACGTACTACGAATACAAAATTCGTTCTAATCTCTCCGAAGAGCGATCGTGTTTTTTTGTTGCGGCTTCAGTTAAAATACTCTTGCATTCAATATTATAATATGCGTTTTAATTACATAATTTTATTTTTCAACCCGCAGTATACAATAAAATGATGATAATTTAAAATTTTGATACTAAATATTTACTGTTCTTTTGTTTCATGTTAAGATACGTGTTCTTTAAGGAACTGTTTTTCAGTAAATTGTTTGTTTTGATTTTTGTCTGTCCTAAAACAAACAGCACTACATATAAAATGAAATTTCCCACATAAACGCAAAGTATTTGAAGAAGATAATTGCATGTTATTTAAGTCGGTAAAAAGCTTTTTAACTGCTTGTGAAATAAACATTGCTTTACTTTACCTTAATGAAGTAATTAAATTCTCTTGTACATAAAACAGTGTTTTTTTTCTCCTACAAATCGGATACACGTTGTAACTCAGTTTTTACCGTTTTTTATGGTAACTTATAAGCCAGGGCAAGTTTGTAATCGTCATAGTTTTATTTTAAACTAGCTGACTGTGCGACTTCGTTCGTATGAAATTTAGGACTTTTTTTCTTATTTTTGAAATAGAAATTTTGCTTCGCTTAGATGTAATGAATTTAATAAAATAATGCCCATCTTATCAGTGTTTCAGTAAGGTTTTATGTTTAAAATAGTAATATTGCTTCTTTCAGGTTTAATGGAGTTTACACCCTGCCATCGATTAGCACATGTTATATGGTTTTAATGAAGTAGATACGATACCTTTATACGTAGCCTCTGGGCCGCTGAGGTCCCACTTGATGTAGTTCTATCCACTACGCCACTGCGGCCCCACTTGGTATCGCTCTTTCCACTGAACCAATAAGGCCCAACTTGGAATCGCTCTAGCCACTGCAGCCCGAGTAATAGACTCCAGTCAAGTTAGATTCGAATCTCAGATTCATTTCCCAAGTACACTTGAAAACCAAGTGTACACTACATTCACTAGACAAGTATGCATACCTCCCAATTGTTTTTTTAACTTAGTGATCCACAATTACACTTAAAAACCTAGTGTATACTACCTTCACTAGTCAAGTATGTACAATTCCCAACTTTTTAAATTAGTAATCCACAAATACACTTAAAAACCGAGTGTATAATTTGACTACAGTCGAGTATGAACACTTCTCTATATATTTCATACATTTTACATACTTGTGCTAAGACTTCGTTACACGGTAGTTCTCCGAACTTGGATTCGTGCCATATTCAGTAACACTGGACAGAAAAATATTTTTTTCCCTTCAACATGTCAAATTGTACTGTATACTTGAATAGAGATATTTTGTTGGCTACTGAATGCTCTGTGCAGAGGTATATAAGATTCATTGCGACCTCGTCTAGTTTTCAGTCAGTAGGTCATCGAAACCTTTAACCACAGTTTAACTGCTAATTGTCTAAACTATCAATTTGGATTTTGGTAATATTTTGTTTGGCTATTTTGGAATATTGTATGGCAAAATGTCTAGTCATACAAAAATGAAAATTATAATTTGCAGATTTAATTACAACATGTACTATTAGATTTTATTTACGTATGAATCATTGAAAAATAATAAGCCTAAACATACTCAATTATAATAATATTATGTTACAGAAGGCCCCTCCTGCGAGTGAATAGGTTAATAGGCACGGTAAATTATGGAAGAGCAAATCGAATTTAAATCAAACATATGTGTACAATACTACTGAAAAAAATGACTTACATTATATCCAACCATCTTATATGTAATAATAAAGTCCTAGCTGAAAAGAAAACATAATACTCTTTGAAAATACAAATATCTACTGTTATTATATGAAACATATTATATTAGTTGTGAAAATTTGACTCCAGGACAACCGGCTCCTGGATGGGGACGAGGCAGCCATCTTGGATCAGATATTCCTGCTCTGTCGATCTGGTTAGATGATTTAATTTTATCACGAATTCACAAAATCGGGCAAATTGGCATTGGCTAGCAAAATGGAGGCCAATGCATAACTCTCTGCTCCGTTAATCTGGTCCGCCATTTTGGGAGTGGCGCTGTTTAGAAAAATGGCTGTCAATTTACTACCTAGCAAAATGGTTGCCAATATGGAACTTCCTGCTGTCGAAATGAATCTTATGTACGTCTGCAAAGAGCAAGTTAGCTAAATATCTCTATTCAAGTATACAGTACAATTTGACATGTTGAAGGGAAGAAATATTTTTCTACCCAGTGTCACTGAAGATGGCACCACTCCAAGTTCGGGGAACTACCGTGTAACGAAGTCTTAGCACAAGTATGTAAAATGTATGAAATATATAGAGAAGTGTTCATACCTGACTGTAGTCAAGTTTTACACTCGTGTTTTAAGTGCACTTGTTTAAGTGTAAAAAAAAAATCTTAACACAGTAACCAAACTGTACAAAAAATTAATAAAATTATGCATACTCACAGTATACACTAGGTTTTCAAATTTACTTATGGAAGTGTAACATAAATTGTTAGCATAAGTGTGCAGCTTTTTTTTTTAGTGTAGCCTTTGGTTTCTAAGTGTACTTGTAGAAATGTAACAAATCCTTAGTACAATTATGCGAAATGGAGAAAAAAGTTCCGGGAGTCTGCATACTTGACTAGTGAAGGTAGTATGCACTAGGTTTTTAAGTGTGCTTGTGGATTACTAATTTAAAAAAATTGGGAATTATACATACTTGACTAGTGAAGGTATCCGCTATGTTTTTAAGTGTGCTTGTGGATCACTTAGTTTAAAAAAAATTGTTTAGTATGCATATTTGACTAGTGAAGGTAGCATTCACGAGGTTTTAAAGTGTGCTTGTGGATCATTACGTTTTCAAAAAAGAAATCGGGAAGTATGCATACTTTACTAGTGAAGGTAGTGTACACTTGGTTTTCAATTTTGCTTGGGAAATGAATCTGAGATTCGAATCTAACTTGACTGGAGTTTTGAATAGCTCTATCCACTAAGCCACTACGACCCCACTTGGAATAGTTCTAGCCACTGCGCCACTACGGCTCTTGGGAAGGAATGGAAGATAGCCCATATACAAAAAAAGAAAGGAGAAATGACAGAACTTTTTTTTAACAATGCTTTTGATGCAGTAATCGTAACAAACGTTTAATCAGGTACCTACGCATATCCCTGATAACCTTCATATTTTCATTACCGTTGGAGATATCTCGATGAAACGTATACTAAATTAGTCCTGGTACTATTATCTATAGACTATGCAAATTTCATGTCAATACGTTCAGTGGTTTTCGAGTTAAATCCGGTTGGACAAATATGAAAAAAATTAGCTTTTGATATGGCTTAGTAATCAATTATACTAGATGAAAAAAAAATTAAAAGTGGAAAATTTAGAAAATCACAGACACTTCTATTTTATTTATTTGTGTAGGTAAAGGTTTGAAGAGTGCTTGTAAATTACTGTTCTTCATAAATAAAACTGTTAATGATTAAATAATTATCAGTTTGAGGGCTGAAACGCCTCCGTATTAGAATAAAATTGGTGGCGTGCAGTTATTTTCAATCGTTACAAAGTTATCTTTGTGCCCCTTGAAAGTTAGAATCTTGCTTCACGAGAGCAAATAGAAGTAAACCAATAAGTTTTTTTATGTGTTTGTTGAGTCCATAAATCTTAATTTACACGCTATTTTCACGCTATTAACACTACGAAGTCTGCACACATTTACTGGCATTCAGAAATAGTTAAAATTGAATCACCTGTCGCCAGCACCTCAGGATCAAACATTTTCTTGGTTTTAGTATTTCTCCAATCACGACAATCCTGCTGGTTTACGTGACGTCGGGCACGCCTACTGTACACAACGTTCCTTATTGGCTGGTCGTCGATCAATGGGATGGCAAGTTTATTTTGCCCCAATCAAGTGTCCTTCACAGGGTAAAAGAGTTCGCAGTCAAACGTGTCCTTTTGTCGAGCTGGGCTGTCGTGGTATGAACATCGCGCTCGTGGCTGCTCACTCTCCGGTATCTGCCCGCCCCTTGGGACCAGCGAAGGCGAGGGGCTTCTGCGAGTGCTATGGGACTATATGCTGTTCTCGGTAGAAAGAGCACTTTTGGAAGCCCTGCTTAAGATCTACTTGTATGAACGTTGTGTAAAATGAACATTGCCATGGGCTTCATAACTTCATTCATGCGTCGGTCAGGTGAAACTGCGGAATTATAAGAAAACAACACATTTTTCAAATCTGTACAAGTTAACATTTCGATGCATAAAAAGAAACCGAAAGTGAAATAAATAGTTAAAGTTATCAAAAATGGTCACCTAACACATTTTATTCGACGTTTAACATATGGAACTATTTTTCATCCAGCGTTACCAACTTTACTGGGTGCATGTCACTCAGCGCGCACGTTAAAATCTATGCAGGCAGGGCTAGTGATTTTTCTAAGGTTGATTTCAAAAGTGCTCATTTTATCGTGAATGGCCTTTATGGCAGATTAGGTGCGGCGACTATTCCGCAACTCGATGCGTCCCCAGGTGGCGGATCGGGGATCCCCAGGCTCTGGGGTGTCTGGGGATATTCAAACACCAGACCGTGGACCAACTGACCGGCGCCACAGCGTTGTCGTCTGGACGTCGGGAATCTGGGCGGCTCAGTACGAGATGGCGAAGCTCGTCTGCTAGAGGCGACCCAGTGAACAAAGCGGAGAGGGGGATCTCCAGGTGCCAAATGGCGAAGTATAGAGAACCTCACTGCTGGATTCGGCGGGCTGTCGACTGCGGATGCGCGAGGAATGGATTGGAATGCATCGGACCTCCGAAGCTCTCCGATGTCGGCCTTCACACCTGGGCCAGCGGATTCGCCTCCATCATTGGTAGATTTTGGAAGGGGAGGGTGGTGTCTCCTCGGGGGGAGACCTTCACCCAAGGCGTGGAGACCCTGATGTCGGCTCAGAAGAGAGAAGATGGCATCGGTGCCACAACTGAGCTGCCCAGTTTTCCGACGCACTCGACGAGAAGCAGGGATGGCCCTGCATTAAATTGCTGCTGCCAATATTGTTGTGCTGGTTCACCTGCACAGGAATACTGGCAATAGTTCAAGCCAAGGGCGCCCAATGCCCATTTTCATTCATGTTTCCCCAAGTTTTGGACTCCTGTGGGGGAGTGTTTTTACTGTACTGTGCCGGTTTTTTTCTCTCCCCCCCCCCCTTCTTAATTATAGTTTCTGCTATAGGTATGGATAGGAACATTTCGCGAGTTGAATGTCGTGTAGGCTGGACTCCACAATCCTGTGTACACTCGAGCCTCAGTTGTTTGTTCATTGGCTGCTGCCCCAGTGAGTAGCCAGTGATACCCCACACCTGGCGGTGTGGGATTCGCCAATTGTTTCCTTCTCATTCTACTACTGGCTGAGAGTCGTCCAGGGCGTGTCTAATAAACTGCGATCCTATTGCAAAGTCAACTTCAATGTACACATGTTTTACGTCTATCTTCTCCTGAAATAAACTCGCGAAATGTTCCTATCCTTGGCTATAGGTACACTAAGGGAGGCAGTCATGGCCTAAAATGGCGGCCATGGCTGCTCTATGCCTCCCCGCCATGATCCATGCAACTTCCCCTACTTTTAGGCGTAAGGGGCGCAGCCCTGAGATGTATTTAGGTCCTTCCTACCGCGGATGCACACTTAATACTTGGCAATAGGGGAGATTTACAAACAAGAACGTGTCCTTTTGAGTCGGTATAAGAAAGTATTGTTTTTTTTAATACAGAAAATCATTATTGCCGAGTTAAAATTTTCTTGTAGGCTTTGGTTACTCTCAAGTGGAACAAAGAATCTATCTCCGGCCGAGTTTTGTTTAGAAATAAAATAATAATTCTGAAAATGGTTTTGCACGAGCTACATTCGGGCGTAGTCCTCCAAGCGTTAGAAATGTTACAGAAAACAGTTTTTTGTAGATATGTGGCTTTTTTGAAAGTGATAAACGCGAAATGTGTTGGAGACGCGCCTTAAATAATTTATCACGTGAAAGCTTATCTTCCACTTAGTTGGTTCAACACTAGCCCATTCGGACCCAGTGTACACAACTGTGTACATTACGTACGTGTAAGTGATTTTTGTTATGCACTGCACACTGCGAAACTCAATGACTAATTCCTGGTTCACACGTCCGCCGATCAAGCCAAACAGACAGGGCAGGCAGAACCGATGGTGGTTTTCATGTAAGCATATTTTCTGCGTAGCCATTTTGCTGTTAAATTAGTGTTTTTTGACGCCGAGATTCTAAAAAAAAAGTATTGATAACAAACTATATGCTGTCGTATTTCTACTCTATAGTTTGTTAATTCCATTATAGTGCGATTTATTTACTAAATTTTTTTCTTTAACAGATTGTAATGTTAGTTTTAAATCCAAAAATACTTTACACTTCAATGCTATCTTTCGGATCATTTTCAAGCTAAGTTTATTTTATACAAATGGTGAAAAAATTAACTTTTATATTCACGTATTTCAATATAAATAGGTGCATTAAACTATCCTACGCATTTACATAAATACACGTCGATTATTCAAGAAATTAGTAGCATAAAATGTGTGAAACAGCTGACTTCTGGGTAATATCGGCGATGACTTCTTTCCCGCGAGCAGAAAATATCTGCGTGAGCTCCTCTTTTCCACGTGACTCGCGCGAACAACAAGGACGGCTTCTGATTGGCTGTTCTAGTCTTCCGCTCTGTCTGTTCGAGCGTGATCGGCGTACACGTGAACCAGGCTTTATGATCTTACATGTGGGTACATGATTCTCAGATCGTCTTACTGGTCAAGTCGTAATTGGTTCATATAACTGTAGCCAACAGCTCATTGGTAGGGGCACCTGTTCTTCGAAAAGATTTCAGGACAAGTTGTGTTCCAACACACTTAAGTTCAGAACCACTTTCGTGATTGCATCATTTGAATTGTTACACATCTTATGTGTTTGCCCGTGAATCACAGACTGTCTGTATCGGCTCACCCATTATAACAGACTGTCTTCACGCAAAGAAAAACGACTAATTGTCAAATGAAGACTGCGAGTGTGCACATAGCGTGAGAACGAAACAAGTATGGTGTCGACTTAAATACGGTACGCATCACCTGAAACAGTAAATTAATGTGGGTCTGAAAGGGCTAGACAGCGGCGTTAGCCGTCAGCTGAATACCAACCACAGTTCTCTTCGCGTCACTGCAAGGTCGGGCGGGTTGAAATAGCGTGCGCGACCTAGTTTAGTCTTTGGCTTGACTCCAGAAGATGGCGACACCATTTTCGCTATTAGTCCGCTCTGAGAAAACACGTAGTCCCAACAATACGATCTGTTAACTTTGAGGTAGGCAAACTTTTACCAGCTTTAAAGTCAAGCTATAAGTTACGTCACCTATATCCATACCGCTGCAGGGACTTTGTCCTTATTGTCACTTAACGCCATTCTACTGGCGACACCAATCATTTCGTACTGGCAGACTGCCAACTAATGGAGTGCCGAGTTTACCGTTTTCCAACCTAATGTACTGAAGAGAAGTGACCTCTTAACATCGAGGTCTTGAGAGCTGATGAGGGTGATTGAGATGTGGAGCACCGAAGGATGAAAGGGCGGGGGGAAACAGGAAATCCCCGAGAAAATCCCGCCGACCAACGGCATCGTCCGGCACGATTCCCACATGCGATTCCCACATCTGGAGTGACCCGGCCGGGGATTGAACTCGGATCGTCTTGGTGGAAAGCGAGCAGGCTAACCGCTCAGCCACCGTGGCTCCACCTAATGTTCTTTCGGATGTAACAAAACTATGGGGTGTACATCCTGATTTCCGCAACCATACAAAAATGTCTCTTTCATTTACGAAGTTCGTTGTTGATGTATTAATTCCTTATTAGAATCCTTATGAAATGGGAATTAATGTAAGTATACCCAGGCCAGTTTTGTTTTTTTTATGTGAAATGAAATATTCAAAAAAGTTCTGCCCGAATTACACTCAAGTATAGTCCTCAAAGTGTTAATAGTGACGACAAACTTTTATGTGTGAACTGTAGTAGTTAAATTGTATGTGATCTCACACGTCAGTGCGAAAGTTGTTTGACTGGAATCACTTTTATATAGTCTAATCGCGGTTTCTTCACACTTTTGAATCTACAGTTTGAAAAATCACCCCATGTATGACGCGTCTGATGGCTTCGTAAATATGACCCGTATAACAAATATTTTATACTTCTATTAACGTAAAAGTACGTTATTTTCGGTTCAACTAAAATTTTATCTTACATTTTGTCTATAAATTATGTTTCATTTACAATTAATTTGAATAAAAAAAGTGAGGAAACAGGTGTATTGGTAATGCCTAGTAATAAATAGTTCTTATGCCAAATATTACTATACTGAATGCGCAAGAATGTGGTGCGTTGCCCTTTTGATGTAATTTTCTATGCTCGGTTAAGCTTTGTTTGCATGTGGCGGAGGGATATCTTTGAAGTAGAACTTAAGCAGGGCTTCGGAAAAGTTTGAATTAACCGTGAATGGACTATATATACCTGCATTTCATCTGCAAAGAGAACACACAACACTGCTCCATGTTTTGCCTATCAATTAGAAGTTTATGGGCTAAAGGCATTTTATATATTATTTTCGAGTAATTATCTACGGTAAAATTTCAAAGTGTTTAGTCCGTTGCTATACCGGTATACTCAAATCCCTCACAATACCTCCGACGGTTTAATCATTGACGGCTCTTCTCGTAATATGCAGCTACCACCATCGGCCATTTGACCGGCTCATGCAAGGTTTTACACCGCTATGTTATGTAAGTTACGTATGCTTCGTTTGTTACATCGAGAAGCTTTACTTGAAGCTACCTTTCGTACGTAAATTGTGAATCCTGTAAGAGATGTAGAACGCCCTCTGAGAGAAACAATGGTGATGGTGAGTTTCTTGTTACTTTCAGTATTTACACAAAAAAAAAATCGTACACGTGAATACGAAGGGAACTGAACTTGTGTAAATTAGTTATTCGACGTAAGGCTTGCGTGTAAACGAAGCAAAATTATTTCTCATAAATACGGGTACTTCCTAACTTGTGTTAGCTGAATACATCATTTACACGCAGGCTTCGTAGTGTGGCAGCAATGAATCTTTCGGAAGCATACATGTAGGCCTATATTCCATTCACGGTTACTTCACACTTTTCTGAAGCCCTGCTAAAGTTCTACTTCCAGAATATTCCTCCGCCTCGTGCAAACTAAGCTTAACAAAGTCTAGAAAATTACACCAAAGGACAACGCACCGAATTCGTGCGCACTCAATTGTAATAATATTTTTCATGAGGACTATTTTTACTAGGCGCTACCAACACAGACGCCTGCTCACTGTTTCTATTCATAATTATTATAAATCAAATATTATTACAGGTAAATCAAATGCAGGCAAAACCTGAGTTTAACGAGAAATAAGATTATTTCATGTTAACAGAGTTACAAAATGCTTGTGATATTTGGCGTATTTAGGAAGTAACCAAACACGTTGTACATGGGGTGATTTTTCAAATGGTTTTTTTTTTTAGAAGTGTGAAGAAACAGCGAACAGACTACAGCGGTGCTCTACCGCAAGCCGAAGTGGCGAAGGTAAACACAGGCAACACGGGTCGGCCATGGAGGTATTAGTCTATGGAGTGGAAGCCGAGACACGAAAGTGAAGCCGATAATGAAAGACAAGGACAGGGCTAGTAGTGGCAAAAAAGGTGCATGTTTTACATTGCTTTACTATGTAACTTTCTTCCACTCATAATATGGCGGCTGACGTAAACAATCGATCTGCGCATGCGCAGTTGAAAGAAGTCAGACAAGGCATCGGCTTCACTTGATAAACGTGGAGAAGATAGGCCGTTGCCACTCCATCATCTGTTACCTCCATGAGGTTGGCTGCGCAAGTCCGACATTATCTGTGGACTCAGAAATAGCCGAGAATCAAAACACACCGTGACGCAGCAGCTGTAGCTTGCGCTCCTAACCAGCCCGTGGCGCTGTCGATAAAGAAAGTTGTGATGCTTCGCAGCGAAAATAATGCGCATAATGCTATACATTGCCAGCCCAGTTAGTAAGGATAGGAACGTTTCGCGAGTTCATTTCAGGACGAAATATACGTCGAACACGTGTACACTGAAGTAGACTTTTGCAATTGGATCGCAGTTGATTAGACACGCCCTGGACAACTCTGTGAGCCAATAGCAGACTTGCAAGTAAACACTTAGCGAGTGTCATACTGTCAAGTGTGAAGTAACACTGGCTACTTTGTGGGGCAGTAACCATTGAACAAACATCTGAGGCTTGAGTAAACACATGACTGTGGAGTCTAGCCTACAGGTCATTGAACTTGCGAATTTTTCCTATCCCTAGTTGCATGTGCTTACGACACAGTCAAAGCAAGGTTATAAATGGCACAAAAAAATAACAATTTTGAAGATGAACCACATACAAACATTTTTTAACAGAAATGTTTTGTAACTGATCAGAAATACCAAGCATAATTATATTTCAAATTGCAGATAACACTTCGAATGATGAATAACTCCGTTATTATGTGTTGCCAGGGATCTCTACGGCCATTCCTACGTTGGCATGCGATATTTGAATGAAATTGTGTAACTCGCCATTCATATAATTTTTCTCCTATTTTTAATATGTTTGCAGCATAAATAGTGGCAGCAGTTGTCTGTTAAACACACGCATAATTTTATGTTAATCATTTATAGTTTTATACTATGTATTTACGTAAATATTAATCTAGAAGTGATGTTAATTACAAGGGACTGGAAAATTTTGCGAATTCATTTCAGGACAAGCTAGATTCCAAACGTATGTGCAATTGACTTTATTTTTTAGTGGGGTCGCAGTTTGTAAGACACGTCCTGGTCGAATCCAAGCCAGTAACTAGTCTGCGAGGAAACAAGAACCAAATCCCGTACCACCGAGGCTGGTGTAAAATCGGATCAGCCAATGAACCACTGAGGCTCGAGTACGTAAAGGATTATGGAGTCTAGCTTGTTGCCAAACGGATGGTTTCTTGAAGTTTGCGTGTCTCCTCCTTTGTTTCGGGATGCGCATGTAAACTCTAAACCTGGATTAGTGAAGAGTGAGCCAAATTAGTGGGAACAAATGAAGATGGCCTAATTAAATGTATAGCTAGGGATAGGAACATTTCGAGAGTTCATTTCAGGGCAAGATAGACTTAAAGAACGTGTACACTGAAGTTGACTTTGCAATTGGATCGCAGTTTATTAGGCACGCTCTGGACTACTCTGAGCCAATAGCAAGTAGCGAGTGCCATACTGCCAGGTGTGAAGTAGCACTGGTTTCTCTATGAGGCAGCAGACAATGAACAAACATCTGATACTCGAGTATACACATGGCTGTGGAGTCTAGCCTACAGGTCATTAAACTAGCGAATTTTTTTCCTATCCCTATGTATAACTCTATTTCCTTACACGTTTCAGTTACCATAAATTCATACCAAAGGCTTTAATTTGTTTATATTAGTAACTTCAGTAACCACGCCGCTTAAAACCGCTTGAATATACTGTAAATTAAAACTGCAAAGTAGACATGATTAAAATTTCAACGTTTTTTCGAACTTTTATTCTGTTTAAGCAAACTAAATTGGAGTTGCGAAATGTTTATCGAATTTCTCTGTCAAATAATGTTCTAGCTACGCTTCTTAAATATGGTATAGTGACAGGTTACGTTTAAACAATTTGACTGGGCGCAACATATATCGTCAAATTTTGTCGGCCGCGGTACACGAAATGATTTCAGAATATTTTACATTAAAAATTTAGGTTTGAAGAACGCTTCTAGCTGTAAGTTTATTTAATTACGAACAAAATACGGTATCACCATACAGTTTCATCAGCCCTAGATTATTTTCACATATTGCTAACTGCGTTATATACAAAAGTTAATATCTTTCGTTCCCTTGTATGTCCATTAATGTGACAGTCTACTAACTTACCCCATTGTGGTTTAGCTTTAATAATCTTTCTTTCCACGGTGTATTAAGTTTGCTTGTTAGTGTTCGCAACGGGAAGGAAACTTTGCACGCTGTTAAATGAGGTCGTCCAAAGGAGGAGCATACCAAGATGTACCGAGTGAGCCCTAAGTGTTAAAGACATAGCCGACAGCTGCGCGTGCGCAAAGGGCCTTATTTGCAACCTGTTATTAAAAAATATCTTTTAAATAATATATAAATTCTTCTCTCCGATATCTTTCAAACAGTATCTTAACCTAACACGCTGTAAAAAATGCGTACAAAGATTTCTATAAAGCGAAGATAAGCATTTCTTTGACTTTATTCTGTTCACACAAAAAACGTCTTTCGTCAATTCAAAGGAAATGTAAAAGAAACTTATGTTTACTGTTGTTTAATATTTCATTATAAGTTTTCGCTTTATGGTAATATTAATTTTCTTTGGGGCAATGAAAAATATTTACTTGAGCTTGTTTAGTTTACAGCAAATAAATATTGCTCTACGCCAAAGGAAAAGGGTTAACTGGCTCGCGAACATTTTTCTCTATCGTTCATTATTGTTTTTAGTGCCTAATGAAACTTTCTAAATACTACGCTGCCATATAACAAATTCCTTACATCATAGGCATAATAGTTCGACCTTCTAAATACAGCAACTGAATTAACCACATCGAAAACTGCTAAACTATTGTAACCAAAATACGAAGTTATATGGCAATTTTGTCTGTGGCAAACCTATTTTGCAGTGGCTCATATTTAGGGACTGGTGTATTTCGCGAAAATATTTATGACCATGCCAGACTTCAATATCCTACGTCCACGACCACAACTTCCTTTGGTTATTGGCCGCATGTCTACGTGACAAGACATGTTCTTATTTGACTGGGCCAATCGTAATAGAGTACTGCGATACTGGACGTTCATGATTCGCGGACACACTTGAGGCACGCGACGTATAAGATCGTCCAATCACGGAAGTGCATTTGAACAAAAGAATTTTGGATTACAACTGGTCTTGAAATGTTTTTGCGACAAACACCTGTCCCTGCTCATATTTAACGATAAATATTTTTGTGGCAACAAAATGTATATTACAGAAAATAGTTTTTAGAGTGCATGGCAACCTAAACTAACCTTACGGTAACATGCGAATCATTTTAGTGTAAGCTAAACAAAGTTAATTCGAAATAATAAGTAAATTTGTTTTACTTCAGTTATAACAACGTTCCAAAAAAAAAAAAAAAAAAAAAAGTTTTACAGTTAAAAATAACTTAAACCAGTATGTGAACGGTTTTTTTTTTGTGTAAAATAATATGAACACCACAAATCCTTTTATTGTACTCCACCAGCGCATGCGTAATACGCAAGTCATCAGCAATTCGAATGAACTCGGTAAATATCGGAATGCTTCTTCAAATGACCTCGTGAAGCAGAGTGCAAAGTTTTCTTTCTGTTCGAAACTAAAGATATTCAGTGGAAAATTTTAAATGGACTCACAAGAGGATTATTTCACCATTAAAAAAAAAAGTCTCAAAATCTCTTTACAGTTCTGTCAGAGCCTTTTTTAAATGCATGTTTATGGCATAACATTATCATCATTAAGCCCGATTTCAGTGTTTGATCATACGTGCATTATTGATAAACAACTCAGTCACCATACATCAGAAAACATAGAAATAAACGTAATTAATCAACAGTGATCTTATGAAACATTAAACATTCTAACATTTCATTGTTTTCAAATAATAAAGTACGATCATCAAAAAGTATCATTACTCTTCTTGGCTTTTATACAATAATATGAATTCAACCTACTGATTCATTAGCATGCGTATTATATAATACACTACACTTAGTATTATTACTTAAGTTGGGAACTGATGCTTTATGGTTAACTTAATGCATGGTGGAATTGTTTAAGGAGATATGGTGTTATATACAAGAAGACTGACACCGAAAATGTGTTTAAATTGGAACAGTTGAGTTGAGTTCAGAGATTTGGGCGGCACTTAACAACGCGGTCTTGAGAGCCGATGAGGGTGAAATGAGGTGATAATGAAGCTGCGCCGGAATGCAAGGGGTGGGAGAAACGGGATATTAACGAGAAAACCCGCTGACCAGCGGCATCGTCCGGCACTATTTCCACTTGCGAAAACCCTGGAGTGGCCCGGCCGGCTATTGAACCCGGTTCGCATTGGTGCGAGGCGAGCAGGCTAACTGCCCAGCCACCGCGGCCCCTAAAGTGTAACAAACCAGTAGGCACTCTTCGGCTGGTTATATATATATATATATATATATATATATATTAGTCCATTTCATATACGTGGTTCCAGATTTGACAGTTCTAGGAAAGTAGTGCCAATGGCAGCTGAACTGTCATTGAAGATGACTGTTTGCAAACAAACATCATGTGACTGCCAGTATTTGCAAACAAACATCATGTGACTGCCAGTATTTGCAAACAAACATCATGTGACTGCCAGTATTTGTAAACAAACTGCATGTGCCTCCTCCTAAATGACTTTTAGAAGCTGTGAAAGGCGCAAACAGTTGCAGGTTGGCAACAATCCCATTTTTTTTTGTTAATAAATATTTTATGTAAATGGCTAACAGCCCATGCCTATAAATTGATGATTTTTCTACCTTGCAAGAAATTTGTAACCAGGATGCACTAAAATGAAATTGTATTTTGACTGTGAAATGAATGAGATATTTTACTGTTTTTGAGTACACTCTAAATATATTAATGACAACTAATCTTGTCACATTTACCTGAAGTAAGTCCTTCTAAACATAAAAATTTAGCATTGTTTCCACGAATACCAAATACCAAGATCCCCCCCCCCCCCCCCAGGAATGCACAAATACCAAAATACCGCCCCTCTCCCAAATCTTCTTTTCAAGGATAGTATACATTCTTACATATAGGCTATTGCATTAAAAGTACATCATTCAGCTTTGTGGTACGATATGACAAACTCCACACAGCGTGATACTTTTATGGTAGTTATAATTCTCACGGTGTAGGTAGCCAAAAAAATATTTAAGCAAATGTTACTTAATTTCAGTAATTTTAATAACTCTCATTTAGTAACTCAAATGCTGTATTGCAGTCCGATATGCAAAATACTTTAGTAACTTTCCTCAATACCTACATGTTCAGATTGTCATGATGCGAATAGAAACATATTTCTGACTAATTCAGTGTTGATATTTACACAAGTTCAGTCGCACAACCTCCCTCCTCAAAATTGTGAATACAGTCCTAGGCTTGTTCTCGAGTACCTAATGAAAAACTGTATTTCAGTTCAGATATGTTAGAAAGCGCTCTAGAGAAGCAGATGTGACCTACAGTAACAATATATCAAAGGAACATGTTACTTATACACTAAAGAGATGCTCCATCTACCCAAGATTAATACTTCATAAAGTTCATTTTCCTTAGCAATAAATTTTGGAATGTCGCAGTTCCTGCTGATGCATGAAACACTTCTTTATGGTGTTGGAGCACCTTCATTGGGTGCTTAAATTGAAAGAATTTTGTTTCATAAGCATGTCGTAATTTATTTTATATCAAAAAGTTATCTTTCCAACGTAAATCCTGTTTATGTGAATTATTCTTCTGTTACCCTTACAATATTCTTAACAACGTATGTTGAAAACATATGAGCGCTTTTAATCTGCAAAACAAAAATGCTCAAAAGTTTGTGAAAGACTCCAATGTTGAAACCTATATGCCATTATGTTACTTTCAAATACAGCCTTTAAAAACAGGAAAATCCTTTAAATTTATTTGCTAACAAGTATCCCTGTGTAACAAGCTTGACAAATTTTATATACGTTCTAAAAAAATACAAGTGATACAACTTACAAGTTTGTATGGCCAGTAAGCTTTACATTTTGAAACCTTCCAGTGTAGAGTTTCAATCAATAATAACACAGCTAAATGTTCATAGCAATGAAATGTGGGCCCAATTAGGAATTATATTCCGAAGGAAAAAGGTTAAAAGCGAGCAGAGAAGGGGACTTTGGGGGGGGGGGGGGCTTTAGTTTATAGTCTTTCGTGAGACGGGATTATTGTGATGTTTTTAGGTTTGCCCGGGCGACCTGAGCTTTCTAAGACTTCTGCTCTTTTCTCGCTCTTTTTCATTTTGAGCGTTCGTTTGACGGGAAGTGTTTTTTTTGGTTCGCTGTTCGGGCGTCAGGATCACTGCTACTTTTCTCACAAAGAGCATGAACTTCCTGCTCTTGCTGCCGAGGAGCAGTGAGATCGAGAGCAAGGAAAAAAGGGGCCAAATTTGTATCTTTATAGTCTGGACTACGAGATAGTGCTAGTTTTGGTTCAAAGTCTTTTCTGTCACGTTTATTTATTTAAGAATATGTTTGGCCATCCTTTGAGAACTGCTGTAGGGCATGTGATTTTAAATAATGATGAAAATATTACGTTCATCCTTGAAGGCAAGTGTTAAAATGACAGTCGCAGTGATTATTAAATGCTCGTCATAACCAATCGCAGGCCACTTTAAACGTGCCAAGCAATAAAACTGATGTTGAACTGTCCCTAATAACCAATAAAATTGGCAATAACTTAGTTTTTGTTTTATCAGGCATCGCAAGGTTAGGCTTGTCGAAGTTACGACTGTGATAGCATAACCCGTTTTACAGTATTTGACGCTGGTAGGGTTACCAAGAATCCTCGTTTAGCCGGACATGCTCCTTTTGTGCCTCCTTGAAACTGGCCGTCGCCCTACAATGTCATTCACAATCAAGTTGAAAATTACAGATTGACGATGTTGTGATCAGCAGTGCGCTTTTTGCTCTTTCCTGCTCTCAGAAACTCTCAACTTGCTCTCGAGAGCGAAAAACTCAGGTCGCCCGAACAAACCTCTTATGAGTGTGTGGCATTTTGAGTTGCATATTGTTTTGATGGAGCAGTGGAAAATTTTCCTCGTGTGGAAATAGCATCTAAATCATTTAACTTCGAAAATTATACATTTAATGGAAATACAAAACGCGATACATACCACGCAGTTTGTATTCGTACAGATGCAGCAATATATGCACGCATACACTTTGACCGAAGTTAACCTTACACTCGAATTTACGATGTAGACAAACAAATATTATTCACTCACTCCGTAAGCGTGGAAAGTATGGCATTTTTCAGGCCACGTGCATTTCAAAATTACATTAACGGTTTGCAAATACATTTACAAAACACGAAAACTTGATCTTCTTACCTCTTGAACACGTGTTTTTTCTATGGCAATCCTTGCGAGTTTACTTCACTAAAATCACGTTTGTTCGTCACTAGCATTAAGTAATTTATTTGCAAAATCATTCAGTAAAATCAACACTGCGCACGTTTCCTGATGCAAACAAACTTAAAATTATATAAGGAAATTATATTTGTGTCACTTCATTGCGGAAGGCGGTTAGGAAAATGGCGGAACGAGCAGTTTTAACGTCGTGCCGATTAATATTACATTTCACTCGAGAAAACGCGCTACAACGGTACCTACAATCAACTATGTTTGGAAAAAGTAAATAAAAAATAATTAACTACCGATTAAATATTCCGACAACACCAACAAAATATTCGTATAATAAACACGATGAGAAAAAACGCGCTCGCACAAGGGCCTTCACTGGGCTGGAAAACTGGAAAATAAACATGGCTAGTAATTGGCTGGAAACGTTTACTGCTCCTATGTGTCGTCATACTCTGTCATAAATGCTAAACATGTTTTTAAAGTCCCGTTACTAATAGCCAAGAAAATTTAATATTACTTTAGAAAAATAATTTAAACCATAAATGTTGTAAGTATAACTAAGATTTTAAATTACAACTTTTAGTTCAGAGTGCTATTTTCTTCCAAAGCCAATCATCAATATAGCCAACTTAACAACACGGATCCCGCAGCAGTTCGTCAGCTGATACAATACTGTAGGAGCGAGAGCATTTACTGCGTACATTGTCTGTCAAATTTGAGACCACTTATATGAAATTGACTATATCAAGGTTGTGTGTTGAATGATTTTAGGTCGTGTCTATATCGCCTTGTTCAACGGTAAGTCTATCTAGGATATGCTTAAAGGTTGCAGGCAGTTGTAACTTAATCCGGGCAACGGGCATGCTTCTTGGATGGGCAGGTTCCACAGATACTGTCTCTGCTTTGTTTCTCAGATAAACGTAATTTGTAAGGAAAGCAATCCATAATTCATACGATACGGCAGGCCCCGTAGACATTTTTACACGCATCCATTGCAGCGTGTAACAATAATACAATAACAACATGTTTTAAGCTAAATGATCCACTTGACGTCTTCCTGCATTCATTATGTATTTCAATAGTGACAACCTGTCAACAGTGGCTGGTGGCAGGTTTATTTCGAGAGCGGACAAGTTTGTGTATTCTTTCTCGCTACGTATTTATCAGCGAATAACAATTTTTAAAATCACTTTTGGAACCCGGAAAGGCCCGAGGTATTTTTATAATCATTTTTAGTTGAAACATAGCGACTTGTATTGCATTAAATAGCAACAGTTCTACCACTATATTTGGCTGAAATTTTTGGAAATTTGGTACCTGTTTTTCTTTCAGCAGGAAGAATCAAACATGACATTTCTAGCTGTCCGATCTCTTCTCTTAGCTAAACTTCTGTTAAAGTATCGTCTCGGGCTCGGAAAGTGCGGAAGTTCACTTGAGTCCAATTTACTCAACAGCTTACAATATATTCATGTCTGGTTTTCGTCAGTGTTTATTGGTGCAGGAAGTTACAGTGCCCCTCTAACATCTCTTCTATTTGTGCCTAAGGTTATTAGGAAAGCTCATGCCGCTAAATTTCTTAATTGTAAGCGGGGAACCAAAACGTACCCTTCTTGTTGTGAGCCAGTTATTGTGACTGGAAACCGGTTGTGGATTTCTGTATGCGAGTGATTTCTGTCGTGTCTTGACGGGCATCTTTACCTGCGTGCTTGGTATAGTCTTCCGTGGATTATTGTGTTTATCCAGTGTTGAGAATTCTTTCTTCGGCTGCACAGCTTGCAGTCGGGTCGCGTTTCTTGTTTATTTCTCTCTCGCGTGTATCGAGTTCCCTTTCCCCTGAAGATGCGGCACGATCTCGTTGTTTATATATTTCTGATACAGTTTAGCGATTTGGCATCTCTGGCTGGGATGGAGGAGAGTTTTCTGTTGTGCTCTTCCTTTTTGCATGGGCAGCTTGAGTTAGTTTTAAGACTGGCGATGCCCCTCTATGAGACAATATCAATGTAAAGATTAAGTCTACGTTTTTTTTTTTTTTATTATTTATAAATGCGATGTATTTTTGCTTAAAGATTTTGTATAAGACAGGCGGTATAATTACTGGGAGAAAATAGGCCATAGTAATAGTAATAAAAAATAAATACCATAGTAATAAAAAAAATCATCAAAATCTCAAAATTATAGTTTAGGTTTTAAACCTTTCTTTGTAAGTTGACCGTTTAAAGTGGACAATCTGTTCAATCAGGTCATGGTTGATTAATTGTTATTTTATCGCACTGCCTCTGCAACTACGCATGTATCTGATTATGTCAAGAAATTTCCAGCAAATTTACAAATTTGGTTAAATGTACCAAAAGCTGTCCGTTTCTTTTTTTTTTTTCTTGTCTTGCAGAGTTCCCTACGAATGTGCTCTCACAACGAAACACTACACTCTGCATAAAAAATAATTGTTTTAAAGGAAAGTTTTATAATCAGATCATTGATGCAAAATAAACTCGAGTATCTTCTTTAATTTTCCTACGAAGAGCTTTTTTCGTGAATTCGTGTGGCTTATTCTTAACGTTAATAACACCAGGACCAAATTTATGGCCTTGTCTTATTGGCGAGCTGTAAACTAGGGTGTGGACTGTTTACGGTAAAGTGAGTACTTTTGGGGCCCCAGTAAATTTTTCCTTTCAGCCATTTTTTATCCTTTAACTACCTTTTTAAATAAACTGTGCCATGCAAGTAATAAACACGGTGCACTCGAAGTTAACGCCTAAGGCAAAAATAAAACATATTTACTGACTATTATTCCGAATGAGAGGACTTTAAGTGCTCTCTTTATCGTGAATAGCATATAAGAACAGGTGAGTAACCAAAGGGCTTCCGAACTGTCATAATACTTTACTTTCATGATGATATTACACACACGAATATCTGTATCAGTGTTTACATTCCTCTTACCGCCTTTTTTTTTTTTTTTTAGCTCGTAATAATAATTCTGGCCAAACGACTAGTCTTGATATTCACAAACAAGAACTGTCGTCTGCTTTAAAAAAACTTCGAGGTATGACTCTGGGTGGAAGAAAATTATGATAATTAGTTTGATTTGCATTTCTTCATTTAATCAAATATAAATACGGACTGTTTGCCATTGTGACCGGTATGGATTGCATAAAAAAAATTTGACTTTACTGCTCTTTAAACAGATTATGATGGCGATTAAGAAGCATTTATTTGTTAATCCTGTGCTCTGCCTACCCAACGCCTTTTAAAGCTCCGTTATGAAATTAACCAAAAGTCCACATTTAACCCTCAACTTATGAAACAGAAAAACAAATTACAAATTAATGTCCTGCTGAAAATAACTGAAAAAAAATCGCTTCATGAAGCATTTTTATACTAACATGCAAAATTAATGAAAAGAATAACCACACGAGACCTTCATAAACAGTACGTATAACACCATTAACTGGGCTTAATTCACTCACGATTACTTTTGCCCATGCGGTATAACACTTCCAGGGTTGTTTTGTTTACAACGAATGTGTGCAAGTTGGACTGGAACGTTGGCATAATGTTTCAGTATTATTTTTAACTACATGTTTTAAGTGTTTTATTTAGTAATGATTACACTGCTCGTATCCGTTGATCAAGAAAATTAATAAGCGAAAGAAAATAAAAACATATTACTCCACAACGGGTTACAATTTTCCAGGAAACAAAACATTGAGTTTCCCCATGGTAATATTAGGAAGGAAAATAAGTCATTCAAACACATGAATAATCTCAAGAGAACATCTAAATTAGCTTCCATCAAACAAAGTGAGAAGTGAATTGTGCAGATAAGTGCTTACCTTTGAGATATAAATTACACTACAAGCAAGTATAGTGTCGTATGTGTACCAAGGCGTATTATTTTTCAGCAAAAACAAGGTAACCTCAGAAATGTGCCCAGTATTTAAATTTAGTACGGTTGCTTTAAATTCACGTTCAAGACAAGTCGCTCAAACAATTTTCGCGTGCGTGTGAGCGATTTATCATAATGAAAAACGTAACTGAACTGATCGGGAAATGCCGATAGCTCCCATACATAGATTAATGGGTCGGGGTAGCAGTTCTCAATGTGGAGATTTTTTCTAGACCCGAACGTTACATCGATAGTCGGTGAATAATCGCCAAATAAATCTTATCGCAGTTCGCCAAGACAGCCTCGATTTCATTCAGTTGTTTTGCCGAAGAAGGAAATGAAATTTTTGATAGTTAACACACCTACACACGCATATATATAATATATATAATACATTTAATACTTTTCCCACCACATCCAAGTTAACCTATTTTGGATAAATACTTGTGTAAGGTTTTACGATATACGTTATCACCCTAAAATTGCATTGCATAAGGCTTAAATTTTGAAAACCATGTTTGTTCTTTATTGAAAATACACACATTTCTTTTCCGTTTCATATAAGTTTTAGAATAAATAATATGATTTAGTCAATAGATACTGTAGGCTCTTAATTTACCAAGTTTGGTACGCATATATTCTACGTATTTGCAAAGAGAGAATTTTAAAATCTTATTAATTATGCAAGCCATGGGTCCTCGATTAAAATATTTTAGTATCTAGGTCCTAGTCTTTAAAAAATGTATAATAAGAAATTCAGAAAATGACTCAGACATGCACACTTACATTATAATAGGCATGCGTGCAGCATACGTACAACAGAACGATCTGATTGTGCGCATCTATCCACGGAAAGTACGTTGAAAATGTGTTGGACTGATCCGCTTGTGATGAGAAACCACTACAGTGGTATTGCATTGCGGGCAAGAAGGGTTTGATACGGGAGCTCTTACGAGGGTCTCCTTTCATGGCAAAGGCGGATGAAGCAGACTGAGTGCATGTTTCCACGCTCAAGGCTCCTCTATCCTCCAGGAAAGCCTCTAGGCCCATTCGGAGGGAGATTGCATCGCTCGCTGGTGCTCTGGATGTGAGAGTTCTCTGTAGAAGCGTCATTTTTACAGGCACGTCAAATCGAGTGAGGAATCTAAGCTGTGGTGTGTTAAAACTTGCAGAAAATTTCACCGAAACGGAAGACTGAATTTGAAAATGGATACTCGTGATTACCCACATAATTTGCTTTAGGAATTAAATCACGAAGTGGTAATTGCTCGAAATTTTCGTGTTGTCATTTTGGAGGTGATATTAGAAATATTCCTTTTTTAATATTCTAATATGTGCTAACTTGTGCAGGAAGGTATGGCCAATTGTGACGAGTATACCATATATTTTCCTGAATTGACATACACGTGGTTTAGAACGAGATTTCGGTACTGTAATTAGTACAGAGGGGAGAAAATTGTTTTACTTATAAAAATATTTCGGATTCTTAGTCGCCAAGATAAATTGTGTAACTCTACAAATATATTAGAACAAAGACTAAAACAGTTTGCGATTAGAAAATGTACAGGTAATGTTTATTTTATCAAGTAAGCCTTAACGTTCATTAACCTTGTCGATGATTAGTTAAGCATGTTTCATACATCTCAGTATCGTAAAATTGAAATTAATTTACTTACGGTGTTACAGAATAATGTTTTTTATCGCACTATTTAACTGTCAACTAGTGCGTGTGACCATATCATTCGTAATTTTTAAATGCTGTGGAAGAATACACATTTGGCAGTATCAACAATCGGAGGACATTTTTCAGGAGGACTCGATCAACAGCAAATTTACTAATCGAGAGAGCCAATAGCAGTTGGCAAGTAATGAGCAAATTGAGAAGTTCTTATGGTCAATTCATGCCTGGTGAAGCGCGCATCAATGAATTTTCTTGAAGTAATATAAAATTCCTATTTAATTATGTAAGTTGCTAAAAAAAAAATGTTACGCCCTCGAAATACATTTAATTAAATTATTTGTATTGGATTACACTATTTAAAAAAATTGATGACATAAAGGCTTAAACTAAAGAATGTGCGAGTTAAAATTTAAGTAAGAACTTCATTTTGATTACAATTTTTTACTATGCACAAAGGATATGCCTCTTACTTCTTTTCATTTAATCGTATTATTTGAAAGTGGACTTAATTAATGTTGGCGATGTCAAATAAGATATGAAACTGTAAAAAGGCTTTTCGTCTTTTGAAGAAGTAGCCGGTTTCACTTTATAATGCGAGCAATTTTAATTAGTTTGCTCTGGAAATAAACAGCCAGCTTCAGTAAGACTTAGATTAACTAACACAGGAATGAAAATACAACCAAAAAACTTCAAAGCAGCCAAATATTTAATGTTCGCTCAACAATGTAACGTAGTGAACCAGTAAGAAAACGAGTTCCCCTGCTTCTTTACGCGGGGATAAAGAAGCGATTTCGTCAGTTTCTAAGGGAAGAGAAGAGTGGAGTCAATTAATCGGCACTGTAGTACTGTGCGTGTGATTGGCAATTTCGAGCACACTGTTATCTGGCCGCTGGTAATTCCCATACGCAACATGCAAACTAGCGTTAGTAAACAACTGGCTACTTGTTTATTTAGTTGCAGGTCTGTTTGGAGTAGAAAGTGCACAAGCGAAGCTGATGAGGTGTACGTTTTATGGCGCATTTGCTGTTACAGAATAATGTTGCGTAATATAATGTTTTGGCATATATCCAACATTGCCCTTTCAAAGAGCCAAAACTACGTGTTTAATAAATAATTTTAAATTGTTTTTAATTAAATTTTTTTAATTACGTGACAAAACAAGTGATGTAGGCTTGCAATAATTCGTAATGCATAAATGGCCGCTTTTATTCCATGTTTCAGTACATTTATCGCTTACACTGTTTGCAGAAATTACTGCCAAAAACTAGAATGATGTTGATTAGACTAGGTATCAGTTACAGGTAGGTACTTAAATGATTGGTTTGTTTCCTATAATATAAATATTTGAACATTCCAGGTATATTTAACGCACGTACTAGACACTCAATTATTTAAACTGCAAACCTAACTGAAATTTGGGAAATGAGTATCAAAACAACAAAAGCATCGAAAGTATACGCCTGATATTGTTTCCGGAAATATGAAGTAAAAATTAAAAACAAAATATATATTCCGTACAAATACAAACGTTTAGCTCAGAATTGTACGCATTAGCACTGGATATAAACAATATATTTGAAGCTGATTTCCTGTTGTTACATAGGGCTACGCTTCAATTCGTCCCATTTGACTATGATGCCATTGTGCGACAAGTAGACCAGTTATATCTCCTATTCCGCCCTCACCCCTGGCAATTCTCAGTTAAACATATATTTATCCTCTTGTAAATAGATGGTGCAGATAGTTTTCGGATATTTTCAGTTTCTAGAGGCTATTCGCGGTAAAGTGAGCGTTATTGAAAGCCCTCTCATTTGGAATAATAGTGAATAAATATTTTTTATTTCAGCTTTAGGCGTTAACTCCCGAATGCAGTGGACTACACACTGTGTATATTACTTATGTCAATATTTATTTTAAAATGTGGTTAAAGGATAGAATATGGCTGAAAAAAAAAGTAACTAGGGCCTCAAAAGTGCTCACTTGACCGTGAACAGCCTATACGTTTGTTACAAGCAAAGATGTTATCTTGACAGCTATGGTTCCAAACCCTCTGGGAGACTTTCTCAGAATAAAACTGTTTGATAATACCCTTAATTATCTCGTTTATATGCGTAGATTTAAAATAAACGGCAAACCACTCATCTCGCATTCGGAAGGACCCGGTTTTCGATGCCCGGTCCGCCATCGTGGTTTCTGTTTTCCGGGGTTTACTCCGAAATAATTCCAGACGAATGCTGAAATGGCTCGTAATACTTGCTGCAGCCGATTCCTCGCAATTTCCTCGACATGCCTTACATTATTCAGGGTCACGTATAAACAACCAAAAATATACCAGTAAGCGGGTGCCTTAATCTTGCAGTTTAAATAATTCATTTAAACATTAAAGATTTGGGTTTTGATCTAAGTGGCAGAATTTGGCTTACTTGCCATCATTACAAGATTCCTTATTTACGAACATCCCAAGAAACTTACACCTAGAGATAACAAAATTCGTCACGTTTACGTGCCGTTATGCAAGTTTCCCAAATATATGAATGTAACATTTCAATTTACGAAAGTAGTTTTTAAAATATCTTATAATTATAGCATATTCAGTTTCGTGATAAGGAAATTTTAATTTTTTTTATTTATGTGTCGTCGTGAATCAGGATAGAAACACTCCCATAGTTATAACATATCCAACTTAATGAAGTTCGGATAGCGTGATTCGTATTACGCTCCCCTGTATGCGTGAATATTAGTGCCTACAATTTAGATTCTAGAAACACTATAAAAAAATAATAATTCAACGCTGACGACTAGTACGCCCACTGCTACGTGCGCGTTGGTTGCGGCAGTCGATAATGTGAACTCGTAATGCATAGCGGCGCGTCAAAGCGCTTCGCTTCCGGTCCGATATTACTAATCCAGACAAATGTCCCGTACATCCTGCCCGGACACGCCGTGTTTTCCCGAGTGCTTCACTCGGCTGAAATTATCAACCGCCTACGGGAAGTCACCATTTTCCTAATTACGAAATATGGCGCGGACACAATGCAGGGACAGTGCCTGGTGATTGAAGAATCCTTTTATGAGGAGAAAAATAATTGTTAGGCCCAAAATGAAATATTTCAACGATTTGCTATGAAAAAGGTTCCGTCGATTTGCTCTGTCACCCTTAATTACATCGCCCGATATTACATCGCCCGATATTACATCGCCCGATATTACATCGCCCGATATTACATCGCGTAGCATTAAATACATTATAAATTATATGTTATAATTTATAGTATGTCATGTTTCATATTCACATGTACCAGATTGGTTATAATTAAAGTGGCGGTACTCACAGTTGCCTAGTGTAGGCTGTATTGAGCGTATGACAATGATATTCGGTAGATATGGTAATGAGGGAACATGGAAGCGATTTAAGCTAGAAAGAAAATTAGTTAAAATTTTCGCCAACAGGCGAAAATGTGGCGCTGCAGAAGCAATTAACGCGTGAAGATTATACAGAATGTACGGTACAGTTCAGAAACAGGACCTAGTCAGAGAAGGTACGGTAAACCACGAGAGAAGGTATGTGCACCGGAGACATCGACGATGTGGTGTATCCGTGAAACGGCGTGATCTATGGTTGCTCGTGATCTATGGTTGCTGGAATCGGAGTGACAGGTCGTCGTAAGGATTGAGGTCAGGGGACCGTGCAGGCCATGGAATTGGAAACTTGTAGGAGACAATATGTCCATCTGTGAAGGTTGCAAGAAGTATACGTTGTACTTGGCGGCCGATATGTGGCGTTGCCTCATCTAGCATAAACACAGTGGCCTCAGCACAGTGCGTTCTCGCAGGACAGGAATCACATTCTGCTCAGGGATGTCTTGGGTAACTTGCAGATGTAACCGTAAGGTCGTTGGGGTGTAATCCTCTCGAAGAAATACGGACCAAGAATAAAGATACTTGTGATTCCACACCACGCAGTCACGTATGTAGAGTATGTTTGTTCATGCACAATGTGCGAATTAGCTAAACCCCATATGCTATGGTTATGCGTATTCGCCGCACCTTCGAGCGTAAAATGTGACTCGTCAATCCACAGTATATTCTCCGGCCACATTTCATCCGCTTCCATCAGTGCCAAAACAAAAAGCGTTGCTACGAATCACGAGGTTTCATTTGGTTCACTATCTTAATCATGTACGGGTACCAGTGTAAAATGTAACGCATAACCTTTCGAACTGTTGACCGTGGAATAGACAATTCACGTGACACCATCCAAGTGAGTGAAGAGATTTGGGCTGCTCTTAACAGCGAGGTCTTGAGAGCCGATGAGGGTGATTGAAGTGAATATCGAATGGCGTCGGAATGAAGGTGAGCGGGAAACGGGAGATCCCCGAGAAAACCCACCGACCATCGGCATCGTCCGGCATGATTCCCACTCGCGAAAATCCGGTGACCCGGCCGGGGACTGAGCCCGGTTCGCCTTGGTGGGAGGTGAGCGTGCTAACCGCTCAGCCACCGTGCACCCCCGACACCATTGGAGAATTGGTCTCAGAATCTGGGACACGTGATGCATTGTCAGCTACAGCCACAACAATTTCCATCGGGATGGGTTGTCTTCCTCTCCCTGGCGACACACCCGAATCACCGGTCGCCACGAATTCCTGCACCATCTTCATGGGTCCTTTTCGCAATCCTTCGAGACGGCGATATTCCCTCACTGCAGCACTGCTGTTGCAGCCGTTCTGGTCAACTAACAACGCAAGGCCTCTCTTGGCAACAGCCAATCTGTGTTCCTCATAGTACTGATACGGTAACGTCGTGTTGTGTCAAATGACTCATGTCTACCCGCTTGCCCTTGTACAGCTCTACATTGTCGCCTGGTGGAGGAAATTGTAACTTATTTTGATTTCTAGCGTAAATCGCTTCCGCGTTCTCTTGCTAGCATATCTACCAGACATCATTGCCATACGTTCATTACGGTCCACACTAGGCCACTGAGAGTACCATCACTTTAATTATAACCACCTGGTATATATACAGTACATGAGTGTTTACTCGTAAGTATGAAGGTATGTGTGTATATATTATATATTATATATCATTACCATGGGTCGTATCGCCCATTCCTGAGCGTCGTGGCCTCGTCAATATTGACTTCTTGTAGACTTTTGAATCAAAGAACGCCATCCTGGCTGGTTGTCTGCTTGCCTTATGGTGCGCAGAAATTGCCAGCCGGTGATCTTGGACACCTCATCCAACCACATGATTGGAGCTCTTCCGCGAGGTCTTTTCTCTTCTATTTTCCCTTCTAGAATAGTTTCCTCCCGATTGTCATTGTTCCTCCTCAGTATATGTCCAAAGAACTGGAGGATCCTGTCATTAACATTGGTAGAAAGTCGCTTAGATGATACATTTAGCTGTGCAATAATAGAAGTATTGGTTCTTTTTACAATATATATATATATATATATATATATATATATATATATATATATATATATATATATATAATAAAGGTGCTACAACAACGCAACGTTTTATCTCCGCTTTTCAGTGGATGGTTTCAACGTGATTGCATGGCACTGTTTTTTAATTCCGCGGGTTGCATCTCAGTATGTCTGGAGAAAATACGACGTCACACACTGAACTGAAAAGTTCAATTTATTATCCGACGAAGTAAGCTTTTTATAGTGGATTGAAATGTTTTATTCTCGTCACGATCGGTTCTGTAATTTTAGAGATACAGGAGAAAATATTTTATGAAATTATATGACGAAAATATTTCGTATTGCCCGTAGGGGTGAAAAGATATGGAGGTAGGGAAACAATTGAATGATAGGAAGGGGAAATAGGAGCACTCAGACAAAACTAGCGTATTCATGGCAACGTCCGCCACGTTTCTCATATGCTAAAATCGCGTGTGACCGAGCCAGGAAACTAACTCGTATCTCCTTGGAGGTAGGCTAGTGCTCTAGCGATACGACATCTGTGCCACCTAACGCGATTCCGATTTCGTCTTGCATTGCAGTAGTGACAACTCTGAAGTGAAAGTCAGGGTTTAAATGATTCTCGTATAACCCAGTGGAGTTTTTATCTGTGATCATTATTAAGGTATATAACTGTAGCTGAACTCGCGAGCACCAATCACTATCAGATCACTTATAGCCAACTTTTGTAGTGACTTATCACAACCAAGCTCATTACGGTTTGTTACACTCTAACAAAAATCACTTGTAAACTTCTTAAACTGAATTGGAAGTGTTTAATACATATACTGTGTGGAAATAATACCACACATCAGTTTACATAGTATATGGAATGTTTGGAGTCGCTACGATACAAATATGGCAAGTTTCCTACTCATTAGACTGTTTCCAGAACAAATGTAGAAACACTAGCATGAATGAATGGGAAATAAGTTTACAATTCACGCTTTCCCACTCTACGTATTCACTCATATAGTAAATTTGCGAATAATTTCTTAAATTGTCTTTCTGATAAGTTGTGCCAAGGTGTAACGCAATTTACAGTGGGTACTCTACCAAGATATAATTCACGTATTCAGCAAGAAAAGTGCATTTATCGTTTGTAGAAAAAATATTAATCATACTTCATCAGTAGTAGTAGTTAATGTTTACAGATTGCGAGTATTCATAATTATTATTTAATTAATGCATGTTAATGTCTCTTTATATTAGCAATAAAGTTTCTGTCTAAATTTATTTATCCATTTTAAAGTAACAAACAATTCCTGCTGTTTGTGGTTAAAACTTATTTCCCGTTACTGTAGGACCTAAACACATACTTTTACTTTTTTGTTACGAAACTAATTCAACTCAGCTCACGCATATTTCCCTCCGTTTTATTTTATTCTACGTCCCATTCCCGGGCATGCTTAAAATAAATTAGACGTATATTTGTACTTGGGTATTATTACCGTAGTTTATAGTGAACTCCCATTCCTGCATTATCTTAAAGAGAAAACCCTGAAATAAATAGCTTTTATTCTGAAATGTTTCATTTCAAATAATTTCCTTTATAATCAGTTTTTATGTTCGGTTCTATTGTAATACGTTACGAGCTTTAGCACTAAGCTACGTAACCGCTACTAGCGACAGATTTTATGAAGTTTTTTCCAACGTACTCGCAGGTAGTAATACAAGAGATGAGCGATTTCTTGTCGTAACTAGGTCACAGATCCGCAGCTTTAACCTTTATTATTCATAGTCCCAGAATAGTCTCTCTCCTAAGGACCACGGTGGCTGAGCGGTTAGACTGCACGCCTCCCAGCAAGGCGAACCAGGTTCGATCCCCGACCGGTTCACCGCGGATTTTCGAAAGTGGTTATCGTGTCGGACGGTGCCGCTGACCGGCGGGTTTTCTCTGGGATCTCCCGTTTCATCCGCCCTTTAATTAAGTGCTGCTCGCGTACTCGCCTCACTTCACCCTCATCGGCTCTGAAGACCTCGATGTTAAGAGGACTATGTAGCTGCGCGTCCAAGGTCAAGAAGAGAAGGAGCGATACGGGCGACACTAACACGCAAGCCTAGCGCCTCATCGCTCCTACGCGCAAGGCGTGCAGTGTTTCCATCCTAACGCTTTACTGTGTAAACTAGATCTGTAACTGTGGTGTTTTATTACACGCGATGATAGTACAGAGATCAAACTCCCTGCGTATAATCGTACTTTTCTCTTACCGCTTAAAGAAACTTCATAGGCAAGCTTTAAAAATGCGATATTTGACCACTTTCACGATCTGTTCTCCAGTAATACACTTCGTGGGATTAAAGTAAAAAGATAGCGATATAGACAATAGTTTTTTTTTTTTTATCCTTTCTGGCAAAACTTCGTATTTCCAGACCATTTATCTACCGAGACACGCGTTTATGCGCAGACAACGATTTCACAGAAAACGTTTCAGTACATAGGACCCTTAAGAGACGCCCAAATATCTTCTCACTCAGTTTCCCTCCACATTTTTGCCAGTGGCCAATGGCTACGATTGTCTTGATTAAACCAGAACTCGTCAATATGGCAGCGGTAAGCAGCAAGCGATTGTGGGATACGAATTCGCGGTGCATAATGATCTTGCTAATTAATTTCGCACATTTGTCGCATCAGCCCTTCCAGACCCACTATGATCTACGGTTTCAGGTGCCGCAAACGGAAAAAAAAAAAAAAAAAAAAAAAAATACGATGCGTGCTGTACTTGTCGACACACTTGTTTAGTTGCCGCAGCCAATGTAGCTGTAGACTATATGTTCGGCTACAGATATATGATCTGGACCAGTAAGACGGTTTGCGAATCATTTACCCACAGGTAAGATCGCTGGTCATTGAGCTTCGCTGTGTGCAGTGTAACTGAAATATTACCTATATGTGAGTAATATACACAATTGTGTACACTGGGTCTGAAATCGTTAAGATGATAAAAACGGTTTCCAATGCACTTACAATCTCCACTCAGAACGATCTCAACGTTGTAAAATACATATTTGTGTTGACATTTTATTCCACGTATGAAATACATTAAGCGTCGTAAATGACAAATTTTGTCATTTTTACGTCTTCTTTAAATATTTACCTCGAGTGATGAATATTCCTTGAAGGTAGGAACAAATTAAACATTAAAATGCCAAGTTTGAGAATTTCTTTATTAAACTGGTGATGAGGCTGAAGCTTTATTGCTTCTAGGCTATTTCACCAAGATTTTTTTGTGATTGATGTACTTTCCGCAATTTTCAGTTGAACTCGCGCCTTCTCGGGCTCAAGAGATCACTAACGTCATCTGCGTAATTCAGGACAGTGAAAGTAAGAGGATGAAAGAAAATTTCTTGACTAATATTACGCAGCAATAAACTTGGTCATTTTCACAGAACTAGAAGGGAAAATCATTGTTGATGGTTTGATGATTCTGAAAGGTCGAACATGTCACATAGTTTTAGACAGCTCGGGCTATAAAATCGTGGTTGCAACTGTCAAGTTATATATGAATTCATGAGCTAAAAGGAATCAAATTTAGCTGTGTTTGTGAGCCTGCGATTCTAAGGGCGTTGCTGTGGTGGAATTTAAATATGCTTGACATATACGGAGGTATTGTTGCTGTCGATATCTTAGGAAGTGGACCAGGAATTCTAAAAACTGCTCCTGTACTATACTACGTGAGTGTTTAAACCGAAAACAACACCCTATTAAGAGTGGCAATCAGTGCTTCCTATGAAGATCACGGACTTATGAGTTTGCAACACACGTAATTTCTAAAAACTTAAGTTAGAATTTCAAGCCGCAAGCTTAGGACCAGAAAGGTTGAATACAAAAGGAACGTCTGTTGTTAATGGGCTCCTAAAAGTTGTTCACGATAAAGAGAGGACTTTTGAAATCAACCTTAGAGAAAACTCACTACTCCTACCTGCGTATATTTTAACGGGCGCACCGAGTGACATGCGCCCAGTAAAGTTGGTAACGATGGGTTGCAAGTAGTTAAATATCTTAACATCGAATAAAAAGTGTTAGATATCCATTTGTAATAACTATAATTATTTCTTTGGTCTTCGGTTTTTTATGCACCGAAGTGTAAAAATGAGCAAATTTGTAAAATATTTACTTTTCTAATAATTTCACAGTTTCACTTGACCGACGCATGAATAAAGTGATGGGGCCCATGGCAACGTTAATTTCACATAAGGCGGAATAACACACAGCGTGCATACAAATAGATCTTAAGCAGGGCTTTCGGAAGTGCTCATTTTACCGTGAATAACCTATAACCACTTTCGGGACGAATCTCCGTTCATAAATCATGGCTGTCATAGTGATAATTAATATCTAAGCGTAATTGGTTCTACCTACTCGCCACATTGTCTGGGCGCTTGAGGAAACAGTAGAACAGGCTTCTTGTGTAAAGTTAAATGTTTCCTGCCGTTCAAATGCTTCTTCGCTGCTTTCAAATGGACAAGCTCTAAGAAATTATTCGCAAATTTACTATGTCGCTCTGTATAGGATGTTCACAAAAATCACCGACAAACTTCAAGCGATTTCTCGTATAAATATAGACGAAAAGTATACATAGGACATTTATCCTAAGTCGCTTTCTAATGATGGTGCACGACCGTATAGGTGTATATGAGCGACAGGTTTTTATTGCGGGTAGTACGCAACCAAATTTACTTAAGCCTCTAAAAGTTAGTGTAATGTACCAGTAAATGCGGTACCACGCACACAGTACGGAGGCGTCACATTCACCTCCAATAATGCGACTGTGTACACCTGGGTAGGTGGAAACCACCATTTTTTTTAAATTACCTTTTAGTACGTACACGGACAGCAATTTTTTGTACATCGTGATGGCTAGTAATTGGTGGTCACCGGACACACCTCGTGCACACCTACAGTACTTACAAGGTAAATAAAAGCTTGTAAAAAGAGAGGAAACATACTATCGTTACTGGAGTTGATACAGAAGTACGATGGTCCAAATTGCATCACTAAGAAAAGACTTGGCGATGTAAAGGAGTTGCTTCCATGCATACCGTCGATACACCGTGGTATAGGCTGTTCACGGTAAAGTGAGCACTTTTTAAGGCCCTTCCAAAATGTATCAACCCCTTATAAATATGCTTCATTGCAGTCTCAGACGTTAACATTTCAGAGTGAAGAAATGCATACACTGTGTTTATTAATCCTATTACAATGTTTACATTAAAAAGTGACAAAGGTAGAAATTTATTGAAATGAAAAATTTAGCAGGGCCTTAAGTGCTCACTTTACCGTAAACGGCCTATAATTATAACAAGCTTCGAGCAAAACCTGAAGAAGAAGAAAACGCGGAGAAAGAAAGGAACAGCCCAGAAATAGTTGATATGTTTTGTTGCAATTTACAAGCAGGACTAGCATGTTTTCTAATGTGCATGTAAAACTACAGCTAAGTAGCAATCCCTTCAATGTAATCGAGTGCATTAATATGGCGTAAATTATGCCCTGTATAATAAAATAGGAAAACACTTTTCGTTTGGAAAATGTCCTTTTATTTTTGGAGGAAGGTAGTGCCAACCCACAACAATCGTGAATATCGTATTATTTTATTAATATTTAAAAACTAAACATTTTTGGTTTAAGTTTTTTGTGGTTTCCATTAGCATAAACATTTCAAATATCACCTATTTATATTTAACACGAACCTGTTTCACAGATTAAGAAAAATCTTGCGTATTAATTATCTCCGATTGATGCCTGCGTGGGTTAGCACTTTCTTCCCCCAGCCCTTTCAATGTTCTTAATCCATACTAAGAATCTTAACTATACCACTCACTAAATTACTTGACAGGAGTATACGATATTCATTAAACTACAGCGTATAAGTCCAATTACAAATTTTATTTAAGAACTTTTCTTTCCCTTGCGCGCAATAGAAGTTTTGGCACCTTTTAATTTGCCATTCTCTCTTAAGCTCTCAGTTAAACTGTTTAGATGCTGTTAAACTGGTTATGGTTGTGCTGGCTGCCCTGGGGAATATTGTTACTGCATAAACTATTCCAAATGGAATTGTTTAGCATTATGACTGATCAGTAACACACCATTGTACAGGACACGCAAATTTTCACAGAAAATAAACTAGCATAGACGCGTTTATTATTTAAAACAATTCATCTTCACTTGTTTTATTCCAGCTCGCTTTCAGCAGGTTACTGAAACATTTAATAATCGGCGAGGCGTTCACTACGGTAAACAAGATTTCCCCGCCATTACGGGTGATTTACGTTTCTTAAATATGTAAACACGCACGGTGATGCCTCATTACCGTGACAAACATGTTCTCAAACACTAAGTTTCTAAATATGTAAACACGCGCGGTGATGCCTCATTACCGTGACAGATATGTTCTCAAACACTAAGTTTCTAAATATGTAAACACGCACGGTGATGCCTCATTACCGTGACAAATATGTTCTCAAACACTACGTTTCTAAATATGTAAACACGCACGGTGATGCCTCATTACCGTGACAAACATGTTCTCAAACACTAAGTTTCTAAATATGTAAACACGCGCGGTGATGCCTCATTACCGTGACAGATATGTTCTCAAACACTAAGTTTCTAAATATGTAAACACGCACGGTGATGCCTCATTACCGTGACAAATATGTTCTCAAACACTACGTTTCTAAATATGTAAACACGCGCGGTGATGCCTCATTACCGTGACAAACATGTTCTCAAACACTACGTTTCTAAGTTGCGGGCTACACTGGTAACTGAACTTTCATCAATTCGGACTCCGTTTCACACGAGGGCGTTGAGGTCTGCATTTTAACGTGAAATTCTTCACTGAACAAGACATCGCCCATTTCTTTCTGACTTGTGGTGATCAGTCCGGCTGCTTGAAATTTTTCTGTATAGTGTTGGAAATGAAGCCTGGTAGTAGTTAGTCAAGACAAACTACCGCCGTTCCACCAATTGACCGCAGGTTTTATACAAGAGAATCCACTGCGGAATGCAATTAACGTTAATAATGTGGAGCAATAAACATTGTAGCGTCAATTATACAACAGGTCGTTACGTCTAGAGTAACATTTAGCATGGCTTGCATGTATATTACAAATTTTTAAAACCAATGTGTTCATTAAAAAAAAATAACACATTTTGTGTGCAGTCAAATATTATTATTTTTTTCTTATTATTCGAATGACTGTCATTCTAAAACCCGTGAACACGACTTTCTTGAAAACAAACGCATGCATGACGCGAACAATCTTATCTCGACAGGAAGAGACCCGCCATAGAAGGTATTTAAAATGACCTGTTTCCTGATCACTAAGGATAGGAAAATTTCGCGTATTCATTTCGGGACAAGATAGACGTCAAGCACATATACAGTGAAGTCACCTTCGCAGTTGGATCACAGTTTATTAGACCCGTCCTGCAAGCCCCTGAGTCGATGGCAGACTTGCAAAGGAAACGCCTTGCGAATCCCATAACTGCCAGGTGTGGGACAACAGCCAATGAGCATACAGCTGAGGCGCCAGTATGCAGAGGACTGAGGAGTCTAGCCTGCAGGTCATTGAACTCGCGAAATTTTCCTATCCCTACAGATAACTGAAATGGTTTGCTCAGAACTCTATTTGAGAAAGCCCTGTAAACAAACTCTTCTCTTGCACACCAAGGAAAAAAGAAAATCCATATTTGCATCCATGAATATGCCACATGTAGCCATTTTTGGTTCGATTTGCGATTTTCCGGTCCTTTGAGAACTCGTGTGAAAACTATGTTTGTAATTATTTGAGAATGTGTGTAATTAAAATAAAATGTGTGGGCCTACGTAGGTTAACAATTACCGAGTTACATATTAAGTACTTTTTGACCGCACTAATCAGATAAACAGAGCTTAGGTTCGCGGATTGACATTTTCGTTTCTCACACCGTGTGCAAATTGCATATTCATGGTTCGGTTTTTTCCAGCGACAATTATGTTAAGATTACAATGGATGGTGTGACAGAAGCCACGCGCATTCACAGACACACACGAACGGCGCCAGCAGAGCGGCTAGCTTCAAATTAGAAAATCCCATGGTCCAAATCGCGGCGAACTCGGGACGAAACTGTTACAGAGCAGTGCCAACCGAACAAAAAGAAATTCCCGCGCCATGGCGTAATCGCAAGTGGTTTTGACAGTTCCACTGACAAAAGAGCCATTTCGGTGTTCCCGCCACGGATTCAAACGTCAGAGAAACTTCCTCCGTTGCGGCACTACGCGGTACAGAGCTCACATAATCTGCTCTCTGATGTCTGTGCACCACGATACAATGTTGCGCACAAGCTGGGATGGAAGATTTCACGAGAAAACCTACCCGAGCCCGTGCGCTCTAAATCGAAATCAGTAATTTTTTTATTTTTACTGATTGCCAGTTGAAACTGCTGCATCTGGAATCAGTAGAAAAAGAAAACTATTAATCTCTTCAATTAAATTAAATCCACTAATACCAACAGTAGAGAATCAGATATTTATAGTCGACAGATAAAAATCACAAGGATTAAAAACCGCGCATTACGGTCTCAAATTAAGTACTATCATTTTGTCGCAAAACAAAATGATTACATGTACAAGGACATTTTTGGAAGTGGTTGGTATCGAACCGCCACCCCAAAACGCAACACATTCTCTTGTTTCTTTCGGCTGGCGTTCTACCCCTGAGAGAAACAGTCTCGCATTCGCGTAGTAACATAAACTTACAATGGCGAACGGCTGTAAGTTTCGTAATGCGAAAGTACTTCATCTTGTCGAAATATACACATATTATGCGTACGTAGGTACATGTCTTTGTAAGGCTCGAAAGTCATTCTAAGAAAAGTTTAGTTCATATTGCGTGCTTTAAAAGAGAAATATTGTCGTTTTAAACGATGTTGTGGTGTTTTCTATGTATCTGCCATATTACAAAGCAACGATATTTTACAGAACAGAATGAAACTGTTATTTTGAAGAGACAGATTGACTAGTAATAGCTGTGCTAATTAGACAGTAGAACATTAGAAACAATGCAATATTTTATCAAATTTGTCGTTCCCTCATTATATGATCCGTTAACTTGCAGACCACAAAGCTTTTGCTGGTGTAAATCCATCTTTCTTATTGTATCACTGCATTATTGAGCCAATAAAACTATCACTGATCTATCTGCCACTAAAAATTAGTTTAAATCTGTAGTGTCTCATTGCATTGTAAAATGGTGGATACTAGTGGACATCGATGACCTCGTACATTGAAACCACTATTTTTATCTTTCAAAGTACAGAATCCGAACTAAACTGAAGATATATGGACTTTCGAACTTTGCAAAGACATGTACTTCCGCAGAAAATCTATATATTTCGACAACAAGAAATACTTTATCACAAAACTTACAGCAATATTTGACATTACATTTTGTGGTTCAGTACCCATAATACGAGCACACATTTGGCAGTGGTAAAGTAAAGCAGTGGATATGGCTGATCATGAAAGCTTCAGCAATCTTTGCTTTATGGGCGGAGGTTCGAGCCCAACCACGTCCAAAAACGTGTTTGTGTAGATTTATATTTGTGTTCTGCGACAAAATAAACCGTACTTAACTTACATTACATAGGAATGCTCTGTGGTTATTTATTGTGCAACTATAAATAACTAGTTTTCTGCTGCTTGAATCAGTAGATTTCTTTTAACTGATGACTTAGTGATATGTTTTTACAGATTCCGCATGGAGTAGTTTCAACTGACAATCAGTAGAAGATAACCGATTCCGATTTAGAGTGTAAGAAACCCGCAGACCTGCTTTCAGTCACACGATACTTGCTACCGCACAAGCACTGAGGGAATGATTTAGTTGCAGATAAAATATTTCTTTGAAAATTACTTGTTTATAGTTAAAGGCTGTTCACGATAAAGTGAGCACTTTTGAAATCAACCTTAGAAAATAGCCACTGCAGCTATATGCATATATTGTTTACGAACACATTGTTTGCCATGCGCCTAGTAAAGTTGGTAATGATGGATGGGAAGTAGCTCCGTATCTTAAAGTCGAATAAAAATTGTTAGGTAACCATTTCTGATAATTAAAATTATTTCTTTCGCTTTAGGTTTTTTTTTAATGCATCGAAGTGTAAAAATGAGCAGATTTGAAAATTATACACAATGTGCATACAAGTAAATCTTTTGCTCTGAACATCTGCAATCACTCCTCCAAATCAAAAAAATAATTTGTTGAAACGAGAAATTATTTTGTAACTCAATCTGTGTATTTAGTACACACAATACAAGTATATTCACCTCTCCAATTTGTTTCCCGTAAACATCATAGTAGAGTCGAATTAATATTTCCTTGGAAGTGGATACGCAGTCGGTGTCTTACGACAATCTGATTTCTGCTATTACAGAATTTGTCATAAAATGAATCGGGTTGATTGAGTGCCGGCATTAATTTTGTTCTCTGTAGGGTAATCGGGTTATTTGATTGCCTTCGTTCAAAAATGCAACTCTAGTGCTTGTTAGTAATTTTCTTGAAATAATTGTCGCGAAAAGTAGCAGTGTTTCCCAATTAATTTATTGAAACTAAATAAACAATCGAAATGAAATACGTTCAACAGGGAACAAAACGTAAAGCTATACAATTGGAAATATTCATTTAGGTACATGTTCTATTTGAGAGAATTACGACTGAAATACATACCGACTCTTAAGTCATGTTAGCCGAGGATACTTAGACGTAACTTTCGGGCGCAGGATTTCTGCGTTAAAAACTTGGTAGTATAATAACCGAAACTATTTAATCTACGTACAGCCATACAAATCTACGGTTTCACCAACCAATTCTTACAAGTTTTGCGGTAAGCAAATATGAACAACAGAATAATTTGGTTTCAGCAACAAAATGTGTGACTGTTCCTATAAACAATTAATTTGGTTACGCCAAACATTGTTTTATACATCAAATCCTTGTTTAAGCGAGTAAATGAAATTGCATTTGTTATCATATTTCTGTACCTGTAGTTCAGGAACAGGCTCCACTCACCACTTCTGCAGTATCGATTTAAGCACAGTGTCGAAGTTTTGTTTATTTTTGTAACAACTGAAAATTTTTAGTATTAAATGGACACGTAATGTTTTACATAATGCTATCCCGGTACCAGTGAATATTTTCGTGTGTTTCTTATTTGCTTTTGGTTTTCTGCGCCCTGAGTGACATGATCCCAGTAAAGTTGGTAACGATCGATGGGAAGTAGTTCCATATAGTAACGTCGAATAAAAACTGTTAGGTAATCATGTGTGATAACTTATATTATTTCTTTCGCTTTATGTTTATTTAATGTATCGTAGTGTGAAAATTAGCAAATTTGAAAAATATTTAATTTTTAAATAATTGCACACTTTCACTTGACCGACGCATGAATAAAGTGATGAGGCCCGAGGTAATGCTAATTTTACATAAGGCGGAATAATACACAACGTGCATACAAGTAGATCTTAAGCAGGGCTTTCAAAAGTGCTCATTTTACCGTAACCAGCCTATACCAACATAACTGTCAAAAATCACGTGGCACATTTTTAAGCGTCTACGAGGCGAAATAGAGTAACCAAATTTCTAGAAACTTTTTTTTTTTTTTTTTTTTTTTTTTTATATATTAGAATCCTTGAGTGTGTCACTTGGGCGTGCTCAGAGAATCATGGGAGAGAACGGCTAATTATTCAAAGTATGCATGGTGGTTCTACGTGCTCATTGTTCGCGAGGACTTCGTAAAAAATGAAGATTCGACTAAAAGTCTTTTATTCGTACTAAAGAAATAGAGTTCTTAACTGAACACTGTCGTTTAATATAACGGATAATTTGTTCCTTGCATGTTATTGCTTCAGCGATAACTGTGTTGTCTCAGTTGAGCGGCAAGAATAAATTAAGAAACTAAATTTAAATCTTTACTTAATTAATATTAAAGCTGAGTACCTACTACCGGTATTATTCGGGGCCATCAGTATCTGTAGCGTCATCTATGTCTCATCTCCCTGGATCTGAGCTGCACAGTGGTAGTGTTTATGCATTCATCTTTTCATTCATTTGTTGATCTCTGCGTATACGTACGCGTTATAGTTTATTCGTGGTTCCTTCACCCTATTTGAATCCAACCTTTGAAAAATCTCCCCATGTATGACGTGTTTAGTTATTTCCAACATATGTCGTATATCACAAGTGTTTTATACTTGTGTTCATAAATGTTACCATTTTTCTGTTAAATTGAAATGTAATTCATATTTTACCTATAAATTATAATGGTTCATTAATAAATTATTTGAATAGAAACAGGGAGAAAACATGTATGTTGGTAGCACCTAGTGAGAGATAGTTCTTATGCATAATACTGTTACACTTAATGCCCATGAATGCTGAGCGTTATCCTTTTGGTGTAATTCTCTGGACTTGGTTTGGGGGCCACTGTGGTGTAGTGGTTAGACTACTCGATTCCCACTATGGCGAACCGGGTTCGGTTCTCGGTTGGGATGCTCCCGGCTTTTCGCACGTGGGGATCGTGGCGGACGATGCCGCTGGTCGGTGGGTTTTCTCGGGGATATCCCGTTTCCACCCGCCCCCTTAATTCCGGTACCCCAACCATACTCGCCTCACTTCACGGTCATCGGCTCTCAAGACCTCAATTTTCACAGCCGCCAAAATCGCCTTACTCGCTCTTGACGAGGTTCAGATTTGTTTGCATGAGGAGTTTCCTGGAAGTAGAAATTCAGCAGATCTTCAGAAAAGTTATGAGTAACCACCAGTTAACAGGAATCAAATTTTTGCTCGTACTGAAAAGGCACAGTCTGTAGGCAATACGAAGCAAACACATCCGGAAGGTTACGAAGTACCTACGAGACGGCAATCGAAAGTCAGTGCACTAAGCATGTCGACGCGGTGCTAATACAGAGTGGACTCGCATTCTGGAGGGCCCAGGTTCGGTTTGCCCGACCTCAATTTTCCCTCCGTTTCCCGGAATCACTACAAATGAACGTTGGGATGCGGAGGTGGTTGTTTAATATACTCCACGGCTGGCTCCTTCCTCTCTCCTGATTTTACGAGCAGCCAAGTTTCGTTTGTAACGACCCAGTTTTCTAAAAGACGTTAGGAGAACTTCCAAGTGAAGTATTGTCAGTGTTTGCAGTTATGCACGTATCTTGACATAAATGTTCTGGGAATGTAACTTTTTTTTCAGTGAAGATTAAAAAATAAATATCCACAGCCGCCACTTTTGACTTTTATGGTACCAAATATGTTGGAAAAAAAATAATATAGTGAACATGTTTTAAGGTAGCATAATTTTTATATATTTCGTGTGCATTTACCTTAAGAGAGGATTATAGTACTGGGATCATCGCTTGCAAAATTATCGATTATTCGATTAATTATAATCGATTCATCGATTATTTTAAAACAATTCGATTATTCACGATTTACAGCTGTTTATACTTAAACAAAACGAAACATTGCAGATACTTACCAGTTTCATATTTATTAAAAATATAAAATATAATTCTTAAACAACAAATTTTTACAATAGCAGAAAGTATTAAAAATGAACAGAAAAAAAATTTGGTGAGAAGAGTTTTAGCAAATTAATAGAAATATAGAGTATTTTCGGTAAATTTTTATATATGGATTAGAACAGGATAATCGATTTATTTTTACAGTTTATTTATTCGATTAAAAAAATTATCACAATCGATTGATTCATTCGAATTACAAAATTATGCGATTATCACATCACTAGGCATCTGTAATTTAATCCACTGTCTTACTGTACATCGCATGTAATAATGCCATACTGTTTCAGACATAATTTGTGAGGAATTCAGCTACCGATGAGTGCCACATGAGTGACCAGGGCCCCTAGTATCTCATTTGAGCTTGCTTGAAGACCGTCAATGTGACTGTCTTTATGATGAAGAGGGCCATAATGATGGTTACACTTAAACGTCTTTATGTGGTATTCTGTAAGCCATATCTGTGTGCAAAGATGTACAGTTGGCAACACAGCGGGCTGTGTTCTGAAAACGATTTGCTTGTGTAATTATATGTTTTCCGTTATTGCAGAATGTCTTGTGCCACTAATGTTATATTAGTGAATTTTCAACTGTAAATGAAATTTATTTCTAAATACAATTTTGAATAATACTTCGTTCTGTGGATACAAGATTTTAGATAACACTAGTTCATTTTGACAATCAAGAGATAGCAGCACTGGTACATGGCCAAATCAGTCACTTTGTACTTACGTTAAAGCGAGAGTATCACAAGCGAATTGTAAAATATGGTCGTTAAATCCATCTGACACGGTTTATTTCAGCGGATATATAAGAGAATATAGTATTTCTCATTTTTGGGGCATTTTAAAACTTTTTCTTCTGTGCAACATAGCTAGGTTAATTCTAACAGACATGTGTGCTATTTTATTTCCTCTTCCGTTCGTAACGACATTTTGATGACCTGTTATTAAATAGACAGTCACGAGGCATTCGAAAGACCGTCCTGGAGACATAGTGAGCTACAGAATACCATTTTGCCCCGTAGAGATAGTTAGGCTGCAAATGTATTTATATAACGACAGCAAAAATTTACATAATATTGCCCCAGGCGTGACCTAGAAGCGATTACATTTGTTCAGTAAACCCTTAAACCATAAGAAAAAAAATTATTACCGCGGCAACGCCGGAATTGGCAGCCAACGGTAAGGATCTGTATAACTGGTTGCATATAACAAGGCGTTCAAACCAGGGTGCGGTTTTGAAAGCACAGCTTCTCACACGAATCTTCTAGTCTTTACGCCTACTGAAAACCGCGTAGTCCCGGATTAGTTACGCCATCGGTTGCTATTTCTTACTATGCTATGACTTGTCCAGATACTACTTAACCTATTTTGTATCTCTTTCTGCCCACATATGCTGCTGTTAAATTTTGGTCCAGAAATTTCGAAACGCACTTAAGAAGCCAGCCCGCCTTGCGCTCGAACTGCGTTTGGTGTGTTTGTAAACATAAAGCAGATTTCAAAGCTATGAAACGTGCACGCTATATGCTGATCTGCGAAAAGAACCCACGCTTCAGACTGCGCCTGTCGATTACTTCGAAGGCAACGTGCACACTAAAAACACCATTTCGGAAATCTCAAACACAGTGAGAGACCTGCACTTTACCTTGCTACAGGCTTCGCACCAATAGAATTACAGGTCACCGTTTGATCTTCCATAGGTACACGACGCATGACAAGACCAGCGAATGCCACTATTGAGCCCTGCGCGTAGCGGCGATGGCGCACTTGATACGCTTTGCAATTGCGTCCTTATCGCAGTCACGCTTCTGGGCCTCGTGCGGGAAACAGCTAGAGGTACAAGTTTTATGTTTGTGACGTGTATAGTGAAGGCGTGACCCTTCACGGCCTGCTTTGCCAGGTCTCTAATATCTAAGCAATGATAACGTGGCTTGCAATTTGTAACAGTCGTAAAATTTTGCAAACTTATTGTATCGCGCTCTCGTTATAATTTCAAGCAATCATGTTTTCACCAAAGTCTCTTAGCGTTCTCCACACTATTAAATTGCGCGCGGTCATTCGTCGGTCGAACTCCACGGACAGTTTCCCCACAGGCTGCAACTTCCGCGATGCGATGTTTTTGCGCTTTCAACGTAAAATACTTTAAACAATTTTTTTTTTCTCTCTTTAACTCTTTTTTTTTTTTGTGCTTTTATTCACTTCTGCGATCCATGCCCTCGCTTGCGGCGATCTGCGGCCTCCGGCCTCGAGAGGCAAAAGAATGTTTATTTGGTTCGGCTGAAGCGAACCAGCATCCATGTAGTCTTTCGGGCTATTTCCATCATTTTTATTTTTATTCACAAGCTCGAGCTCGAACTTTAACATAACATTCTGACGCATGTGATCTCATTACTATATAGTATGTATTATTAATACATTATATGTCATTCGAATTCTTAAATAATTTATTTTATTGTGCAATAAACGTTAAGATATACGGGCCTCATTTTGATGTATCGTGAGATCCACGTATATTCTAAGTTTACGTTTCCTTAGTATGTGTATCTTCATGTACAGAGGCACCTTTTAACAGCTGTAAAACTTTGAGTTTACATTTCACAATTTGTCTACTTAGAATTAATGATTCGTTAAACATAAACGCAAGAGTTGTGTTGTTCAGCCCACTGTGTGCGTTTAGACGAGCCATATTTTTGTAATATGTAGTCATGTCCTTTGAATATTAATAAACTAGATTTATGCAAAATGTGGGAGAAAAAAAAATCACTAATCTTATGTAAAACTAACAAAAAAATATTTAAGTAATTTTTATGCTAAAGTTTATTCTGTTTATTATTTCTTCATATTTTGCAATTAGTTATATTTGTGCATATTATTGTTGTTCCCATCTACATTACACGTTGTAGCTCTTGATGGCGGAAGTGTAATAATTCAAGTACCGATCAGTAAAAGTGTTGCGGCTCGATTCAGTTAATAACTATAGTAATGCCTAAAGCTTCAAACAATAATGAAAATAAAAAGGTGACATATTTCTTATCATGTACTCCAAAATATTCAAATTCCGTGTACAGAATAATTTCTACGTTTCATTTACAAGGAGATACAAAAGGAATATTTATTACATTTGGCTGGCTTTCTGATGTTAACATTAAGTGATAAGTGTTTTTGAATGAAATTGTAATTATTGCCTACCTAATAGTTTCCTGTATAAAGTAAAATAAAATTACATTTTGAAATTATGGATGTTCCGCGTGTAAAATTTAAGATTTTATTTTTTCATATTTACATACGAATATATAATAAATTTATATTAATTTTAATTGATAGTGTAGTATCTGGGACGCTACCGAATATTGTTTACTTTATTCTAACCTAATATTTACTTATTTTTAATTTTGTGTTTATGTATTTTCACGTGTCTATATAGCTTGTTGATATTTATTCTTAATTTGTTCATATCTAAGATGTAATATGTATTTTATTCATTTTAGTGTGTTATGATCCTTTGTTTACATTTTAAATAAATCGAGCAGGATCGTGTATAAAGGCAAGTAAGATGTGAGGTTATGTAGTGTTTTGAAAGTTTTCAGAGGGGAAATATTTTAATTATTATTATTACTATTGCTATTTCTCCCGCGATGTTTAAAAGATCGTCTAGTGTAACAGCAAAAGTTTTGAATGTTAAGTACGGTAAAAGTTTGTCGGCAGTCTGTGACTGCTACCAGGCGAAGTGCGGCGAAAAGAGAACCGACGACGAAGATCGACTGTACAGGAGACTCTGGCAAGGACGAACTAGAGAGTGAGTGAAGAGATTTGGGCGGCTCTTAAGAATGTGATAAAGAGCATCGTTTAGAGGTCAATGTGACAGCAAATAGAGGTCAAAAAGTTTATGCAGAAGAATGTGATGTTTACATGCCATTAAGGAAAGCTAAAATTAAGAATGCCTGTTTTAAAAATTTCGTTAGGATTCTTATTAATATACGATTTAAAATTATAAAAAAAAAGCTATATTAGAGCAAATTTCACAAGTTGCAGAAAATAAAGTAATCGTATAATCGAAAAAGTAAAAACTTAAACAGTTACATGTCACCTTTGTTCTTAGTAGATGGTTTATTGCACGAAATATTTTTACACAAAGATGATTCATATGCATACGCGTAATGCACTGCAACATCATCTTTGAGCCCAAAATATTCCATCTCGCTCCTTGGAGATGGACACTTTTATCCGATCCCTTCAGCATGAAACGAGCGGAGTAAATAATGCGAGCGGAGAAGATAATGCTGGCCATTTGAGGGGTCGTATTTTCGGCTGTTTACCTTCGCCATTGTTCATGGCATTGGTGACAGTTTGGTTGCGAGGGGGGGGGGGATCAGGTAAGTTGACAAACGCAATTCCCCCCCCCCCCCCAATACAACTCGCGCGTCTTGCAAATGCTATTTCGTATTTCAAAGATGTCGGAACAAATAAACTGCAGGTTTGATTTGTTCAACGAACTTCGGAATTACGTAAGAGCGATTTTGGCATGTAATAAAACGATAAACATGAAAAGCAGCATATCCTATTGTAAGAAGCTTTACAGTGCCAGATATACCTATAGTAAAACTTTCGCTCAGTTATGGAGTACATGCATGTTTGAAACATTTCTATCTGTTGTTAAATGTGAATGACTTGAGGCAGAATGAATGTGTATATTCGTGTAGTATTGCGTCGCAAAAAAATTAACAGCAATAAATTATTAAGAAATTTATTTCCTTTAATTGTGACAACGTATGTCAACATATATTTACAACTGGAAGTAGTTTTTAAGTTGAGTTGGGATGTTTGGACACTTCTTAAAAATGTATTGTCTTGCGATCCGATGAAGGATGGCATGAGGCGAGCAGCGCCTGGAATGAAGGGTGGGAAAACGTCCAAGGTCAAGAGGCGAGGGAGCGTAACGAGCGACAGATATACGCACGCCTAGCGTCTCATCGTTCCTATGCATAAGGCCTGCAGTGTTTCCGTCGTGACACTGTACTGTCCAAATAAGATCTGTAACATAGGGGTTTTATTACACGCGATGAATGTCCACAGAACAAACTACGTCCGTATTTTTGTACTTTTCTCTTGCTTCTTAAGGAAACTGCATAGGCAAGCTTTAAAATGCGATATTTGACCATTTTCACGATTTTTTTTCTCAAAGAATACACTCAATATGACAAAAGTAAAAAACGAGTGCCACCGATTTTTTTTATCTATAACAAAAATTCACATTTCCAGAAATTTTATTTACCGAGATACGCGTTTACGCGCAAACAAAGATTTCACAGAAAACGTTTCAGTACATAGGACCCTAAAGAGCAAGATCTTGAGAGCCGATGAGGGTGATTGAAGTGAATTTGGAGCAGCGCCGGAATGAAGGGACGGGGGAAACGGGAGATCCCCGAGGAGACCCGCCGACCAACAGCATCGTCTGGCACGATTCCCACTTTTAGATCAACAAACATTCCCTGCAAGTATGAGCAAAATCGGCCCATAAATATAGAAGTTAGACTCCAGCGCCACCTATCGGAATGAAGCATAACTAAAAACCTTACTCCCACCTCAATAACATAAGGCGTGAATATGGCCTCAATTGGTCCAGTGGTTTGTCAGTCAGTAATGATGCGGTTTAGTCACGCACAAAGGATTTTATATATAAAGATAAAGAAATTAGGAAACTTATTTAAGACTTCCTTTACTATAGAACCTGGCTATTCTTGCAGACCTCGAAAACTGTAACAGTACGATACGACCCTGGGGAGTGGCAATATTGCACTCCTCCGAACACTTAACTTTATTCATTGCTAAGATCTGAATTTCGAGTAATTGCGATTTAAAAAAAAGGCATTGCGGTCAGTCCAATTTGAGACTTCTCTGGCCACCAGTCGTTTGATCGAGCAAATCACACGTTCAAACAGTGCCCAAATTCACTCCCCTCTCTTCGTTGCCCTTTCAACAGCGACGAGATCAAAGGCAAATAATCCAGTCTCACTCACCAGAGTCTGTAAGGCTAACGTGTCACGGGCATAAGTTTTATAGGCTCATCCTTAAATAGGGTTTCCAATTTTTTTTCTAAAGACTTGATACTTTTTGAATGTGATTGCAGCTACCTAATTTACTGACTAGTTTTTTAGAGCTTCAAATTCCTTGCAAAATGGCAAATCTCTCGGCGCCTTTTTGCTCCAGTGACCAGGTTTTTTTCCGTCAAACTTTTCGATAAACAACTTATTTATCTTAGTTTGACTTTACGCAGTGGAACTTATGCAAAAACAATTAATTCTGTAGTAATAGTTAAATGATCGAATGATTCCTGGCAACATTACTAGTTAATTAAATATTAATATACTGAACACGTTGAATAATCACAATGAAAATTCTCTGTTTCCGGTTCTGGTTAAATTTATTCGTTATTTCTATTGCTTGTAGCTACTAAAACCTATCATCTGTGAAAAAAAAGTGCTACATACTTGATTTAAATAATCGTTGAATTTAAAAGCTCTACATGTATTAATTTTTTAATTAAAAGCAATTTGAGGTAATGAGAAATTAGGTCTTCATACGTCATTTCAGAGATATATTAAGTATCTCCTGTTTTTTCCTTCCCTTATATATATATATATATATATATATATATATATATATATATATATATTCTACTTGCATGGATGAGTGCATTTGAAAGTAAAAATTAATTGTAATTTTATAAGGATATTTATTGAGGGGGGAAAAAATTACGCAATATTGCTGTTTCGATTAGAAGTTTGTTTATAATTTTCAGTGTCATTATTGCGCTAACACGTCCGTTTCTTTTGGGAGCGCGCCGTTAAACAGGGCGTTGCAAATGTACAGACTGTTAAAGGTAAAATGAGCACTTTTGAAAGCCCTGCTTAAGATATACGTGTATGCACGTTGTGTATTCTTCCGCCTTATGTAAAATTACCATTGCCATGGGCCTCGCCACTTTATGCATGTGTCAGTCAAGAAAAACTGTAAAATTATTAGTAAAGTAAATATTTTACAAATCTGCTAGTTTTTACATTTAGATGCATTAAAAAAACTGGCGAAATTAATTATTTAAGTTGACAAAAATGGTTACCTAACACTTGTTATTTGACGTTAAGATATGCAACTATTTCCCACCCATCGTTACCAACTTCACTGGACGCATGTCACTCGGTGCGCCCGCCAATATATATGCAGGTAGTGGCAGTCACTTTTATCTAAGGTTGATTTCAAAAGTTCAAAAGTGCTCACTTTATCGTGAACAGGCTCTTAAAATGAAAGCAATGGAAACGACCACTACGATTGTATGGCAGAGGAGGGAGGGGAAGAGTGGAGAAGTGTGAATGACTTTTAACAACGGGGCCTTGAGAGCCGATGAAAAGGGGAAACGAGGTGGAAACGGAGCAGCGCCGGAATTCCTAGGCGGGGGAAACGGGAGATCCCTGAGGAAACCCTCCGACCAACAGCATCGCCCAGACGCGTGTGTAAACTCGGGAGCGGCCTCGTTGGGAGTCGAGCCTGGCTTGCCTTGGTTGTAGGCGTGTGCTCTGTCCACTGAGCCACCGCGGGCCCAGAGAAAAAAATGGGGGGGGGGGGGGGGTGGATTAGAGAGGCTTCGGGCAGCTCCTACAGGTTGACGAGCGAATATGGCGCAGAAGCACCGTTATTAAACGAGTGGAAAGTAGAGTCACGTGGCTCAAGGAGGCGACGATCTGTCTGCTAATGAAATTCCTGCATTAAAACGTTCGGAGGCGGGTGTTGGGGGAGGGGGCGTTGAAGTAATTGCGGTCACGTGGCGGGTTCTGCTCACCCTACAATGCGCCATCATCACGTCCTTCCTCGAGTAAGCCTATTAGTCGGCGAACTTCTTGCAAACCGTCGATTTTAACTGCCGCAATTCAGTGTCTGTTCCGGGTTTTCACTGGGACTTTCTACAAACATTCGAACAACAAGAAATAATGTGTGGATTTCAGAAGTAGTTCTAAATCCTCGGTTCAAATTGTATAATTCTTCATCTCAATACATATGCCCTACTGAATTTGTGTGTCTGATGGGTGCTCATGTTAAGTATTTTCATAGAACGATTTATACTTTCTTATAAATATTATTCTCGTCCAGAATACAACTGTATTTTATGATTTGAATTAGAGTTAATTTCATGCATGAAATATCTCGAGAAAATGTTTCGTAAAATATCACGTTTCTATTTATCAGATGAGAAAATATGTCCGATACTGAAATAATATTTCTCTGCATACATGTATTAACACAACTGTATTAAGTTGTTTTCGATTTGCAGATCTACTTCCAGGACATTCGTGTTTAAGCATAGTACATAATACATCGTGAAAGGTGAAAAGGGATACTTCCTCTGGTTCACACTAGATTATTAAAAAAAAAAAAAAGTAAAATGAATATAACTGTTACAAATGTTTGACTAAATTCGTACAGCCCCTGCATCTAAAACGAGAAAAATATTTCCACGTTTGCAAGTCAAGTACTATAATTAAAACCATTTTAGTCATTGCCTTGTGTGTTGTATCAAAAACCGATTGAACATGCCTTCCATTTTCTGCACCAGCTGCTTATATTATCATTGTTTGCAGCCCACACAAAGTTTAGAATGAACTGTATTTTCATTTATATGGGCCTCAGCTCAGTGCTGATAAAGTAAGAACTATATTATAAATACTTACCACATTTTCTAAAGGAAAATGTATTAATGTATTATGTATTAAAATTTTAATTTCCAAATAATTTCGTTGTAGAGTTTATATTGTGGAATTTACTGTAAATAAATCAAAGTTTGCAGTAAAATTTTTAAAATCATTCCAAATAATTAATAGAAGATAAGTAATTGTTGGAGTAATTCTGCACCTATTCCAGCCAAGTTCTTATACAGATCTTTAATCTGTACTTTCGCGATTCTCAGCCCGTTTTAATAAGGGCCCTGATCAGTTTCAGCGCATTAAAGGAAATAAAAATTGTTATTACTGCAGTGTTTCAATTGCGCTTATTTACGTTGATTTTCATCACTTTATAGTGAATAAAAATATACCCGGAAATAATCAGTACTTACGATCCCCAGTTCATTCCGCTCGTTCAAAACAGATTTTCGTCTCCTGCTCGTATTTCCAAAATAAAATGATTAAAGAGTGAAGTTTATGTCTATTAATGCTGTAGCTTCACGAATTCAAAGTAAAAAAAACTATTTTTGGTAAGTTTGTGTCCTGGTTACTTCAAAACTCGTTCATAGGAATTACGGAAATTTCAGAGCTTGTTTTATGCAAACATTAGGGTTATAATTAGTTTGAGATATTTTTTTTAAAAAAGAACTTTTACTATTGAATATAAAGAGATCCTCAAAGCAACTCAGCTGTAAAGAATTTTCTTGACTTCGTCGCTCGTTCCTTGGCCCGACAAAAGGCAGCACTGTGATTCTGTCTTCTCTGTTCTCATTGGAGCTGTTGTGATGGGTGCCACATGTGGCTGCCATCTTCATCTAATACGATGTTTATGCAGTGCAGTTGACGTTGTGGAGGTTTATTGATCGACCCGCTTGGCTTGGCACGAGAGCCACCGGCGCCTGAAAGGCAACGAACTGTTGGTAACTTACCTGTTCACTGCCGTCATGGAACGCACTTCTTCACCTGACGCGGATGAGTATACTTCTCATGCCTGGCTGCGGTAGTCGCAAATTATCAACACTACTGAACGCCCGGAGTTGCCAACTTCTCCGACAGAAAGTCTCTCAATCACCAGGCAATAATATTAATATATTACATGACGAATATACATGAATGTTCGGTGCCCAAACTCCAGACATAGGCTATGTTCGAAATGGCCACCCAAGGGCCCTTATCTGGCTCCGTGCCCTTGAAAAGCGCATCCCGGATGTGACGTCACATTGCCGCTGTCTGAATTCACAGCAAAGGCACATTATGCACCCTAGAATGTCCCCTTCGGCCAAGGACTCGAGCAACTTGCCCTTCTCGAGCCCTAGATAGTTTTCGATTCGCAATTGTTTGAAATGTTTCATTTGTTTGTGTTTGTTTTGTTTTTACAACTCTGCACGGTCGCAGGAAACACTTGCGAACGTCACAAAGATAAATGAAACTCGCATGGAGCAATTCTACACAGTAAAACTCGAGGTGGAAACGAACACAAGCGTTCGAATTTACTTAAATAATATATCTATGGAAGGGAACAAGGGTAATTAATTAAGGGCACACTGCACCGAAATCGAATACAGCCATAGTTCCCTCTGTGATTGGCTAAACTTGAGGTTCGCAGTGCAAATACATAAATTAAGCTTTTCTTACGCTGAGGATGAATTCGTTTTGATTAGAGGTCCACGTAGAGCATGATTCGAAATATAAGTACCTTATCAATAGTGAAATGGTTCGAAAGTAAAATTCATTAAAATTATAACGTTGTTCATCTTTGACCTTTTCTTGTCATAGTCTTGGGGCATAAACCATAGTATGTTGTTAGCCAGTGAAGTAACTTCTGCGCTGACTTTTGGTTCTTTGGTGGCATTGTATGTCTTCCGCAACAGACATTCGAATCGGGTAACTGTTATTCTAGTTGTTTTTAGGTGTCTGCCTTTTAGCTACCGTATAACCTCAAGGTGTTTTGTTTTACATGCTGAATAACATTGCACTGCAGCATGTTCGCCAGTCTACCAGCTGCCATATAATTTCATAGGTAGAGATGATAGTTTATCGCCGGAAACGTTGCCTGTTTGCTAGGATTCAACGTACGGTACACATGTCCGACAGTTTTATTTCCTTATTGACTGTCATGTATGCATGACTCGAAAACTGTTAGCGATTTTCCATTATCTCTGTTCAGAGGCTTTGCAGCCGATACTGTATTTCTATGCTGGTCGCACGTGTCTGTGAAGTGACCGTGAACGGATTATACCGAAGTAATCGGAAGACACTTTTCTGAAGCCCTGCTGAAGTTCAACTTCCGAGGAATTCCTCCGCCTCGTGGAAACTAAGCATAACTAAGTCTATAAAATTACATCAAAGGACATCGCACCGAATTCGTGCGCACTCAGTTGTAAGAGTATTTTGTATGATAATCTTACAGCGCGCCACCACCACACGTGTTTTCTCACTGTTTCTGTTCATATTATTTTTAATTAAATATATTTTTTTAAATTAAAAAAGAGGTTTTATATTAACAGAGGTAGCCTACATAACGGCTGTGATACATGGAATAATTAGGAAATAACTAAACAACGTTTTTACATGGGGTGATTTTCCAAAGGTTTGATTCAAAAAGTGTGAAGAAACCGTGAATAGACTACACAGCTAGTTTCCCACGCGAACTTTACAGGTGGCGTCGCGTTACGTAATCCAAACATCTAATGGTGGCCTTTAGTTGGATTTCGGGCTTGGAAACGTTAAGTCCGTCTTGAGGCCGTGGGTTGTTTATTTTACAGCGTGGTTTTGAAAGACATTCAAAAAAACTAGCTTGGAGTAAGAACGATACAGACTGATGCAGATAACTGTGCGCGCTGCAGGCGTTTTGACAGCCTTGTTTGCGTTAGCCTTATTTTCTTCTCCAGCTGACTTCGGCAAGCGGGTTAGCTATCCAGCGAGAGGCTCTGGAAAATTGCGGATGGATGGCGGACTGGAATTTCTATAGGCTGTTCGCGGTAAAGTGAGGATTTTCGAAAGCCCTGCTTAAGATTTACTTTTCTCCTCAGTCTGTATCCTTCCCCCACGTGTAACATTTCCTGTATACTGCCGTAGACCTGATTACTTTATTCGTACCTTATTTCAGAGTAACCTTGGAATTGTGAGGGATGTAAATGCGTTTTTAATACATAATATCATAATTTAATATGTATAAATCAATACATTAACTTCCAGTGGCTCTAAATTAAGAATTTTACACTCGCAATAAAGCATCAATGTTTAGAACTATTTTTTTTTGTAATTGGTTGCCAACCTAACTGGGAACCTCTATGCCAGTGTGTAATGTAGCATATATTAAGTTATGTGCAGTGATGATCTTCAAAGGTTGATTGCGAAAATGCTCAAATTACCGTGAACGCTCTCTACGTGCTTTCACTAACAACGTCTCGTGGACTCTGCATTTTCAAACTGTCAAGACTGGCGAATGAGCCACAAGTAATATAACCAGGAGATGTGAGGATTCTACGAACTAAAGGTTCGGCTTAGCTTCTTTTGCAGAAATTCTTAGTTCGCGCGTCATACATAATTTCGGATTCTTAGTAATTACTGACTGTAAGATTATAGAAAATTTCCACTTCCCAAATGGTTTAATATTTTTGTGCGTAATTTTAATTTTGTTATATCTGCTAGTTGGGAAAATTCGAGAAAATATTTACATTTTATCAAAGAGTTCTTGCCTTTTTTTTTCAAGCAGGAAATAACGCACAGTGAAAATTAGTTACAAAAGTTTTAAAGAACTAGTAATTTGTAAATTTTCTATAATCAAGCAGTTCTAATAATACTTCTGAAACTGAAATTATGACACGAAAAATTAATTATTTCATCAATGTTACACATTGCTCAGCCTATACGCATTGTAAGGATATTTTTTTATGAAAAGTTTAACAATTTATTTATTTTTTAATAATTTGATGTCAAATCCAAATTATTTTCCTGTTTTTGTTACTGCCATAATAATAAATATTAAGTTGTACAAATGAAAACATTAGAAAGTAAACTAATGTTGTGGGCTGCCGCGTGGCAAACCTATGTAAACACAAAATAACAGGCCATATAGGGATACTAAAAAACAATTTAATATACAGACTAATAATATTTTTGCATATTAAAAAAAAAAACAATTTTAATGCATTAGATTTTAATTGGTGAATACGTACACGTCAAGCGGTATCCATTGGCATTAGTTATAATTTTTTTAAATTTATACAACCTGGTTAGTATTTGTAGTAAGGTTGCAGAAAAACAAATGGAAAATGTTTTTACATACAATACGTATAAGTTACACAATGTATGGTACAGTTATAAAACAATTAATTGTTCGATATTTAACGCCTTCAACGCTGTTCTGCAATTCACTTCCAGAGAGGCTGCGGAGCGCTTTAGTTGTCTGGTTTAAATTCGTTATCGAGCTTTCTTTCAATACTCTTCTTTCTTCGCTTTTCCTTGGACGGTGAAGGCAGTAGAGTATTTATTTTCCTAGCAGACCTGGCTTCATAACCGGTCGTTAGGTCTCGGTCACGAGTTACAAACCAGTACCTTCCTTCATAATACTCTGTCGGAAGATTACGGAAAGTCTGTATGTAAAACCGTGAATAACAGCCCATGACTAGAGCCACGAGTATTTCGCGATTTCATTTGGAGGCGAGGTAGACTCCAAAACACTTGATATTTTCTCTTGCAGTTGTGATTGGACGGCAGTTGTTAAGACACGGTTCGTTTAGCTGTGCGCCAGTAATAAACAGGAATCAGTAGTGTGAGTGAGTGTTTAACAGTCCTGTACAGAGTCCTCAGTTGATCACAGCAACCAATAAGCAAACAACAATGCCTTGAGTGTATAGAGGGCTGCCCAGCCTAGCTTGCTGCCAACTCATTCCACGAAATACTCGGGGCTCTAGCTATGACGTCTTGAAGCATGATTAGAGTCAAATCATAAAAAACACACTTTTTAGTTACAAACCGAATGCAAAACCCTTATCGGCAAGTTTTCTGAATACCTACAAGTTAAAAGCAAATTAATAAAAAGTTGCATATTTTTTAATAAGCAGCTAAAAGCAATCATGCTATAAGCAATTTTTTTTTAATTTTACTGCGATCTACGTTTGGAGTCTCGTATACGTTTATTTTTATACTATGTAAGTGCTAATCAATGCATTTGCATAACTGTCTCTCATCCGTATTCACGAAATATCATTAGGAATTTAAAGTCCTTTTAGATGTTCCAAAATGGAGTATGGCCTTTGATCAACCGACCACGAACCACCCTCAGAATAATTGGATTTTTAGTGGTGAGCTTAACTTGCTTTTAGTGGAAATTTTGAATAGAATACTAGTATATTTATGCAGCAGTGCAATTGCTGCTTTCGTCACTTAACAAGCGTGACACATTCACACAAGATATTTCTGCAAATTTCCGAATATATGTGTTTTTTTTTGTCCCATTCGTATTTATTTTATTTTGCTGAGTAGATGGTGTAATCCCCGCTGATTAACTGCGGCCATTCATTTCTGCGATTGCTCCGGTGCCGCTGGGTTGGTTACTAATATCAAGGGCATTACATTTATCTACACTCTTTCTTTCTCTCGCATGATTTGTATTCCGCCTGCCGCAGGACCTTATATACGACGGGCATAAGTAATGCGGGGAAAAGTTATTCCGCGCAATCGTAGTAAGTAAAGTTGTTCTGAAGGCAACCGGAAGGTAATAAGACAATGTGACTTTGATTAAAGACCGTGTTGGTGCTAGGACTTTCACTACTTCTCCTAAGTTAAAATATATTTTTTATTCGAATACGTCGACTTTAAAATTCTAATATTCGTAGCCATTCGCGCCATGGCGTATAAGAAAGTACTAAAGCGTTATTAAAAATTTTGCTGGTTCATAGCGTAAAAGGCACAAGCTTGAACCGAGTTACAGTATGTTTGTAAACCGCGCTTTGTGTCAACAATATTGAATACGTCCCCCGGTATTTTTTATTTACGAAAAGAATAGAGGGTAGTCTAACGACTAAGTGCATCGCGCACTTCAAAACATCATTTTGGAGCCATCCAGCAGCTAAAGAATGTTAATTTTTCTCTGCTGTATCCAGAAGTGCACTAACCGTAAATATGCGAAGTCGGGATACGGAACAGAACTGGAATCCGCTAGAAACGTTGCACCAATAAGATGATAGGGTCGTCGCTTTGCGTCCCGCAGCTCTGCACTGAGGGGTGGAGACCCCGCAGAATAGTTCGTCGGGCGTGTTCTGCGGACAAAGTGATGCCGCAGCCCTGCTACCCATACAGCTACCCATATATCTGACGGATGTCACGGACATTCAGGATATCCAAGGACATCCAAGATTGGTAAAGTTAAATTCACAAGACTACCAAAAGATAACCGAATGTCCGCCGAATATCCCAAATGTGATATGCAGGTGATTCTCAATTAGACCGACAAACTTCGGGAGGTGATTCTTCATGAAAAAGTAAAAGGGAAACATATGTGACACTTTATACCTAAACCGAATATTAAGGGAGGTACGAGCCCTTAAAAGGAGGAGATTTTAAGCCGTATTTGTGCAAAATATCGGCTCTTACGTTGAAGGTCCCGATAACATACAATCATGTTCCAAGAGTTGTCATTGTATTTTACTTTGTTACCGATATTTTGCACAAATACGGTTAAAACCTCGTTTTTTAAGGGCTCATACCTCCCTTCATGTTCCATATTCGGTTTAGGCATAAAGTTTCACGTGTGTTTTCCTTTTACACTCTAAGAAATTGTTCGGAAACTTACCATACCTGTGTATATGCCTAATGAGAAAGCGAAAATGGTAATTTGGTTCCCTATAAGTCATTATAGCCTCCCTACATTTGCTTAGGAAACTGTCAAAGAATAGGGAACTTCCTAACTTTGTATAGTAGCTGTGCTAAACATTCCTATATCTGCAGCTTGGTGTGTGGTATTATTACCATACAGTGCATAGGTTAAAAACTTCCATTACAGTTTAGGAAGTTTACCAAACAATTTTTTACAGTGTACTTTTTCATGAAGAATCACCTCCCGAAGATTGTCGGTCTAATTGCGAATCTTCCTGTAGATATTTTGGCTGTCCTATAATATACACACGAAGAATATGCGAGTTAGGTGACTTGTAGGCTAGACTCCACAGTCTTGTGTACAGTCACGCACAAATCGCACTTATTGGTTGCTAAATATTACAGCAGGTGGGTGTGATTGGGCATGCATGTTTTCTGTGTTTGTTATTAGCTCAGGATTCAACAGGAGGTGTCAAATTGCACGCGGGCCAATTTGCAAAAGAAACATGAACGTAAGGGTTTTTGAATTCTAGCTTGTACCAAAATGAATCTGCGAATTTTTAAGGTCTCTACCTCTAAACATTTTTAGATGTAGTCACCTTTCGTAATGGCAATTGGTGGTTTTGTAATATCTAATGGATATCCAATAAGTGGTACAAACCGGTCTCTACCACTGGATATCCAAAGGATATACATTCGAGATTCACTGTAGGACGTAGATGACTTTTAGATATTGTGGATCTGATTAGGATACCCGTTGTATATCCTGTGCTATGTCTGTAGTAAGTGACGCAAGCAATGCAGTTGATTCTGCAGAATAAGCCGGTAATAGCGACAATGCTATATTTTCACAAGGACGTTTGTTGATTTTATATTACATGATCTTGTAATGTTGTAAGTGAATTATTAACATAACAAGTGAATTGTATGTATGGAAATACTAAATACAATAATCACAGAAGTTGGCCACAATGCAGCAAAATCTGCCATGATCAGTTTTCACTGTACTGGGTGAATGTGTCGTTTCCAATAGCACTGTACACATTTAAACTGTATGAATAATAACTACTATTAGTATAATTTTAAAAATTAAATTACTAAATGTTCCGCTTGAGCCCTCACATGTTCTACCATCAAAAACAATTTAATTACGAAACAATAATATCAATTAATTGATATCAGAACTACATAACACACAACACATTAAAATACAATATACACAAAACAAATAACTGAACAGACACGACACCTCACAACACACAAAACCCTACACCACGCGCACACCTCCTCCCCATCACCATCGGTCCCATGGTTCAAGGGAGGAGGAGGCGTTGAATTTTCAGAAGGCAAGGAATTTAACTCCTTTTACTTCTTTTAAACTTTAATGAAATAATTTTAAGCTTCTGTTTTAAAATTTAACTTGTTTTTAAATGTTACAACGCGACAAATTTTATGTTTCTACCATTTTATACATTTATTTTAAATTCAAGTAACGGAGACCAGTTATTGCCTTCGGCCAAGTACTGGTGCCATTTGAATATATTCTGCATGTCTAAAACTGTTCCCGCCTAGGCGAACCGGGTTCAATTCCCGGCCGGTTCCCTCCGGATTTTCGCTAGTGAGAATCGTGCCGGACGATGCCGCTGGTCGGCGGGTTTTCTCGGGGATCTCTCGTTTCCCCGCCCTTTCATTCCGGCGCCGCTCCATTCTCACAATCACCCACGTCGGCTGTCCCGGCCTTGATGTAAAGAGGCGCCCAAATCTCTTCACGCACTCCAAAACTATATTTGCATCTCATCTAGCATCTGTCGTCTGCTTGTAGTAGAGATGTGCGCATTCTCTCGTTGCGATCGCTACTCTATTGTTGCGTTGCCGCTGAGAGCATTTTTCGCTGAACACGCCCACTGCCTTTCCCGTCGAGCTTATATGTATACGATGGGTCGGCTAGCGTCCCCTTAGAGCTTATCGATTCTCTAACTCGCTCTCACAAACAAGGCGAGGCCCATAAGACACTTACTCTTCCGTGTTACTGGCGCAGTAAATGAATATGCAGATGTATAAGCACCTAGCATTAAAGTTAGCACACTGATTAATATATAGCATGGCGTGAAATGGTTTCAACTAATGGCTGTTCACGGTAAAGTGAGCACTTTTGAGGCCCTAGTTACTTTTTCTTTCAGCCATTTTTTATTCTTAAACTACCTTTTAGAATAAATATTGTCATTCAAGTAATAAACACAGTGTGTATATCTGACCGAACTGGGAAATTGACGTCTAAGGCTTAAATAAAATCTATTTTTTTAAACTATTATTCCAAATGAGAGAGCTGTCAGAAGTGCTCACTTGACGTGAACAGCCTTTACCTCAATTCTACACGTTAAATTTGCAGTTAAGCACATACATACAAAATATGTTTATTAAAGTGCGAAATGTTTGCAGCCTAATCTTCACCTTATGATTATGTTTAACGAATGGCTAAATAATGCCTTATACTTATAAAGAAAAGACAATTTTATATGTAAGTTACATCACACGTAAGTTAAAATACAGATGATGAGAAACCTGCCATACATCGTAATTAGAAACACGACACAAGCTTCGTCTGGATCGGAAATCCGCGCCGTTGTTGATCTATAAGAAACAGCCAACATGACTTAACACATGCTAAGCGGCAGTAGTGGCCACAGTTATAGCCAAAAACGAAGCAACAAAAATTGATGAAGGAAATATGTTGAAATAAGATAAATATATATTTGCTTTCGCATATGACTTCCCGAAACCACACTCATCGCCATAAAAAAATTTGTTGGGCTCAAATGAAATTTTATCGCTTTGATAGTGCAGACGAAAGAAATAGCGCAAATTTTGTATAAGGGCATCAGGGCAGTTTTCCGCCTACTTGCGACAGAGAATAAGTACATCTCTAGAACCTTGTTGAACCGTCTCATGGTTGAGTGCGTGCAATGGTATGATCTGGTATTGAATCAAATAAACGCAGCTTTTTTTTTCCTGTGGCAGATTTTCCCACACCGGCTGCAAATTATGATCTAGGACAGGAGCACTTGGTACTTGGATTAATGCGGCAGCCCACGTGGTCACAAAACGTTCGGTAGCGGGTAGTCATTTCTTTGGCATACGAAAATCAATTAATCTAATGAAAATTTTACTTCACTTTTATGACATACATGGAGAGATCTTTCGTTTGGCATAAAAATTAACGCACTATAGAGTGTGTCGCTCTTAGATTGCAATGTGCGGTTTATTGACATTCACTCTCTCTTTCCAGTACATTTTCTATCATTAACGCTGTCCTTGTTCCTGCATGCGCTATTGCCTGGTAAGTTATCATTTTGCAGCCTCAAAAAATATATGCCAATTTCATTGCGTGCGCGCCATGCAATCAAAATGATAGGGATTCTCGCAGGTTTGTTTCGAAGGAGCCGCTTAGCTTTGCGTCGCAGGATTGAATTGTCAGGGAGGTAACCGAATAAAATTCTCTTAATCAGGCCGATTTCTTCGCAAACCATTTGTTACTCGGAATTGCCAGTTACGTCGCAAGGCTGGAGTAATCCGGCGACAGCGAATTCCATTCACATTATATTGCAATCTAGGAGTGGGACGCTCTATAGCACATCTTCGAGTCGCGAGATGTACCGGCAGGAAATTTTCACCCCGCGCCCAAAATTGCCGTCAGTCGCCGCGGACCCCTACCCTTCAAACGTTATATCGCCGTTTACATCATATCATAGGCTGTTCAGGAAAAATGAGCACTTCTAAAAGCCCAGATTGAGATCTACTTGTATAAACGTTGTGTATTCTTCCGCCTTATCAAAAATTAACATTGCCATGGGCCTCGTCACTTTATTCATGCGTCGGTCAAATGAAACTGTGAAATTATTAAGAAAGTAAATACTTTACAAATCTGCTCGTTTAAACTTAGATGAATTAAAAAAACAGAAAACGGAAGAAATAATTTTAAGTTATCGCATATGGTTAGAAAACACTTTTTATTCAATATTGAGATACGGAACTACTTTCCATCGATACCAACTTCACTGGGCGAATGTCACTCAGTGCACCCGTTAAAATATATGCTAGCAGGGGGCAGTGACCCCCCACCTGGGGAAACCGGGTTCTATTCCCGGCGGGGTCGCTCCCGGTTCTTCGCACGTGGGAACAGTGGCGGGCGATGCCGCTGGTCCAGCGGGTTTTCTCAATGATATCCCGTTTATCCCGCCCTTGGGTTCCGGCCTTGCTCCGTAATTTTCTCACTTCACCTTGATCGGATCTCAAGACCTCGATCAGAAACCCCCCCCCCCCCACCACGGCCCAAACGTTTCCACTTCACTTCACCCCCATGTGTCGGTCTGATCGCGAAAAAGTATTCACGTGGAAAAAAGTTTTGGCTCTTGAACAGCTTTAATCGGTTGGCGAGCAAAACCTTATAAACCGTCCGGGCCTGTTATCTCCGGTGCGCCGCTGCAAACCAGACGATCGTGGCTAGGACTGGCGCGTGCTCGGACTGGCAATCTGCCCGATGGCCGACAGCAAAAGAAAGGTCCATTCTAAAAATGGAACTCCTGCACCTGTGGTGGGAAGAAAGGACGGCGAAAACTCGCCCTCTACTGCGCATGACGTCATGTTCCTCTTGACGCAAGCACCATGCCCTTCCCAATATAAACCCCCTTGAAAAAAAATAACCTTTATAAATATAAGTTATTTTAACTGTCTTATATTTCTGAGCGATGTATCTTATCAGTAGGGACACCCGAATTTCGCGAAAATATTTCCGCACGTGCTAGATTTCAGTACCCCACGAGCACACCAACAGTTACCTAGCTTATTGGCGGTGTGTGTCTGTGAGAAGACATTTGCTCAGTTGACCGGCCAATCAGAATTAAGTTGCCCCATACTGTACGTCTCTGATTTGTGGGTAGTCACCTAAGACGCATAACACCTAGATCACCCAATCACAAAAGTGGATCTGAGCTAATGTATTATGAAATATAACTGGTCGTGAAATATTTTCAAGAATGCGGGTCGCCCTACCTATCAGCAAGGGCCGTGAAATTTCGCGAAAAGATTTCGAGAGATACATTTCAAAGCACTTAAGGGTCGTCCTGCTTTCTTGATTGGCTGAAGCATGTTCTGGTCCGTGCTAATTGTGTGCGCACGACTCTAGATGGTTCGGTTTCAAAGTTTCCTATTCATGGGTGGCACGATCAAACGGGGAAACGGATTTTTCATGCACGCATCAGCCAATGGAGGTATACTAACAGCTTGGGCGTGTGTATAGTACTGAAATCTACTGTGAGCGCCGATTTTTTCGCGAAAAAATCCACTGGCCCTACCTATCAGTAGGGGCACCTGGTTTTAGCGAAAATATTTCAGGACAAGTTGTTTTCCAACACACTTTAGTTCAGAACCACTTTCGTGATTGGATTATTTGAACTGTTACGCATCTTATGTGTTTGCCTGCGAATCACAGGCGGCATGAACCAGAAAAACTTAATTCTGATTGGCTCACCCATATAAAAGACTGTCTTCACACAAAGAGAAGCGACCAATAGTCAAATGAAGACTGCGAGTGTGCACATAGGATATTGAAGTCTAGTCTCGGCGTAAATCTTTTCGTGAAGAACAGGTGGCCTACCGGTGTGTAAACTAGCGAACGATTAGGTACAGGACAGAGTAAAATACAATTTTCCTTGCAACAGTTCACCACACGCCGCTGCTTTCCTGCGCATAGCTTTATCAAAACCAACGGGAATGTATTTAAGGTTAGAGTTCCGATTTTAAGACAGATGGTTGTCAAAACATTCATTATTTAATACTTGAAAAAATCGCCATTCAAATTCTTGATAGGGGCCGCGGTGGCTGAGCAGTTAAAACTGCTGTGAACCGGGTTTAATCCCCGACCCGAGTCATTCCCGGATTTCCGCACGTGGGGAATCGTGCCGGACGATGACCGCTGGTCAGCGGGTTTCCTTGGGGATCTCCCGTTTCCTCCACCCTTGAATTCCGGCGCCGCTCCGTTCACACCTCATTCAACCCTCATCGGCTCTCAAGAATTCGCTAAGCGCCGCCCAAATATCTCGACTCAACTCTACTTGCAGATGTTACAAACAAAATAATTCACAGAAAATTAAAAAAAGGGCGACTGAAAGGGTCATGTCTTCATTTATTTTAAAGAATGCTTAGCACAACTTATTTTACATATGTCCTTGACAGCTACAAACAATATGAAATAATTTCCTTAATTTTAAGCTGCTTTTTTTTATTACGAAAACATTTCATATGGTGATTTTCAAGATTCTTTGAAGTGTATCTCACTTCAACGTGATTGATCTTATTTCGGTAAGTGAGTTAGTTTCTACTAAGGGCTGTTCGCGGTATTGAATGCCCTGCTTAAAATATACTTGTATGCACGTTGTGTATTCTTCGACCATATGTACAATTGGTATTGCCATCAGTCTGATCACTTTATGCATGTGTCGGCCAAGTGAAACAGGGAAATTATTACAAAAGCATATGCTTTGCAAATTCGCTGATTATCACTTATATGCATTAAAAAACACAAAAGCGAAATAAATAATTTCAGTATTCACAAATGTCTGCCTGTCACTTTTAATACGTCTTTTCAAAAGCTCACTTTACCGTGAATAGCCTTTACCTATTTGTATGACTTCTAAAAAAAAAATTTACGAGTAAATAGTTCAACAGCTTTTCGTTTGTTCGGCGACTAGTTGTCTTAACACCTGTCACACTGTCAAATTTTTCCGTTAAACTGCTTCCAATAAGCTAGGTCAAATGAAATTCGACAGCTATGACGTCATCGAAACTTAATAACGCCGCCATATTTGCCTGGGAAATTTGGATGGCTTCAGTTTCCACCAAACATTTGAAGATTGGACCGATTATAAAATTTCTTTGATGTTTGACGATCTCAGCCAATCAGAATCGTGCACGGTGAAAAATGGACTCGCGAAACTATGACGATAATTAACTTATGTAGAATATGTCTGGGTATGAATGTTATTTAAAGTGAAGATCACACATAATATTACGAACTCGGAGGCATTAAATTTCGTCGTGCAGGAAACATCTCTGATAAATAAAATTTGAATTGATTGAAGACGCGAAAATATATTACGACATTCTTTACGTTTCTTCCTGTAATCCGACTGCATGGAAACTTGACAGTGTGGCACATTTTCTAACACTACGAAATTTTTTGATAACATTTCTTGTAAGGAAAAATTTGATGGCCATATTTAGACTTGGAATTATATTACAGTTGGAGGCGAAAATTTGACAGGTTGGCAGCGAGCTAGGGAAAATGGTTCTTAAAGCCCCTGTCACACTAACTCGGAACATGCACAAAAGTGCAAACATTACCGAGAACAGCCTCTAAATGTTATGCACGGCGTGGCGTAAGTTACAGGCTGTGTAGTTATTTCAGCAATTTTGAAATCAAACTTTGAAAAAGTCACTGTTTTGCATATATTTAACGCCGAATCACGAGTGTAAAGTAAATATACTTGAATAGTGAAATTGTTTTTTTCTTTCTTTTTTATTGCACGTAGGTGTAAGATTTTATAAATTTGTAAAATATTTTTCTAGTAAATTCACATTTTCATATGAGCGAGGCATAGATACAAGAGATCTTAAGCAAGCAGAACTTTCGAAAATGCTCTGTTTACAGTAAGCAACCGTAAAGTGAAATTATGGTCGATAGAATTCGATGTCCGAAAACAGCCAGCTCCCTCCTGTGCACTGGGAAGGGGGGGGGGGGGGAATTCTGGCAGCTACGAACTGTTTTGTTGGTATTAACCCTATCAGACATTTACGTGGAGAATAAAAACTTTTTTTTTTTGCCATCAGAAAATACATTCTCAGTGTCCACAAAAGTTTAGCGGTGACCATTAAAGAACATTTTGTTTACCATAAAAAATTTGGCCGGGTACAAATACCAACAAAAAACTTTGTGGCAGACAGTATATAACAGTGTTGTGTGTAACGATTTTGGCGACTGCTAGTAAACGGAAACTTTATAATTGTCTACTTGTCGCGGGTGGGGGGGGGGGGGGAGGATAAATAAACAAAAGGACTTACTCTCGTAACGTTCGTTGTGTATGATACTGTTGTGTGGATTGCAAGTACTCGAACCATATTTCCTTTCGTTGTAACAGTTGGTTGGAAATGATCAGTGCATACGTCCCCCCAAAGAGTAATCGTGTTTCGCTGTCAGCGTACTGTAATTCGTACGCTTCAATAACTCATATATATATATTTATTTAACGCCTGTTAATCCAGGGCTGTTTATGTACAAAAACATGATCAGTTGTGAGATGTGTTGTATGAAACAATATAAAACAACGATATGCTGCATAAGCGCAGAACTATATCTGATACAGGATGCGTACGCTCGAAATGTATTGTGCGCACGTGTTATCATTATAAAATTAATCAAGTACACGAAATTTTAGAAATATAGTTTCTAAATACATGTTTTACAATAGAAATATAGAGGGCAGAACAATGTCAGAATCATTAAACGGTTCTTAAATAAGCCTATGAAAATACTGACTTAACTAAAAAGCCTTGGTATAATTATGGGTTAATAACTGTGTGTTGAAACACACAATAATATAAAATAGATTGATGAAAGTACGTAGACAAAAAAATATGGAGGTAAAAATAAATATATAGGAGGGTAGAAGTATTAAATATCATTTACATAAAGAAATTAGACTTTAAAGAAGATACGAACGTACAGAAATAAACATAACTACTCGCAAATTGCAGAACATTACCACACGATAGATGAAATATCAAGGGAATTGCGTTCACTGTGTTTTACTCTTTCATAATGAAAGCAGGGAATGGGTTTGTACCATTGTTTGTCGCAATAATACAAGCGGTAGAATGATATTTTCTCTTTCCTTGGCTTCAAATATGAGACCTTTGTGAAGTAAAATAAAGGTAAATACACGAACATTTAAGCAAACAACAAACAAGATTTGGTTTTGACGACGCGTCTTCATTTCGATAGAATTTTTATCTTTTAAAAATAATGGCTTTAAAATAAGAAGCGTGTGTCGGACGAGTTCCATTCAAATGTTCATTTGTTTGCACGTTTTGGTCAAACATGAATAAGTTCAGGCATCACGTCAATAATTCGACTTTTTTTTAAAGGGGAGAGAGAGAGAGGGAGAGGGAGGGAGGGGGGGGGGAGAGAGCGAGCGAAACAGAAATGAAAATACTTGATTTTTTTTTTCTGGGGTATTTGGAGCTTCACCAGCGACTCCTGTCAGCTGTAATTGGCTGTTTTCAGTGAAATGTTTGATCACAAGAGCAATAACTATCTGATCCGTAATTAATCAGCAGACCGATTTAAATTACTTCGGTATATTATCAATTGATAGTTTTACGAGAAATATTGAGTAAAAAGTGTCGTGAAAAATGCTTTTCTATGGAGAAAAAAAAAACATTCGGGTTAACAAAACGCATGGATAATATATAGAGCTAGCGATATTTCGCGAAAAAAAATTGAGTACACGGTAGACTTCAATACTATAAGCACCCAAAAGGAGTTCGTCTATTACCGTTGGTGGTTGTCTGCTTGAGAAGGTATATTCATATTTAACCGGCCACTCGGAATTTGGCAACATCGGCACGGCTCCTACGTGATTCGTGTGCAGACAGTTGACACGTGTCAAAAAGTGATTCAGCCAATCAGGATAGGTAAACGACCCGACAGTATCTTGAAATATAACTTGTCCTAAAACCTTTTCGCGAAATTTCACTACCCCTACTAATATAATTAAAACGAACCCTCTCGATGCGCAAGAAGAGTTAAGATGCAAGCTCCGAAGAGAATGAGTGAAGAAATTTGGGCGGCTCTTGGCGTGGAAGTATTGATAGCCGATGAGGGTGACGCGAGATGAGTATGGAGCAGCGCCGGAACCCAAGGACGGAGGGACATTGGGAGATCCCCCGAGAAATCCCGCCCCGACAACGGGCAACGTCCGGCACGATCCGGGGGGCGACCCCACTGGGACTCGAACCCGATTCGCCTTGGTGGGAGGCGAGTAGGATAAAACAGCTACACCACCGCGGCCCCATGAAACGTTTGGAGAATTACAATTAAAGAACACACTCTTTGGGTGCAAAAAGAGCTCAGATGCAAGCTCAAAGTGTCTCGAATGATACTTCATCAAACACAGTCGGAATATTCCCATCCCTGTTAATAAAAGTACAGTTTCGCACGGGGGGGGGGGGGTGACACTAGATACGGCTTACAAGCGCGTTATTTGAAGTAAGTGCCCGTGGAAACACCAACATAGACATTTTACCACTATGATTAATGATTTTGTGGAACAGAACGGTTTTGAGTCAAAACTATGAGTGTTTCGTATCTCAAACATACTGATTTAACCTACAAATATTTCAGGTGCCGATTTGGTAACTTGCTAAAACCATTAGAAATATTTAATTCGTTTTTTGCACTGCTTGTGCGAGATTTATTCTATTATGTTTGTAACAGTCGGAGGTAACGTAAATTTTTAACACACAGCTGACACAAACAGCACAGGTATATATTTAATTACTGCCGAAAACCGCATTCGGCAACTACATGGTGTTAGTCAAGTAGGTTCTAATTAAGCAATATGAAAACTTCGCTGTAGAACCTCTCAAGAATAATGCAAGCTGTAAACATAATGTAAATGCTACCCGGTGAGCAAAGAAAAATTTTTTTTGTAAATAAGCTATTTTATTTAGGACTAAACACAACTTCAATGAAGCGTGTTTATCACGAAATAATCATTTAAAAACTATTACTTTGGTTTTATTAATCTAGGTGATTATTTTTCGTACTGCGTGTCTGCTGTTACCAGGCACCACCCACCCATACTGAAAAAGACTTTAAAATAAGAAGATCGTTACAACGTGGAAATATCAGCTCGCCGTATCCAGAGCAGAAAAGAGGTGCGTGGTCGCACAGCAGAAGCTATTCGGAGAATAATTCCAACTAATGGGACGTGCAACAATCCCGGTGGTGAGCTGCCAAGGTGGATCTGCCGTAAGCTCTTGGCGGACTCGTAAATTCGACCCTGCGACGTGTCGCTACGTTTCTCGACGTGCGCGAACTCCCAAGTATTGGTAGCTTTGATCATGAAATTACTCTGTAAGGTCGCGCGAGCTCGATGCCAACAGGCTGGACGGAGCTTCAGGCTAAATTAATGACGGCGCAGTTTAGCTACGTGTCGCCTAATTCCCGTATTTTAAATGTCTAAGATCGTGGTTCGCCACTCTGGATAAGTGAACGTAACACGAAAGTGATCACCTCGTTTCAGCCAAGCCACATACAAATCAAACAAAATGTTTGACTTGAGTTGCTGTGCGGTTATTTAAAATACTTTAGGAGTACGGTGAGAGAGTGAAAAATTTTGGGCGACTCAACAGCGAGGTCTTGAGAGCCGATGACTGCGAGTGAGGTGGATATAAAGGACCGCGAGAATGAAAGGGCGGGTGAAACGGCACGACTAAGAACACCGGGTATAGTTCATTCTCGGTTTCTTCGGCCTTATTGAATCAAACCTTTGAAAAACCTCCCCATGCATCACGTGTTTGGTTATTTCCTAAATACGCCCTGTATCACAAGCGTTTTATACTTGTATTCATAAAAGTTACTTTTTTTTCTGTTAAATTGAAATATTATTCATATTTTATCTATAAATTATAATGCTTAATTTATAAATACTTTTAATAAAAACAGGGAGAAAAAAGGTATGTTGGTGGCGCCTAGTGATAAATAGTCATTACACAAAATATAAATACAACTGAGTGCGCATGAATGTGGTGCGTTGTACCTCTGGTGTGATTCTCCAGACTTGCTAAGCTTAGTTTGCACGAGGCGGAGGAATATCCTGGAAGTAGAACTTCAGCAGGGCTTCAGAAAAGGCTGAAGCAACCGTGAATGCATTATACTGAACGTTGCACGAACGCCGTCTCTGCGGCTCTCAAATTCAAAAAGCTGCGCATTTGAGAGTCGAAATAAGTGTCTGCCTTGAAATGCACAAAGTACAACCTATATTTAAAGAAATGGGCAACCTACCAAGACACGCCGTTAATGATTGATACGTCGCACAGGAGGCATGTGGTTAAACATGTGATTTTCTTATACAGACGTTTTTGATCCCACAAAAATGATATTGGCAACAAGTTTCCAAAGAATCACTTGGGGAAAAAAAAAACTACAGAGCGAGAGAGAGCACACACACACGCGTACGCGCGCACACAATTCGAATCGCTGAAATTCAACTACTCTAGTCAATGGAAATGGCTCCACTTAGAATCAGTAGAAAACCACTGATTGTTTCACTGATTAAATTAGTGACGGCCGACTGCAGTGGCGAATTAAATATTGCTGTTATCGAGTGTGCCCAAATAATTACGCGAAGTAAACATATTTACGATAGTTTACTATTTACATTGTGCAATTTACCGTAATTTAAGAAAGTAAAAAAAGCTCCGCAGGTGACTGGGAGTGAACTCTGGTAATTTTCGACCCCAGGCCGTTGCCTTGCCATCTGAGCTACCACGCCAAATAGAAATTATAGAAGTAAAATATATGTCTTATAGTTCCGCTGCGAAATCGTGTAGTTTGAAGTTGTATGCTCGTACATTTCGTGTTTGGTTTGGTTGGTACCGTTACGATTGTTAAAACGAATAGTCTATATGAATGCACTCTCTTCACTATATTAAATGCAGTTTAAAGCTTCAGAACGCTGAGACGATCACACGGAATAGAAATGAAAGACGCAAAAACGGAATGAAAGGCTGTCGCCGTTTTTTCATATTACGTCGTAAAAAGGCGTTTTGAAAGACGGAACACATTTCAGAAAGTACTTTTATTACTTTTATTCGTTTATTCATTGTTACTGCACGTTATTTAACGGCCTTTTTAAACGTTGTTCGACGGCTATTGTTACACGCAGTTTCGCTGAATCCGATTTAGAGTGCAATAAGAGAAAATGAGGAGGCATAAATTGCAACTGGTCCGCCAGACTTCTGGGAACCGTCTGTTTTCCCGCATGTCACCAGCTAAGCTTGGGAATGCTAAGGGCTGCGAGCATCACACAAAGGGATGAGGGCGGGGGGGGGGGGGGGTATACGGTTGTAATTCTTTCCAGACGTTCCCGGGCCCTCAAGATGAGAGGGAGATGCAGCGGGATTTCGAAACCACAAAGTTGGACCCGTCGACCGTCTGCCAGCTGAAGAGATACGGTCTGAGAGATGGCCGATCTGAGCGGCAGTATTACAGGAAAGCCATCGCTCTTATCTGCGAGGGGAAAAAAGACAAGACATCCTCCGACCGAAAAAAAAAAAAAATCCTAGTTCTCAATACCACTTGGTGGATGGAAAATAGATTATAGATTGTTCATGGTAAAATGAGCACTTTTGAAAGCCCTGCTTAAGATCTACTTGTATGCACGTTGTGTATTCTTCCGTGTTATGTAAAATTAACATTACCATGGACCTCATCCCTTTAAAGGCTGTTCACGATAAAGTGAGAACTTTTGAAATAAACCTTTGATAAAAGTCACTGCTCCTACCTGCACATATTTAAACGGACGCAATGAGTGGCATGCACCCAGTCAAGTTGGTGACGATGGCTGGAAAGTAGTTCCATACCTTAACGTCGAATAAAAAGTTTTAGATCATCATTTTTGATAACTTAAATTATTTATTTCGCTTTCCGGTTTTTTTAATGCATCAAAATGTAAACATGAGCAGATATGTAAAATAATTGTTATATTCATTTGTTTCCCTTGACCAACGCGTGATTAAAGTAACAAGGCCCATGGTAATGTTAATTTTACATAAGGTGGAAGAATGCACAACCTCCGCACATGTTGATCTTAAGCAGGGTCTTCAAAAGTGCTCACTTTATCGTGAATAGCTTATATTCATGCGTCGTTCAAGTGAAACTGTAAAATTATTAGGAATGCAAATATTTTACAATTCTGTTCATTTTTCACTTGGATGTGTTAAACCGAACAGACAGCGAAATGAATAATTTAAGTTATCACAAATGGTTCCCAACACTTCTTATTCGATGTTAAGATAGGGAACTACTTTACTCCCATCGTTACCAATTTGACTGGGCGCATGTCACTCAGTGCGCCCGTTAAAATACATGCTTGTGGGAGCAGTGACTTTTTTATAAGGTTGATTTCAAAAATGCTCACCTTACCGTGAACAGTCTTTAACAAAATTTATTCACAGTAATAAATTGTAGAGTTTGACGTTGCAGTTTAAATCCACGTTCCCACGGCTGGGAACGTAACTCGGGTCCTCCCGAATGCGAATTCATTATCTTTCCACTGCGCCATCTTGCTCGGTAAACATACTTTACACTACGCGTAAAACTAGTGAAAATTGCTCTACGGAATCACTGAGAACTCTGCCAGCCATTTCAGTCCCCGAAACGACTGATTTAATGAAGGGATTTCTACCGATTCAGTTGAATTCGCTGGCGCTCTCAATACCGAGGTCTTGAGAGCCGACTAGGATGAAGCTAGCCGAGTGTGGAGCAGAGCCGAAATGCAAGTGCGGGGTAAACGGGAGATCCCCGAGAGAACCCGCCGATCATCGGCATCGCGATCTCGCCGGGAATCGAACCCGGTTCGCCTTTGTGGGAGGAGAGTGGTTCAACCACTACACCACCGCGGCCACTGCAGTTCACGGATTCAGTAGTAGGTCTGAGCTCATGAATTATCAGTGAGAAGTATTGCGCCGCCTGAAATCACACCTTCAGCTTTACAGTGGTAATCAGATGAACGTGTTTAAATCCGCCGCGTGGTAGCCGCCACGTAGTTGAGGCTTACGGGCTGTGAAAACGTCTCGCAGTTCGTGAATGCCTAAATTATACAATCAAGAATACAATTTGAACGTCTTAATACTTTTCGAAAATTTTATGGACTGTATGTTTGAATTAATAAAATTCACATGCAGCAATAGTTGATACAATGTATGGTTTTTGAGTACATAATTGTGGCTGATGTTTTTTAATAATAGCCTTTAGAAACCACAAAACCAATACACATGCAATGATTTGTTTTCTGAATTTTGACATTTTATTAGGCCAGAATCCACAGAAAAAAAACTTTTCTTAGTAATCGAATTTCATATTCTTAAAAACTCATGTTCAACAATTTTTTTATAATTTTTTTCCTTTGACTTACATAATTTAAAAAGGTATTATAAAGTTGTTGATTATAATGTTTTATTAATTTTAAGATAACTATTCTGGTATATATATATATATACGGTCAAGTGGTTCACAGCCTTTTTTTTCACAGAACGTTAGCAATTTTAAATAGGTAACTATAATTAATGCTAATGTATCGATGCGTATGATAGTTAACAGCATTCATGCATATGGTAAATAAATATCACTCCATCAAAATGTTTCAAACAGTTCAAATTCTCTCTTGAATTTATATTTCAGGAATTGGCGCGCTGCAAGACAGTTCCATCGTCCTTAAAGTTTTTAAACTTTCGTAATCAACGAATGGGAATTGCGATCGGTATTCATTCGCCTGCAAAACGGTTTACTGACAAATCAATTAAGTTGTAGTAAGGCATTTTCTAGTGATAGTGGGGCCGGGGAGGCTCGTCCTCCACCGCGGCGAACAAGGTTCGATCGCTGGTAGGATTACTCTAGCATTTTTGCAAATGGGAATAGTGCCGGACGATGCCGCGGGTTTTCTCGGGGATCTCCCACCATTGCATCTCGGCGCTGCTCCATTCTCACGTCATTCGACCCTCGTCGGCTCTCAAGATCTCGTTAAGAGCCACCCAAATCTTTCAAATTCAGTCGTGATCGTGAAACTCTATATAAATTCTGTAAATGTCCATCTAGATAAAAACAATACAATATCGGTTTTTTATAAAAGACTACTGTAACTACATAAGTTATTGGTTTCCGCCAAGTACTCATAGGCGAGCGATCTCGGATTCCGGAATTGCAAACCGCAATCAAACTTCTATACATACTATGTGTTCTATGCAAGCATGCTTCACAGCTCTTTCCTCTAAAAAAAAAAAAATATAACTTTTGTAGGTACGAGGTACAAAAACTGCGACCCGGTATACGAAATTCCTACGCTGTGAATGGAAGAGGCAGAATTCAAACTGGTGGAGGCGAAATTAAATGTCGTCCAGACATGACCAAAGGGTGGGGATGTAGCAGACTGCGGAGTATTGTGCGGGGAAGGGGGTGGGGGAATTGGTATCTGAACACTCCCTCCAATTGTATCAATTGGGCAAAATATGCAGGTATGCGAATGTTCCTTTTTTTCCAGATCTTGTTCCCCTTTTATGTATGCGATGTTTTTTCCTGTCATGCTTTTTTTTTGTAATATTAATTAAAGTAAGAGTTACTCGTATTTGAAAAGGCAGGGAAAGCCAGTCGTTATTTACTATTGTAATGAGAAATAATTTTTTTTATTTATAAAGGGCCATTAATGCCCAACTGTTTGAAAATGTGAAATAGAACCGCCGTATCTTATTACATAGCAGAACGATCTCTGTCTGACCCTCTTTAATACTTCTAAGTCCCTTGAAACGCAGCAAAAGGTCTTCAAATTTTGCAAAGCGCATTCTCAGGGTTAAATACAGGTGAAGTTCGAATTTCAGCAAGATCAGATTACGTAGTCATTACATTTTACCCTAAAAACTCATTTTTTAATTACTTTTTTCCCTATGACAGTTTTGTATTAATGCATAGATATTATTACATAGAGATACGAAGGTAATGGAATATCATTTCTGTTTACTCTAAATGTCTCGCTTCAATGTTGAGATAATATCAAGTGGGCCCGCAGTGCCACAGTGGATAGAGAGATTCCAAGTGGGCCCGCAGTGCCTCAGTGGATAGAGAGATTCCAAGCGAGGCCGCAGTGGCTCAGTGGATAGACTATATCAAGTGGGGCCTCAGTGGACAAGTGTACAGAGAAATTTCAAATGGGGCAGCAGTCGCTTTAATGTTGAATTAATTTCACATCATTTCATTATATATATATTATATATATATGTGTGTGTTTCAGTCTTTGTATGATAACCAAAATTTGTAACATGGTAACTATGCTAGGCACGTGATAATACTAAAACATATGGTCACGGGGCTGGGCCCCTAGTACGAATATAAGCAGTCAGTGGCTTGGGAAATTGCTTCACTAGCTGATAGTTTTATTTCGAACAAAAATTTGATCCATAAAAGATGTTTCATTCTACTTACTTAACAAAAGGAAAATAAACGGATTTAGGTATTCATACATTTTTTTGTCCCCTCAAAATTTACATATATGTTAACGTAAATTACACGGTTTGATGCCATAGGCTGTGTATTAATTCAGGTGCCAAGGGCCCTTAACTAACTTCATGCCCTAGAAATGTGCATCTAGGGCGCGACGTCAAACACTCGCTGTCCTAATTCACGGCTAGGGCACGAATTCAACCTAGAAGACCCCCTTCAGCCAAGGGCACGTGTTTCATCCTCTAGATCGTTTTTCGATGCTCTACTGTTCGTTGCTGTTTGTTCACTGTTTATTTTCGGGCGACGAACGGTCTTCGAAAAAAAACTGAAAACAGTAAGTATTTGTATATTATAAATGTTTTGATGTTTTCTAGCAGTTTAGCCTGTTGTATCTCATCTTTTTATTTGTGGAAGGGCCGGCAGATGAAACTGTTTGCTTGCAAATGAAAACGTAAACACACGCTTGGAATTCCCGTATTGGCTTCCGGTGAAAACAACAGAAGCTCGCACATCGATCGGTCAATAATCGAGATACGAACGAATAAGGGTGTACGAATAGCGAGCTGCACACTTCTTCACCACGAAGGGAACAAGGGTTTATGTCTCGCGAAGGGTGCGAGGAAAGTGGACAGGGGCGCAAGGCGGCGAACGCTGACGTAGCCGTTAAGTTCGCAAACAAAGGCTCCATAAACAGTTTATTATAAAACATGCAACAATATTATTTTATCTAGCTCGATGATAATGCAATTAATATATGTACATAATGTATACTTTGTATTTAATATTACTGTCTCAAATATTCCCTTGTTCTCTGCGTATTTTGTCGGCGCAGGAGAGACTAATGATTCGAGTCTGAAAATAAATGCGGGTAAAAATTTGCACTTATATTGCTAAAAGTTGTGAGTAGTTGTCCACTTAGCTGAAGGTAGCTTACTAGAGAAAATAATTTCTAATATCAGGTGTATTGAAAGTGCACTGTAGTGTTGAGGTAACACACGACTGATGAATTCCTTATAAAGGGTCCGCCTCCCGGAAAATATTTTTTTTGTGGCCAAGGTTGAGTAGCGCGGTAGCGATAAAGGCGCCATTACCACTAATCGCAAGGCCCTGAACTAGCGAGCAGTGTATCTATGGGACTTGAAGCAATGACCATTTTATTTGCGAAAAGCCTACAGCGAAGTTCATAGTAAGGCCCCACACTAGTTTTGCAGAAATTATCGCAGAGTATTTTAAGGTATAACGGTCTGACAATGTAGTTTTTGGCCTTCAAAAATTGTGTTTTCAATTACGTGTGAACTGTTGAAAGTCATATTCCGCCCTAGTCTAAGGCGCTATTTTTTGTTTTTTTTTTTTGTCGTGTGTAAACAGATTGTGCACATGTGAAGAAGTTTGTTTAAAAAAAAAACGTGTATTACAAACATACGGCAACCGACTGCTTATTGCGTGTGTTAACGAAACAAGTTCTTCTCCAGCTATAGTACAGGACGCATAAAATATTTTCTAATCGCAACACCAGAAACTATAAGTTAATGTGGGGATGAAAGTGTTAAGCGAAGCTGTCACTAGAGGCTGCATTAAGCTAGGAATTCATGCGTGTTCTCCTCGCAATGAACCGGTGATTAGTCCGTAGTAAAAATAATAATTGTGATGTGGCTGTATCGGCTGACCAATGCCTTGGGTTTTACGCGAATATTCAAGCATCAGTGTTTATAGTTTAGTCATGGTTTCGTCACACTTTCTGAATCAAACCTTTTGAAAAAAAAAAAAACATATATATATATATATAATGGACCTGCAGAATTCGCGGATTCATTTTGGGACAAGCTAGAATTCAAAACACGTACGTGTATACGACAGACACAGACATTGGTCCACACAATGTTTGACACCTCCTGGAGAACGCTGGCCCAATCGTCACCTTCCACTGTTGCAGTTTATATCTGCACATGTGTACATAAGACTGTAGAGTCTAGCTTGCAGGTCGTTGAACTCGCGAATTTTTCATGTCTCTACCATATTACATTTTTAGTTATATTCTACATACGCCATGTATCACAAGAGTTTTATACCTCTGTTAGCATGAAAGTATCTTATTTTCATTAAATAGATATTTTACCTGTATTTATCTATAAATTATAATAATTTATTTATAATAAATATGAAAACAAACAATGAGGAAACACGCGTGTTGATAGCGCCTAGTAAGAAATAGTTCTCATACAAAATATCATTACAACTGAGTGCGCGCGAATCCGGTGCGTAGTCCATTGGTGTAATTTTCTAGACTTAAACAAGCTTAGTTTGCATAAGGCGGAGGGATATACTGGAAGTAGAACTTTTGCAGGGCTTCAGAAAATCGTGGGGTAAACGTGAATGTATTATATTTTCTTTGGGATGTGCGAAAGAAAGTAAATAAATTGTTACTTGGCTTTAATGGCCTAAGTCAACGGATCTCAACGATCAGCACATCAAGTCGCGAAGTGTGTATCGCCCGGACATTGTTCGCTCTCGCCCAAAACTGCCGCCAGTTACCGTGGACCCCCCACCTGCGCTCCGCACCAGCGTGGTGAGAACTGAATGTTGTGCTCGAACTATAATCGTATACTCGATCGAAAGAAAGCGCATCTATTTCAATCGCGTTATTGGTCTTGAAGTTATATAGTGTCGGAATGCATCGCCCTGGAAACTGTTTCATTGCCGTTTCCGTCGTGGAAAAGGCTGTTCGCGATACAGTGAGCACTTTTGAAATCAACCTTAGAAAAAGTCACTGCTTCTACCTGCATAAATTTTAACGGGCGTACTAAGTGACATTCGCCCAGTAAAGTTGGTAACAAAGGAGGGGAAAGTAGTTCCATGTCTTAACGTCGAATAAAAAGTGTTGGGTAACAATTTGTGATAAATTATTTCTATAGCTATCCGTTTTTTTTTTTAATGCGTCGAAGCGTAAAAATGAGAAGTTTTACAAATACTTACTTTTCTAATAGTTTAACAGTTTCACTTGCCGACGCATGAAGAAAACGATGAGGCCCATGGCAATGATAATTTTACATAAGGTGGAAGAACACACGATGTGCATACAAATAGATCTTGCGCAAGGATTTCAAAGTGCTCATTTTTCCGTGAACAACCTAAACCCTGTGTGTCGGTCCAATTAAAAATATTACTTACCTACGTCAAAAACAGGTATTACAACGCATGTAAATTTACGACATCCAAGATTTTGATTTTTTTTCTGTCTAAAGATACCGTACTAATTTGGAGTAGTTTTAAGTCTGATTATATATATATATATATATATATATATATATATATATATATATATATAGTGAAAAATGCGACAGGTTGCAAGTAGAAAATTTGATGGGTGTTTCGTCAAGAGGCGGTTTTTGGGCGAGAAAGTCAGATGCAGCCATAAAACTGAAGCAAACCTGTGAGAGATGGTTCCATAAATTTCGGCTGACAGCGACGAGTCTGATTGCACGCTCGATCAAGGATTGTCAGGGAGAAACAGCTAACAGTAATTTGTGAAAGCGGCACAACGTACATTCTAGACAGAGATGCTGGCATTATACATCATGTTCTTAATTAGTAAAATGTTTGCTGAAGACCTTTCCTGTTACTGCTTCTTTTTCCTGCAGAGGATACTATGTTCTAAACGCTTTTTTTAATTTCAATTAATCCACTTAGAATAAATTTTCTTGTATGACTAAAAATAATCATTTATTTCCCGAAACCATAAATGTTTCACCTTATATTTCAAAATTGCCTTCTAGGTGGTTGCCATAAACGAAACTGTAAAAAAGTCTAAAGTAAATTATGTAACAAATTATTGGCGCCGTGTAACAAACTCTTTTAATTACTTTTCTGTATTTAAATAATTTTGATTTCACCTGACTGATATTATTTTTGTCTTAGCAGACTTAGAGATTTTCACGAGAGTTTTAAAGAGTTGTTTCTACTCCTAGTCAATATAGATTGCATTTGGAGAGGACAGGGTAGCTATGAAGGCAGTTTATTTCTGTGAAAACATTTTCCGTAAGCTACAGAGTGGAAAATGTTTGGAAAGAGTATTGAAGGTTATTTAAATTGATAATTTCATTTACAATTATGAGAACGGTATTCTTTCATAATATTATAAATTAAAATTTTTGAAAGCAAATAAAAAAAACGGACGAAATCCAATAATTAGCGAGTAGAAACATTTTGTTACATGCACAGTGGAAATAACAAAAATGATTTTAAAAAACATGAAAATATGAAACTTGTCAAGTCAACCATATGTTTTAGACCACCAATTATATGCAAATCTGTGCCCCTCTTCTTTCTAGGGTGCTCCGGAAAGCAAAGACGTGAAAATTTGCGTATATTAAGTTTTCTGGAGCTAGTCGCATTCGGCGTATTTCGGGGTAGCATCTCTGAAATTGGCGCTGTATAATGCAATCGAGCGTACAAGTTCGAAAACATAACAGCAAAAGGACAATCTTCAAAAAGAAAAAATAATTTAAAATGCCATCACTCATTTTGTATTCTGAGATACCACTCTATTAAAAATTTACAATTTTGAAATCTACGCCAGGATATGGAGGTCTTGATAAAAAAAAATCTGCATGTGATTTTTAATTTATTCACTTTAAAATAGCTCCCCTCCACTCTCTCTATTGCGTTCACTGAAAATAACAAGAATGTATGTCTAAATTATAATTAAAGTCCTTATCAATTTCTCTATACTAAGTATAGTAATTTAACTCACGCTAAATTATTTACACAATATGTCTATTGCCATCATTGCAAATGTCTTACACTCACACATCCAGTTCAATAGTCCCGCCCGTCAGTTTCACTCTTCACTGTACCGATGCTCGCAGTCCGCTGACTTCACACCCGCAGGTCACACTATCCGCTATCCGTCGCTCTGCTGGCCCGTCGTCTTCGCTGTCTTCGTACACTTGTCGCTTATAGGCTGTTCACGTTAAAATTAGCACTTCTGAAAGCCCTGAATTATGTAAAATTAACATTGACATGGGCCTCATCACTTTATTCATGCGTCGGTCAAGTGAAACTGTGAAATTATTAGGAAAGTAAACATTTTTATAAATCTGCTCATTTTTACACACTGATTCACTTTAAAACAAAAACAGTTTGCGAAATAAATACTTTGAATTATCACAAATGGTTACTTATCACTTTTTATTCTAGGTTAAAATATGGAACTACATTCCATCCATCATTACCAACTTTACGGGGCGAATGTCGCTCGGTGCGCCCGCCCGTTGAAATGTATGTAGGCATGGGCAGTGTTTATTTTCTAAGGTTAATTTCAAAAGTGCTCATTTTATCGTGAAGAGCCTTTAAGACGCCCGTCTACCTAGAGCTTTTTCCGCGTTTGAAACCGAGAGGCGAGGGAGCGTTAAAGATGACAATGCCACGCGCATCAAGTGCGCCATCGCCGCTAAGCGCAAGGCTTTGAACTGACGCGCAGTATTCTCTCGTCGTGCTGCGTGTGCCTATGGGACTTTCAGCGGCGACCATATTATTTTATTGGTGGAAAGTGTGTAGGAAAGTTCAATGCATGCCCCTTGACTAGTTTTGCATGGATCGGACACATTTTTAAGATACAGGAATTTGAAAAAAGCCGTTTTTATAATTTTTGGCGTGCTCTGAAATGGTGTTTCTAATTACACTAGAGGTCTTGAAAACACTCAACAGCCCTCGTCTGAAATGTGTGATCTTTTTGTAGGTCAGTGCACTGAACGCACGTTTGATAGTTTCGTAGAAAAACGCGTATTACGAACACACTGCAACGCACTTCCAGCGCCAGGTAGACGGGCGCCTTAATGTCGAGCAACCTTCCCAACCCTTATAACTGTCGGCTCGGAGGCCCGTTGCGGCTTAGGACGTCTCGTCGACCCGATCTAGAAGGTTCTCCGCGCCCCAAGGACATGCTCAGAGATGCTAAGGCGTTGACCGGAACATTCTTGCGGTGATAACCCCAGGAAATCAAGCCGCCCAAGGACACGAGAGCAGGAGTCCCGACTTGCACATCGTAGCCCACGCAGCAGCTCGCCTCTGTAAATGTCCGCGCACTCCTCGGGTTACCAGGAAGGTCCTTGACACATTTATTTTCCATGCTCGAGCTGTGCATAGCAGCAAGCATGTAACGATACGATAGATACACTACTCTACGCTGCGTTAATCGCCATATTTGATGGCTTTCGTATACCCCATGGAGAGCTCACATATAAAATAACCTTCACTTTATCACAAAAAAAACCGACACGTACCTTTTCCGTTATTAAAACCAATTACCCCCACGTCGTGAGCAGGCATAAACTGAATTACGTCATGGGAATTCGTTAGACTAAAAAATGAGTTGAATTAGAAATAATATAGGCTCTTGGAGAGAAACTGAGCACTCTTAAAGGTCCTTCTAAATTTTTCCTTTCAACCAAATTCAATCTTCCTGCTGCTTTTTTAATATAAACATTGCAATGCGACCAATAAACACAGTGTATAGATTTCACCACCCTCAAAACTTAATGCTTGAGGCTGCAATAAGATATGTTTATTAATTTATTAGTGGCTATTACATATTGTGGAGGGGTCTTAAAAATTGCTCAGTTATAGGCTATTCCCGGTAAAATAAGTCATCTTGACCGCATGATACGCATTTTGACGCTGTGAAGTATTGCAATATCACTGGAAGGTGTCGCATTACATACGGTAGTTACATGGAAACCTATACAAGTTTCTTACAGTGTCTATAAATTAATAGACTTGGCAGTACATGTTTTTTTGTATTTTTAACGAATAAGTTACACTGATTATCGGAGAGTATTTTTAGAGGTCCTCCAGGATGCGCCTTCCTAATCCCTTGCTAATAAACTGAAGCTACTGATTAGTTTATGTGAATACAATAAAGAAGAGAGACAGTCAAGGTACATAATAAGTTATTTCAAAGTAAGAAGTGTTTCCGTTCGTAGATATAGTTTAGCTTTAACGTGACAGACCCCCCTTCACCAAGCTCTATATTGTAGGTATTTAAATGTTTCAGCCTTTATATTTTCGGTTCTACGTAGTAATTGGTTCATATTACAGTAGCGGAACACACAGCCTACTGCTCATTGGCTGTGACAATAAAACAGCGCATCTGAAAGCAAACTGCTGTAGAAGACAGCATAAAAATAATTTACTTTCAGGTATTTTCCATAACAGTGTGCCTTCATAGTTTTACCAACATTAAATTTTGTGGCAATAATGTGTAACGTTGAACCATTAATCTCAAATTTTCGCATGTAAAGTTTCCAAAATAACGCATTCGTTTATAATACTCCGCAGAGGAAACATGCAAACAGAATGGCGTATTGCATTACACGGGGAAAAGTATTCGATTTATTTATTTACTTTTTACGAATTGACCATTTTAATTAGCAGCACTCTTACTCCCAGCGGCTGTGACCGGAATTTTGCTCCAAGCAATTGCAAATTTAATAACATGGCTGCCCTTTGATGTTCTATATTTGTTTTATTTTGCTGAAAATTTTATTTACATTTAACGCTGGTAATAGAGCAGCTTTGTACCACTTTTCAATTAATACCTATTCCACACAAACGCTTGCAGCTGAGGACACGCAAGTAGAAACAGAAACGAAATAAATGCTGTAGCTTTAAAACAAATTATTCTATTCAAATAGCTTATGAATTGAGGATATTATAACATCGCAAAATTTACCGGATACTCAGATGCAGGAACAGGATTTTGTGGCCTAAACAGTTCAGAATTTACTATGCTGGTAGAAATCTTAAAGACTGTGCATAGCATCTGAGAGACCCTTACACGTAGATAGTAATACAAACATAAATGTTATCATCCTTGTTTGTAGGTAGGTAGTTGGGCTTAACATCTCGTCGACAGCGACGTCATTAGAGACAGTGCAAGTTGCACAGGGAAGAGGGATTGATGAAGGAATTGGCCATGGCCTTTGTTAAGGACACATCTTAGCACTCGTCTGGAGTGATTTCGTAAAACAATGGAAAACCAAAATCAAGTGGTCCGGAGTCGAACTCAGGTCCTTTGCGAGTCCAATGAGTTATCACAGCACCACCTCGCTCGGTCCTTGTCTGTACATTTTCCTGCGGGTGGCCTCTGCAAGGGTTGCCAAGCTGCGAGCTGAGGCAAGGTGCAGAGCGACCTCGGCCAGCTGAGCCGTTGTTTGTGTAGAAAAACAAATTCGGGGGGATTGAGCGCGAGCTCAGGGAGGAAGTATATAAGCCTGGAGCAATGGCGGTTCTGGGTGCCATCTTGCCAACGACGCCGGAGGCTCTTCCCGTGACTTGACGGACGAGAGGACCGCCTCCCGTGGTCCTATTTAAGCCCCGACGAGCCCGCCGTGGAGAGAGCTTCCCCGAGACGTCACCTTAAGGGTAAATATATTCTCTGGTAGGGTGACTCTCGCACAATAGGATTCAGGGCATGCGAAGGCATATTAAGCTCTATCCGAGCAGAGTTATAGCCTCTTCGTGCGTATTACTTGTATTGTTTGAGAAAAGGCATCAGCGCCTCCTAGTTTGAAACAAGAACTGATTAAGGTAATCCCAGTCCCTGCATTGCTGGCTGACTTTAAAGTGGAATGCTAGACGTTTTCATATAGCGTTCTTGTATTGTCTTGAGTGTAATAACAGTAGTATTTTGTATTGGAGTGCTTTTCCATCTAGCTACCCTTATCCCCCTAAGTTAATGCATAACCTGCTCCCCTCTGAACAGGCCACAACAATTTGCAAGTGTATATTATTCGTACAACTAGGTAAGCTGATCCTATCACAAAACATAAGTTACTCAATTGATCTGCATTGGGGAATGATCGAGCCTACAGCAATTATAATTCTAATAGTCTCAAATAACAGGTCCTTGAAAATATTTACCAGAACTTTCCACAAATCTTTCCTTTGAAAAATGTTCTCAATGTAAAATTGGAAACGCCATTAGTTCTGTAAATGTTCAAAAGTCGTAGAAGCCCTTTAAAATTAAACTTTAAACACTTTTAAATCACCTTATTTGTTTTTGATATTGCCTGTGTTAAACCGAGTCGTTATGCCAACTAACTACATCGTCGAACCAACAGTATATGTAACAGGACAACTAGAAACTACCATCCGTCCATATTCATAGTAGGCATCTCGATTTTACGTTTCGGAATTGTTTATATTTAATGACAAATGGGACCAGGAGACTAAAGAGCCGAGGAAGACACAGCCAATAATGAAGCTGGTGAATTGTAAGCAGGAAAAACTCAGGCCTATATTGTGCAAGGCCTCGTAGTCCCGTTTGGTAATACACAGCGACAGCACTTTCTTCTTCCGAACGCCCTGCAGAACGAGAACTCGTGTCGACTGGGTTCTAAAAATAACTTACTTGCCCTCGGGTTAGTGACGGGAGTTGTCACTAACCGCTGTTTGAATTCCTGGCTATGTGAGCCACGGCCGACTGCCAAACTTGCGTCACGTGCTCTTGGCTATATGTCCGCGTCGTTTGGCATTTGTCTAGTCTACACTTGGAGACGAGTGTTCATTTTTTTTTTTTTTTTTTCGCTTGTCTGCAGCTTGACTAAACGGATTTAAAATCAAAAGGAATTCGTACCACGCCTGCGCAGTCAACCACGCGTTTTGAGATATTACTTTAATTAGACTGTCTACACGCTATAATATAATAGTAATGTAGACGTCTCAACCAAAACAGAGTATGGAAACATCACATGATGCTACAAGATGTCAGGGGTATGTCCGTATTCGTGAGGAATGGAAGTCTTGATAAAAATAAAATAATTAATTTAGAAATCTTAATAAATATCCACGCAGCTATAATTCACAACGTTAAACCACCTTATCTCCACTATTAAAGGATGTTAACGATATAGAGAGAATTTTTGAAATCAACCTGTGTATTTCCCTGCATGCAAATATTCTAACGGGCGCACTCAGTGACGTTCGTCCAGTAAAGTTGATAACGATGGATGAAAAGTAGTTTCACGTCTTAACGCTGAATAAAAAGTGTTAGGTAACCATTTGTCACAACTTAAAATTACTTCTTTCACTTTGTTTTTTTTTATGCGTCGAAGTGTAAAAATGAGCAGATTTGTAAAGTATGCACTTTCTTAATAATTTCACAGTTTCATTTAACTGTCGCATGAATAAAGTGATGAAACCCATGACAATGTTAATTTTACATAAGGCGGAGGAATACACAACGTGTATACAAGTAGATCTTAAGCAGGGCATTTAAAAGTGCTAATTTTACCGTGAACAGCCTATACTCGTGTTATACATTAAATATTTCGTTCAAAGAGAATATATCTTGATTAGTAGTCCTTATAACTGTCTGTTTATTGGTTACAATAAATTTACACTCATCGTTTACGCGTATTCAGTATGTGTATTGCCATCATTCCAAATGTCTGCCACTCACTCATCCGATCCAGTAGTCCCGCCCGCCAGTCACATTCTCCACTGTCCCGATTCTCGCAAACCGCAGACTTCACGACTGCTGGTAGCCCTTGCCGCCACCCGTCCCTTCGCTGTCTGCGCAAACATGGCGCTTAAGGTCGCAGAAACTCGTAAAACTATCGCCTCGGAAGCCCTTCGCGGCTTAACCCTTCAAAGACTGCACGAATTTACTGGTACTGAGAACAAGGTTGAAGAGAGCTGCCTATATTTTCCACTTCAGCAATATCAATTGTGTTGGTCAGTGTATTTCAACACATCATCGTCCTATTCGCCCTGGCTACACCGGGTACGCCTACTGAGCCCTGCAACGTTTATTATTGGCTGGCCGTCGGCCAATGAGGTAGCGCGTTGACTGTGCGTCAATTAATGTGTCGCGACTGACTTAACATGTGCTTAAGATCTATTTGTATATACGTTGTGTGTTTCTCCGACTTATGTAAAATTAACATTGAAATGGGCCTCAGCACCTTATTTGTGCGTCGGTCAAGTAAAACTGGAAAAATATTAGCATATTTGTAAAGTATTTCCTTTTCTAATTTTTACACTTGTGTTTAAAAAAATGCAGAAAGCAAAATAAATAATTTTAAATTGTCACAAATAGTTACCTAACACTTTTTATTCGACGTTAATATATGGAACTACTCTCCATCCATCGTTACCATCTTTACTGGGCGATGTCACTTAGTGTGCCCATCTAAGTATATGCATGGAGGGGCAGTGACTCTTTTTCTAAGGTTCATTTCTAAAGTGCTCACTTTATCGTGAACAGCCTTTACTAGTCATTACCAACACACCTGGTTTCTCTGTTTTTATTCATATTAATTGTAATTGAAATATTATTATTAATAGATGGAGATTAAGTAAAAGTTAAATTTAATAAATACTAAGGTGCTTTTATGTTCACATAGAAGTAAAACCAGTGTGAACATACTTGAAACAACCACACGCGTCATACAAAGGGTGATTTTTCCAAGATTTGATTCAAAAAGTGCCAAGACGCTGCAAATAGTCTATATTTGCTTGTTTTAACTACACGTATTATACATTGATATGGCATTTTGCAAATAATTTCTTAGTGCACAGTTGCCAGATATTCTGGAAGGAAAAAAAAAACTGAACGTGTTTTGGAGATAGATTTTTCTTGCACACATTAGAATAATAAAGGTTATATACACACATTAAATTAACTAAATTAGTATATAATGCATGTACTGAATATAGCCGTAATATTGTGTAGTCATTTATAAATACTTACTTACAAACAAATGTTCTCTAAGGCATGTTAAAGCAACTCTACTACCTCTATATATTGTTAGATAATGCAGTCAAGTTTAACACAATGAAAATTTAGCGAAATGTAACAGGCAAGAATAGTACGCGGAATAAAATGTTGAACTGTTCCGGAAAAAATAGCACATCTCGCATTACTAGGTTGTTGGTATTTGGCGAAGTGCATTTCTTTAAGTCCGAAGTGCAGCAATAATCAAAATAAATATTAGGAGCCGACTTTAAGATTTTTCAAGTTACTTTGGAGCATGTGAATGTGATTAGCAAAAATTAGTGGTTTGAATGTAAGTAGGATGTGTTGACTTCCTTCTGAAATAACCTCGACATACTATGTAATGGATCTGAATGTGGGGCCCTAGTCGTGTGTGATTTTTTAAGTGCCTGCTTTCAGATGCGAGCCCCACTTCGCATATTGGCGTATGCGACTTTAATGCAGCTTCTATCTCTCTCTATCTATCTCTCTCTATCTATCTCTCTCTATCTATCTCTCTATCTATCTCTCTCTATCTATCTCTCTCTATCTATCTCTCTCTATCTCTCTGATGTCTCAAGGGACGCTAAACGAGGGGACGATAAAGGTAAATACGTAAACAGACAGGCAAAACGACCCTTCGCAGAGAATATAGTTTCGCGCTAGGCTTCCGTGCGTAAGGTCGATTCCCTGACAACGCACAGGAATAAATCTTATTTAGTTTTAAAGCCCTACGATTCACTTCCATCTAGTATCTCTTTTGGTGCAGCACGCGAAAAAATATTCCACGAAAGTAATGAAAAAAAAAAAAACATTAATTAATTCACTAATACGGGTTTATAAACTAAAAATGCGCAAATTGTGCGCAGGCTACTATAGTAACTAAGCAGAATTTTTATCACACTGGAGAATCCGAATATACTAAGATGCTTAGTAAGCGATTAAAACTCTGCACTATGACAAGAGAAAAGAAAAAAAGTTCCTTTGCTTTTAATTAGTAAATACGCTGAAAGATAAGCTAGGTTAAGAACGATCAACATACATGTAATGAATTTACATAAGGCTAACGGTCATAGAATAATACTTGCGAGTCATCGTGTTATTATTAGCACTCATTTACGTTCTTGCCAATTACCTTCAAGAAAATTTTTTTTTTGTAAGCGAAGGGCAACTTGCATGCCAAATTTGTCTGAATTTATGCTTAAAAGCGTCAACTTACCATCCCAAATTTTGTACTGTTTGACCTAGAAGTAAATATTACAAAGCCGCAATAGTTATACTTGTCTGAATTTTTACCTAATAACGTCAACTTACCAGACCAAATATTTTAGTGTGTATAAAGCCGCAATAGTTATAATCATCTTGGAGAACAACGTACAGAATTTTCTCATATCTCCTGTGTCGGCAACGTTTTTGTTATACAAGAATGTCTCAAGTCTTTAGAATCAACAGAGGGGCAGAAGTGGCCCTCGAAATTTTATTTCTAGATAGTTTTATATTCGCTACCAGGCTATAAAGAATCAATGCATGTGTAAATTCATTTAGGAAGTATACTTTTAGGGCCCCACTATGGCGATGTACCCTTTATAATTCTTAAAAAATTAGAGCAATTAAAAAGTTGCCAAGATGCTAAAACTTACATCTACTTATAATTTTTTCATTGCAACGGTGTATTATTGATCTCTTCGTGACACACCGTTGACGAGATACGTCTATCTAAACCTCGTTCATCCACATCTTCGGTGTTGGCTTGGTTCAAAACCGCCTATCACATATAATGAACAGACACCTGAAAAATTCGTTGATGAATTTCGGGACAAGCTAGAATTCAAAAACTCCTGCGTTCATGTTTTTTTTTTTCTGCAATTGGTTCACGTGAAATATGACACCTCCTGTTAAACCCTAAGCCAATAACAAACACGCAAAAGAAATACAGGCCTAATCATAGCCTCCCGCTGTGATGGCTAGCAATCAGTAAGTAGTTGATTTGTGCGCGAATGTCGCAAGGCTATGGAGTCTAGCCTGCGAGTCGTCGAACTCGCGAATTCTTCAGGTCTCTTTTAATGGGTAAGTAATTTGCGAGGCAAACACGAAGTGACTTCCCTACAATTTCTATGGAATGGGGCTGGTTAAATAAATAACGAGAATTCTTCCGTGAACTTGAACTCGGCCTAGTTTGAGAAACTTCAAGTAGATCAGGAAGAATATACACCAGTGTAGCGAACCAGGGACTCAAACAGGCTAATGCCACTGAAATAGCAAGTAGGCTGCTTCCGAGTTCCAACGTAGCACTTTCAACTGGTTTTGCTGTTGTTGAACTATTAGAATGCTTGAAACAGCACGGCTCATTTCTGAGAAGTCAACTGGCATCGTAACTGGGCGTAGTTACGCAAAAGAGTGCCAATCCACAAAATTGTTATTTTATGTTGCTTTGTTTCGCTAATCTTGTAAAATACACTTCTACGTGTTGCAAAACAAAACCCATGTTCTTTAAAGTTTTCAACGTGAAATACAGCATTGAAAAAAAAATACACTTTGAAATATATCACGTAGCTAAACAATTTTTTTTAAATAACGTACGTCACATTTGTTAATCTTTAAAAACAAATGTGAACATTAAGACTTAAGGTAGAAGCCAAAACCAGAAAATCATGAGCATATAATAATTTTCAATAAAATTATCAGAATAAAGGAAATATTTTTTTAATCCAAATATTTTAGAGTTTCTTATGTGTGTGTTTTGTATAATCATGCCCAATTAATCGTACTACGTATTTGACATATTTTATGCATTAAACGCAGAAGTTTTTCAGCCTATAACAATAATCTAAGCCTCGTACTTGGTTCCCTGTAAATTAGGCGGCATTGTGCAGTAATCACATAACCTCGACACACACGACATGACGGCCAATAGTCAATGAAATACAAGATACATCGTCGTAAGCCCGACCGATTCTGTCGTCCGACGAGCAGTTTTGGATTAGAAATGATCTATGTTCTTCGTCGTGTCGTGCGACACGACGCACAATATGTACAACCTTGCAAAATGAAATTGCATTGCAAGCTTTCCCTGCAATGGTAAATACGCAGCTTAAAAGAAAAATAAATTGAAAAGTACTGTATCTTACTCTTAAAAATAACAATCTTACCTTTGTATGCATTAGCGATACCAATTTGTCACCATTATGTATTACAAATCTCCATTTTGTTCACCGCCTTTGAAACTAACGTAGCCTATCAGCGCCTTCTAAATAGTTAGGTTAAATGCCGAGAGCGTGGTGTCGGTCGTGTTGTAAATTTAAGCAATCACATTGAAATGTGTCGTGATTGCGTTTTTGGTCGCGTCGTGCTGTGTTGGTCGGGGCTATGTGATTAAGAAGTAAAAAGTGGCGTGAAGTTGCTTGTCCAAAGTTTTGTCGAGGGACATGCAAATCGCACGGAATGCTCCCGGCATTAAGGCGCAGGGCAACTTCGCCGTTCAGGCCCGTAATTAGCAAACTAGAGGAAGAAGTCGCTGTCGCCCTTCAAGGAGCTAAGAAGGAAGAGGGGTAGGGGGCGATGCGTAATGACAGTCGGTTTCGCATGCTCCGCCCGACAAAGCGGGATGGCGAAGAAAACGGGCGATCCAATCAGCCTCGGTATCGAACTCTCGAACGCGTGCGATGAATCGAGTCTTGTCTGGGGGTACTTAGCGTCATTGAGGTCTGCAGGCGCGATAACTTTATAAAGTCTGATCTGTACCGTGGAGTGGTTTACACATCTACACAATGAAAAACTTAATTATTAAGGGGGCTGCCTACTAGCGGCTTGAAACGTATTGCAGTGTGTTGGGATATCCATTTTTTTTACGAAACTACTCCACGTGCGTCCAATGTGGTAATTTACGAAAAGAAAACTAACTCCAGGCGATGACGGAATGTCGCTTTCATGACACTACGCACGTTAGAACCCCTATTTCGAAGATCCTCGACATAGCTAAAAATAGCCTTTTTAGACTTCCGTATGTCAAAATACGCTGACCGGATCTACGTGAAACTCGGATACAATCCTGTTTTGAACTTTGCAACAGACTTTCCAACAGTAAAATAATATGGTCACCGCTTGTAAGTCCCATAGAAAAAAAACAGGTTGCGCGCTAGTTTAGTACTTCGGGCATAGTGGCGACGAGGCACTTGATGCGCGTTCCAGTGTCGCCCTTAGCGTTCACTCGCTCCTGTGTAATGTCGCGTCAGGTAGGCAGCCCCCTTAAGCATTAGAGCTTAAAGAAAGTTTTCCATCGCCTTGGCTCAAATTGAAGCACGCACGACGAAGCTGATACGTTCTACTGTCCAAGTTTTACAGAAGAAAATATCTGAAATTAGAAGACTTAATTTCCAAGACTTAGTTAAGTATAGTCATTCAGGGAGGCGTTTACATTTAAATGAAAAAAAATATTAATGCTTTGAATTCAAATAACGTACTTTCAGAATTTGTTTCTGTTGGAGTGCATCTAAAAACAATTGTCGATTGTAGAAATATTGTTAATAAAAATGTGCTTCCATATTTATTTCAAATAAGATGCTGTAACATTCTTTTCCATTAGACGAACTTAGGCAATAGAATTATTATATTGTATCAGTTGAATTTTTGGAATCTACTGACTACATTTTACTGCTTAATGTTTTCATTTCATGTCCGTGTCCCAATAAAAACGATGCCTACCCGCTGAGGCAGACATGTTCACGTAAAATCCAACGTGATGCCCAAACACAGTCACACCAAAAACGCGAGAAGAAAATGGTGGATTGTTTTCATGGTCCAACAAAATGTGGGGTTTGCGATTGATTACTTTAGCCCCTGGCACCTTCGTGCAGAAAGAAAACGAACATAACGTTAGCCATAGCCTTTTCTCTTTCTAAAAGGGCCAACTTGCGTCTTCACCAGAGTTTTACATGGTTGTGTGGGAGAAAGGAACGAAGTTACTATGCTTGCCGCACGATGGTGTTACGAGCAAACGGAATCAATTACAGAAATCTCTTGTATCGGACCAAAAACGTGTCCCCAAAACCGTGGAGTATACATTTAATGTCTTCTTCTCTTCTACATGATCTCTTTTGTTTTGTGTTTTGTAAACGAGTACTGTGAGAAAGTGGAATACAAAGTTCGAAGACCAATCAAAATAGGCCAGTTTTAGATAAATGTGCAAAATTTAATTTTTCATTTTTACTTTGTTCTCAGAACTGGAGCTCTGAATATGAAAGGTTTTAACCCTTCATGAAAGCACAGATTTACTGTCACTGAGGACAAGGTTGAAACGAGCTGCCTATATTCTCCACTACACCAATATCAGCTGTGTTCGTATCTGTATTTCTACCTACCTTCTTCCTATTGGTCCTGGCCACACAAGACACGCCTACTGTGCTCTGCTACGTTTATTATTGACTGTTCGTCGGCCAATGGAGTTGCTTGTTGCCTATGTGCCTATCAATATGTCGTGACTGATGTAACATGTTTCACAATCCATCGTGTTTATTTGAGAAATTATTGGAATTAACAGTTTTATTCTTACGTATTGAAATGGTGACTAGTTATAATTTTTTACTTAGATTCCCATAAAGTCCAGCAGAACAGTAATACCATAGAAGTGTGAGATTTGTCTTCAAGAGTGAAGAAATTTCCAAATAAACGTTGCCCGAGTATATACTTGCATACTCATCAAAGGGTTAATTGAGGAAATTTAAACATATATATAATATGTAGATATATAGTCACACATAAATTCAGGGTAGTCTATTATATGTTAACTGTAGGGCATAGGTAGAAATTGGAATCTTGTTATTATTGTCGGAGCAAAGGTCAGTAAAGTGCCTTCGGAGAACGAAATTTCAAGTTCGAATGCTAGGTGGATACGTGTGTCGTTTTCAGACGAGAATTAACGTAAGATTCGTTTCTACGTCATTTCAGATACCCCAAATCAACCTTTCGGCATAACAGCCGAATAAAAATTCCTGTAAATTACTCTCGTTGACTTGAACGAGCACGATTTTGTTAGCCACTTCAGCGGGTCTGTTCTGCTCTCGAAGTATAGTAGTCCATTCACGGTTACTTCCAACTTTTACTGAAGCCCTGCCAAAGTTCCACTTCCTGGCTATTCCTCCGTCTCGCGCACGTAAGCTTAGCTAAGTCTAGAAAATTACACTACAGGACCAACGCACCGCAATTGTGTGCACTCGGTTGTATAGGTGATTCACGGTAAAGTGAGCACTTTTTAAGGCCCTGCTGTATTTTTATTTTCATCGGATTGCTATCAGACTAATAAACACGGCTTATACATTTCACCATTCCAGAAAGTTAGCGTCTGGGGCTGCAATAAAATATATTTATTAGTGCTTAACGGCTGTTGAAAGAACCTTAAAAAGTGCTCACTTTACCGTGAACAGCCTGTAATAATATTTCGCGTAAGAATTATTTTATTAATATCGGCGTTACCAACACACCTTTGTTTTTCCTGCATTTATTAATTATAAATGAAATTGTATTTTCTAGATTAAATTCGATTTTATATAACAAAGGAAAAAGTTGACTTTAAACAGTACGATTTTTTTAGGTTAACAAAAGTATAAAACGCTTACAATACAGGCCATATTTAACCCATTCCGTCACAATGGCCCCGATCGTCGACACGTTGCATAGGAGTCATATAGTCTATTCACGGTTTCTTCGCATTTTTTTAATCAAACCTTCGAAAAATCACCCCATGTATTACGTGTTTAGATATTTCTTAAATACCATGTATCGCAAGCGTTTTATACCTCTGTTGACATAAAAGTGTATCAGTTTTCGTTAAATTAAAAATTTGCGTACATTTTATTTATAAATTATAATATTTCATGCATAATAAATTCGAAGAAAAACAGCAACAAAACATGTGTGTTGGTAGCATCTAGTAAGAAACCGTTCTCATGCAAAACATCATTACAACGGAGTGCGCACGAATTCGGTTCGCTGTCCCTTTGGTGTAATTTTCTAGACTTGGCTAAGCTTTGTATTGGGCGGAGGAATATCCAGGAAGTAGCACTTCAGTAGGGCTTCAAAAAGTTTGCAGTAACCGGGAATGGACTGTAGCAACGCGGTCGATTCGTTCAGGACGTGCCACGAGAAGCGTCGGCGGGTAGATGTAACGGGGTTTCTTTGTGGAACACGCCAGAGCTCGGTTCGCCCGTGTAAGTTAGCGTGCGTGCGCATACAGACACACAGATGCCGTGATCGAATCTATTTTTTTGTGTGTGTGTGTGTGTGTGGAAAAAGGGAGGGGGGGGGAGCATACCAGGAAATTCCCCATCTCATAATTTTTACTTTTCCTGGTTCGTGTTTGAAAAAGTATCTCTATGCTAGGGAAAGTGATGGAATCTCCTTGAAAAGTGATAATACATAACGGTTGATAAGACCAAGTCGTTCCCAAGAACAAATTATAACTGAGCTTGTGTCTATTTCAGACTATATGTGCTTGACTAGCTGCAAACCACACGAATGCCACAGGCGGCTAATATTAACTAACTGCCATAACCTACGTTTTCGGTATAGGCATAGATTGAAGACGTGTAACATTGCAGTTTGTTTAAACCTATAAAACAACATAATATGAGCCACTTTGCTGGAAAATGCGAATCTCCGAAAGGCTAGAGTTCATTAGGAGTTTTCTCCCCCTCAGCAAAATTTTTAATTCACCCCCTGCATGTGTGCTTGTGTGTGTCGTACATAGTAAATGTGCTCCTCTTACTCTGTCAATCACGCAAGAACCGAGATGAACTCGTATTTAGGCGAGACAGTGACTTGTTGAATAAATTAGCCCGTAGGTAATACTTGTCATGCACAAAGAAAAAAATAACTTTAGTTTATTCTTAGTACAAACACTGTGTGTCTATTTATACCTCTCTTCAGTTTACCTAAAGGTTGAAATTCTGTCGAACACGACATGAAATAATATATAACCGAATCATGTATGTCTACACGCCAGGGCTTTTCCCAACGTGACACATGCCCTAAATATGAACTCTCAGTTGCAAGAGCACTACCATTTCCGTTATTCCACGATTCCCTATTTTTCTAAACTATAGACATAATCAAACCTTAAAAAAAAAGAAAAGTTTAATCTCCAATTATTAGTTTAAGCTAGCAAGAGCATACACTAGAAGGTTAAAGAAGATACATTATGTAAGCTGCAAACCTTCTGGTAAAATAATCGGAGATTTTCTGATGTTGGGGTTGTAAAATTGCCGTTTCTGCTCCTTCAACATAATAGAACACAAGGCCTTTTAACTTTTTAAAGAAATTTATTTTTAACACATTCTTTACAGAAAGTGGATTTCATTAATCTTGTCTCTTACATTTCAAACATGTCTAATTCTCTTATCACTGTTTAATATGGTTCTCAGCTTGTGAATGGAAACCATTACAGTAAAAAAGTATGGCGTATTTAGAGCAGGGTTTAGAATTTCGTGCCTAAACCGTAAACTTGGAATTTTTTTTATCTCGCTCGTATTCCCGGATGAAACCCGGATTACTATAATAAACAAGTCAGTAAACACACACAACGATAACTTTAGAAAACCGAAACATGGCAGTTGTATTTGGAAACTTGTAAACAATCTCTAGTATGATATTATTCCTCTGTGTTGCAGACATCCTTGAAACTGGAGCTTAAAAAAAGTTTATTTTAAATGCTGCATAGCTCGAACGCTGATTGCTGGAGGGTATTGATGATATAGGCTATTCACGGTAAAGTGAGCACTTTTGAAATAATACTCAAAGTAGTTCATTCTAGCTTTCGACGTTAACTTCCAAGTGTTATGGAATATACACACTGTGTATTACTTACATGGCAATATTTATTTTAAAATATGGTTACGGAATAATAAATGGCCGATAGGAAAAATGAACTAGTGCCTCAAAAGTGCTGACTTTACCGTGAATATCCTAGCCTTAAGGAGATATGTGGATACTCCGAAACCTCTGGCTGCAGATGTAAATAAATTAAAATTTAAATGTTTAATCCTGGATTTGGGCAAGCGTGTACAATTGTTAGAGGTTAAGCAGTGGCGGAGTTAACATTGCTTGTTTTCTCGGAGTATTCCTGTTTTATCCTCAAAGACAATTTCCGCCACACTCGTCACATGAGACGACTCATTTAAAATTTCTTCCACTCGCCGAGGTGCCGGGATCTATCCTGGGACACCAGCAGTCGGCCGCTAGTAACAAACTACTGCGCCAAACTGGGTCTTGTGAATGCAAGACTCATTCATAAATTAGTTGACAAATGAATGCCGCATTGTAGAGGTCGCTATTCATTCGGTATTTTCGGAGAGCGCATCTCGGTCCTTAGTACAGACAGCGATTACATTGTCGCATGGCCGGTGTTATTAACGTGCTTGAGATTATACAGAATGTATCTAAATTCGACGGGAAAACTTCGAAAAAGTAGGTTTAAAACACACACATACATATACACGTGTATACATATACACGTGTATAGTCTAAACTGGATACTAAGGTTGGTACAGATCTTTGGTGTTAGACCTCAACCATTTGTTTATTGCAAATATTGGAGATAGTATTTCATCAGCTGGAACGCTGACTGTCTGGATAATAATAACCTGAACAAAGGTCTTCAAACACCACAACGCCGGTCACTTTCATCAAAATATTTCATGTAAATAATCACGGTCACTACACGTATTTCGCACTAACCTCAATGACGCGGTAGCATATTTGCGATTGAAAAGATAGATTATTAATTCCCATGCCTCAATTAACAAATATGTCGCCTTGTGTAAATACTCCACGCCTCGCAGTTTTTTTTAGGCGATTCGTGTTTTACTTTCGAAATATACCTGGAAGGTAGGGCACGAACAACATCCAATAACACACTGTTACGGCTACTAGAGGAAGGGGAAGATTCCAGAGAGAGAGATAGGCCTACATTACAGTGGTACTGTGATAAACTATTTCTTCAGTTACAACTTCAAAAATGTGTACCTCCCTTAGAATTAATTTTAGATCATATGTCGTGTGTATATGTTTTAAACTTCTTTTGTGATTAACCAACGGCCGAAGTTTATCGATCGAACTTTGATACATCCTGTCTATACATACACCTTGAAGTGCAAGTTTCCTCGACGGTACGTGTCAGATACACCATCTCAACTCAAGTGTGGCGAGTGTTGCCTACCTGCCATGTATAATAAGTTTTGATTTTGAAATTAATACAAGGATTATTCACACACAAGATGACCTTTTATTTTCATTTTATCTTGCTCGCCACCAACCCTTCAGGGGTAAACCAATAATGTTTGCTCCTTCTCGAAATACAATGCAATATCAATATATTTCCGGTAACCATGTTCTAGCGCTTAAAATATAAGATGGCAGCAACAAGTTTTTTCATTGATTGTAGATTTTTATTCAGGTACGTGTTGTCTGTTCCCCATTGAAGAAATCTTGTAACTTTGCAATAACCTAAAAAAGCATTTAGCATTCTTAAGGATCGCTTTCTCGACCATGTCATGGAGCTATTTTTGTGCAATTGCAGTATATTTAGGTGCCCCCACTAAACAGTTCGGCACATAAAACTTAAACCCCGCGTTTGACGGTGCGCACTTGAGCGAGATAACAAGCATCCTGCTGGAGGACCCTGAGGGCTAGCCGTCGAACACTATGTGAGGTTTAAGTGATGTGACTATTTGCATGGTGTCCGAAGACGTAAATGTGCTCAACATCGGGGCGTCCGTAGCATTTCCCACACGCGGAAAGACTGCCTCGAATAATTTTCGGATCGCATCTACAGATATGCATAGAAAAGTCTGGGCGCTAAGCAAACGACAAACCAGGGCCCTGCACTACAATGCTGGGTGAAACTATAATCAATCCCAACTCGAATTCGAGTAACGTGGTTACACAGTAAGTGTATTACATGTTTAGATAAGTGACAAAGAAAAACGATGACATTTATTAGGCCACTTCCGACTAGAGTGGCATAGAATAACTGTATTTGTCGGTAAAAATCATTGAACATTTCACTGACAGAATACCACTGATATAACTATGATATTTAATTGCTTATTGTGGGGCAGATAAATTCCATAGGATGTAAGAGTACGGTTTAATGAAAAATACATTTTTGAGCCCCCGCGGGGATCGAGCACGTGATACGCCGATTATAAAATCGCGTGCTCAATGAACGCTCCTAAGGATGATCATGCAAGAGAAAGCGAGCATGTATAGGGTATTCACAGTGAAATGAGCACTTTTGAAAGCCCTGCTTAAGATCTAATTGTATGCACGATGTGTATTCTTCCGTCTTATATAAGATTAACATTGTCATGGGCCTCATCACTTTATTCACGCGTCGGTCAAGTGAAACTGAAATTATTATAAGAGTAAATATCTTACAAATCCGCTAATTTTTACACTTCGATGCATTAAAAAAACAGAAAGCGAAACAAATGATTTAAATTATCAGAAATTGTTACCTAACCCTTTTTATTCAACGTTAAGGTACGGAACTACTTCCCACACGTCAATACCAACTTTTCTGAGCGCATGTCACTCAGTGCGCACGTTAAAATATATGCAGGTAGGAGCAGTGACTTTTTCTAAGGTTGATATCAAAAGTGCTCACTTTATAGTGAACAGTTTTTATGTAGGGTATCCACTTACCGACAGCGGTGAGTACACCCCAGAGCCGCGTGACGGGGATCAGGTACTCCCAGAAACAGGCACACTTCGTGTACTGGTACTTGGTCATGGTTCGCGCCGTAGTGCTGCACTTCCCCCCAAACCACACTATCACGCCCGCCTTCCACTGCGGCAGACTGCCGACTGAGCCAGGCCGCTCCCCCACGTGATCCCCGGCCGGTGGCGGCCGCCGCAGCGCTCCCCGCGGCCGCGCGCCTAACTAGCCGCGCGGACGCCGCACCCTTACGACACGACGGCGCCCGATGACCACCGAAGCACCGCTCACTTAGCATACGTTCGTGGAAGCCACCATTTTTAGCACACACTATCACGAAGAGATTTGATGAACTAAAGCCTGTCCACGGTAAAATGAGCACTTTTGAAAGACTTGCTTAAGATCAGTTGTATACAAGTTGTGTGTTCTTCCGCGCAATATAAAATTAGCACTGCCGTGGAGCTCATCATTTTATTCATGTGTTGGTCAAGCGAAACAGTGAAATTATTATAAAATTAAATATTGTACAATATCTGCTCATTTCTACACCCCGATGCATTAAAAAATACAGAAAGTGCGAGAAATGATTTAAGTTATCACAAATGGTTACCTAACCACTTTTTGTTCGACATTAATTATGGAACTACTTTTCCCTCCATCCCTACCAACTTAACTGGACGCACGTCATTGATTGCACCCGTTAAAATATATGCAGGCAGGTGCAGCAACTTTTTTCTATGGTTCATTTCGAAATTGCTCACTTTATCGTGAACAGCCTTTACTTTGTTGTCGACTGGGATAGTATGTGATCCAAAATTCGTGTCACTGTTAAAATTATTTACTACTGAGATTTTTTTTACTCTTTTTTAGACCAAAAATTACTCGTGGTTCAAATATTGTGAATAGCTTGTATTTTTGTGCAATTTCGTCCTTGATATATTTAGAACGCGTTTGTTAATGCAACGACAATATACATTAGCCATGTCCGAGGATGAAATAGGCCCGACCATCAACACGCTTCAGTGGATAATGGTACTCTTCGTGTAGTAGAATTGCTGTTCTCATTGCAGGTTAATGTCGATGTCATTCGCCAACCATTATTCTGATATCCTGTTTAACTATGGGCCACAAAAAAAAATTGTTATGCTGATCAGAAAACTTGCGACTACAAATCACACACATTATATATGTAAAACTTTCTGTATTTATACTATACATTGTTCAAGTTATATATATCATCCTGTAAATTGTAAATTATAAATATTGTGTTTTATAATTTATAATGCACAATGTACATCATAAATTAATATATACACTATAAAAACAAAGGATGTACAAAATATTATGAAGCGTTTTTAAAATTCCCTGGCCCCGAGAGTAAAATGAGAAAAAAATTATTTTCTTTCAGAAACTTTCACAACTATTAATACCTGGGCAAACCGTTTTCTATTAATTTTGTATTTCACATATTCCTCTAAAGGTTTACTTCAAACAAACACCTATCTATCTATTTCAATAATTCTATCTGTCTGTTACATACAATCACCTATTGTGTATTTACTGTAGCAGTTTCCGTAATATCGTTGATGCTATCGCTAGTTTTAATATTTGCCTACTTAGTTTCTCGTGTATTTTTGTGTTTGGCAGTTATATAAGTCACGCAAATATATCACCACCATTGGATCATTAATAAATTATTTAGTAATTTAAATGTCGTTTAATAAATTTCATTTGTACTATCGAGTGCTTCGTGAGGTTTTGAACGTAGAAAAACCCACTCTTAAACAGCAGACAACACAGAGCCGGTGTAAATACCATGGTGTCTTTTTATTTTCCTTGCAACCATTTATAAGCAATGTTTCGACATTTCTCAACACGCAGGAGGATTGAAATAAAAAAAATAAACACGCACGCGCTAATGATTAAACTTGCCAATAATTCCCCCAGTGTGTGTTTTTTTTTTTTTTTTTTTTTACACGAGCTTCAAAACGTCAAGTATTCATGGTCGATGGGACAGGGCCGTGTGCTTAATAGAGCGGAAGATAAAGGAATCAAGTTACTTTACTCCGCGTAAATCGCCAAAAAGGGGCGCGAATACCAATAAAGGACGAAGAATTTACTAGCTAAAATAGAATGAAATATAAACTTCAAAAGCGGCACGGGTTTTATTAATGGCAAACAACTGTGGAATAATATCATTTTAAAATTTTAATAGTGCTAGCAAAGTTTGGACAAAATTTCACACTGACATTAGCGCTTATAGAATCATTTTCATTTGTGCATCGTCGTTGATCAGACTGAAAACCTTAGGGAATTAACACTCCACAAGGTTAAAAATTTCCGCCATATTATGAAGTGGTGCTGATAAAAATTTTTTTCCTAAAATCTTCGTAAGATTACGGACACATTTCTAACTTTCCGTAAATTTCATTTAAAAAAATTTCCGCAAATTCACACTGAGAAAAAGACCCGGTAACTGGTACCAAATGTATTTACTTGGAGATTATTTGTTCACACTGAGTAACATTTTGTTCACACGACCGAACTGATCTTGCTCCAAACAGCCGAATACGTTCCCTCGAACCAAATAATGCATTTAAAAATAATTTGTTGGTCCAAACTCCTGCTTCGAGTACGTGATCAAGTACTTATATGGTTGTGTTTCGTATGGATCGTGGTAGATTTAAAAAAGCAAGTTTGTTTAAAGCTGAGCAGGTATGCTGTTGACTAACAACTGACGTCCCAATACCCCAATTTCTCGCAACAACAAAATCAAATGTTTACATTTCAAGCTTTCATTTGGTTGACTGTACTATGCCTGATTTACGCGGTAGTTTTCGTGCTTGAAAATACAGCTCGATAGTTCGGTTACAACTAGTATTTCAATTAGGATATCAGTAGTGCTTTTCGATATGGCTGGTAAAGAGTCATGTTGGTATACACAATTTCGATGATAACATTTCAAGTGAAAGCAAATATACATATATATATATAATATGCAGATGTTAGGATTCCTCTCACGGTACTTTTACATTGATGAGGGAAGTTACGGTTCAATTTCCGGTTGCGACAACCTTTTATTTTAATATTTATTAACTCTGTGATACGATTGAGCTTAAAGCTGGTATAACGGAAATTGTGATTATTTTACAAAATTTCTCACGGTAAAGTTTAGTTTACAATCAATCAACCTTTTCACATGAAAAAATTGCTTTCTTTGTGCGAGACAAAAAGTTGATGTTTGCCATAACACAACTCTTTAACTATAGTTTTGATTAAATCACTATATATATATATATATATATATATATATATATATATATATATATATATATATATATATATAATTTGTTAATCCATTCACGGTTACTTAAGACTTTTCTGAAGCCCTGCTAAAGTTCTACTTCCAGGATACTCCTCCGCCTCGTGCAAATTAAGCTTAACATAGTCTGGGAAAGTATACCAGGGGACAATGCATTGCTTTCCTGCGCACTCAGTTGTAATATTATTTTGCACGAGAACTATTTATTACGAGGCGCTACCAACACATATTTTTTCTCACTGTTTACATTCGTGTTTATTATAAAAATAAATATTATGACAAATAAAATGAAGGTAAAACTTCATTTTAACGAAAAATAAGATACGTCTGTGTTTACATAGATATAAAACGCTTAATGTATGGCATATTTAGGAAATACGTAATACATGGGGTGATTTTTCAAAGGTTTGTGTTAAAACGTCCGAAGAAACTGTGAATAGACTAAACGTGGGTTTTCCACTGTGCACGAAGAAGGCATTTTAAAAAGTTAAAATACTCTATTCTGGCCCGAGAATTGAACACGAATCAAAAACTTCAGAGCTCATGGCTTTTACCACTGTCCTCCGACCTTCTCGTAGCCTTGTAGAATAAAGGCCGTTAACATTGTCATGCACTTGATCACTTATTCGTGCGTTGGTCAAGAGAAACCTGTGAAATTATCGAGAGATTAAACTATAACGCCATACCACATTGCATTACTGATTATTGTATATTCGGAAAGTCCAAAACTAGATGATACATATAAGTGTGAAACACCTAGATTTGCCTTCATACATTAAAATTCGCCATGCAATGGATCCTGCTGCTCGTAGAAAGATGACTACCACTGAACATTTTTCAGATCCACAACAAATACATTTTTCTTACGAGCTAACATTAATTCAATCAATAGTGAATCACCAGACAATTGATGATTAACCATTTTAATAAAAGAAACCCCTTTCGTATCATGGCCCTTTGAACTTGAATGTTACCTCATAGAAGACATATCATTATAACACACAAATTCAGTGTTCTCTTTTAATTGGAGTAGTTTAGTGACAATGAAACAACCAAACTACATGAAAATCAAACGGGTAATTAATATTAAGATTATAATATCAAGAAGTATTAAAGAACCATATTTGATTCAGTCAGAAAACAAACTATGGGCCATTTACTAAGCAAATAATAGATTTTCTTTAAAGAAAGTTATAGTAACAGAAATAAAAATTATGGTAGTAGTTTGCACCAATCAAAGGAAAAGACTGACACTAGTAGCGTGACTATTATTTCCATCATTAATGTGGTTTAGACAAAATATTAATACAAGCATTCCTCTCTTAAGTAAATAATAATTGGGTAACAAAAGAATTATCATGAATATTTATATAGTTGCCCCTTTTGAATAGCAAAGAATTTCTACTACTTAGCTCTAATGGGACATATTCGTTGTAACAGCAGTGTAGCCACGATTTCATCATGATCCTTTTTTTGTCTCCGAATACCCCAGGAACCGGGTGAACATTACAAGTCTCCCGTAAAAGCTGGGAGACTAGTTGGTCGCATCAAAATTCTGCTAAGTCTGTGGATCTCCCATGGACCTAACTAACAAGCTGGCTGACGTCAAATCCTGGCCGACGAAAATATGTCTACAGCATTCTCTCATTGCGATATCATTCAGTCCAGAATTCTTCTTCGAACTCGCAGAGTAATAATTTATCACAAATTACAGTCTCGGCAACACACAATTATTACTTCTTGACTGCCATTCAACGTTCCTTATTCTGAACGGCATATTATTCTTTTCATATTTATTAAAACGTTCCTATAGGCTGTTCACGGTAAAATGAGCACTTCTGAAAGCCCTGCCCAAGATCTATTTGTATGCACTTTGGGTGTTCTTCCGCCTTATGTAAAATTATCACTGCCATCATCGCTTTCTTCGTGCGTCGTTCAAATAAAGCTGTAAAATTAGTATAAAGTAAGTATTTTAAAAACGATTTATTTTTACACTTTGACGCATTAAAAAAAAAAAACAGAAAGCGATAGAAATGGTTACCTAATACTTTTGTTCGACGTTAAGATATGGAACTACCTTCTCCTCCATCGTTACCAACTTTATTGGGCGCATGTCACACAGTGCACCCGTTAAAATATACACCGGTATGAGAAGTGACTTTTTCCTCAGGTTGATTTCAAAAGTGCTCACTTTATCGTGAATAGCCTTTAAGAGTGAAAACGAAATTCGTATATCAACCAAAATTTCCCAGTTCCCCTGTTATGATTGGCACGACTAGTGTCGCTCCTTTTACAAGCGAACAAGTGGTTTGTTTTCAAACAACGTACTACAGAGAATTATACAGTTCGTTAAACATAGATTCTTAGTATGAAAATTATCTCCAATCATTACCATGTAACATATTTTGGGAGCAGTTTCACTATCAAGGAGAAAGTCAGCAAAATTGTGATATTCACATAAACTAAAGTCTTTCCAGTAATTCAATTATACGCTGGTAACACACACTCTGAAATATCAATTTGAATTGCTTAGTTGGCCAGGAAGGACACACAAGAAATATAATTAACATACCTTACATTACTGATACAGGTAAAACAAGAATATACTAATTCCCAGATGTCACAAAACCTTTTACTAATTTGCTAATTCTTACACTTGTTTGTTTGAAGAAAGCATACAACAAAACGAATAATTTCAGTATTCACAAATGTTTAACTAACATTCATATTTTCTTCCTGTTTGGAGTTATGTTAATTATATATGAAATATAATTAACAGATAAAATATAATTAAAAGTTCAGTTTAACAAAAAAATCAGATACTTTTATACTAACAAGAGTATAAAGCACCTGTGATAGGCCTACATGACATATTTAAGACAAAATGTAACTGTGTGTTAGCCTTGGTGCAAGGAATAGGTGGAGGCCTCTGGTTACTGTTAAACTAAGAATCGCCGAGTATCTTCTCTTTGCTCAAGCGCCTCGTATAAACAAACTTTTTTTTCAGTTGCATTACGTGAAAATCATGATTTATTATTTCTTTGTTCGCCTCAAAACTTTAAAGGAATAATATGCAAAATGTAATAATTAGTTAAAAACCGTCTCTTGTGGAGGCCGTAGGGCTTTAGCCCCTGTTCTCTCCCCCTTGCCCTAAATACGGCCCTGCGGAAGGACGTTTTAATCACAAGACCTGTGATACACGTATGGAACACCGAAAACCGGCAGTTCACAAGGACGTGTTACGGTTTTAAATATTAGTAATCACTTTATAGTAGCCCTTGCGTCATTAATATAAAGTCGTGTGTAATGCATATAATTTAAGCTCGTACAAGATTTCTCTCCTTGTTTATTTGTTCCGATTTTGTACGTACGCCTACTAAACATTTACACGCATCGCACAATTAATTAATTTCCATTTGTTGGCACCCAGGAAATAAAAATGGTTTCGAAAATGTTTCATTCGATTAATCAGACACGATGTGCATTTCGAAGGGGTTATCTTGTCAGTACTCGTACATGGACACGATCTATTCAATTACTGTATTGGTATTTCAAACTAGCAAATTCTAACGATAATGGCAAGCTAAATTACTGTGCATTACAAAGGGCTGGAAACGAAGGCCGTGTGTGTGGGGGGGGGGGGGGGGGTAGGGGAAGTAATTTGTTTTGGTTTATTTTTTGTGTGTTCAAATAAATTTTATTCTGCAAACCGTGTAATGGAAAATACGTATTTAACAAATATTTCAGTTACTTTTTTAAATAAGTTGAGAATGTAATGAGTTTGTTTATTGTAATCACTACATTCGAATGTGTGTTACAGTTATACTATAAAAAATCAAGCTGTAGGTTATCTAGCAAGTTGTATTTGGTAACGTGTCATTTTCGTGGGGGAGTTCTTTGCAGAATAATTCAGGCCACCTGATTTGTTCATAAAATGCGCCAACTGTTTAACTTGGGTACCAAACTAACGTGAGTCTTGGAACTCCGCTAATCACGAAATAAACACACAACTCTCATATGCAAAGGATTGTGTGATATTAAATGGATAAGATTGAATACATTTTTATTTGTTGAAGCGGATGAAAAAAATATCACGATAGTAATGTGAGACGAATTCGAATTTAAATTAAGAACATCATAAAGACTAATATGATTTATGTTATATATATTTACTATAATTATTTCTCACCATGCATCTGGCCCGTTAGCTCAGTTGGTTAGAGCGTCGTGCTAATAACGCGAAGGTCGTGGGTTCGATCCCCCCACGGGCCACGTAATTTTTTTTGTCTCCATTGTTTCCCATCTTGTGATGGCCTAAATGAATTTGTGTTCTCACAATTTCAACGCCATCTCTAACGTTGTGCACGGAGTTGCATTTTTATGCTCACGCGCTATCAGGATATGAAAACGACAATCGAACGCACACGTAAGGCCTCTTGTTTTGAGCATGACACAATACTACTGCTGTGAACTTTGTTGCAGTCTGTCCACCAGTAAACTGATAGCACCGCTTTAAGTTGCGTAGGTATACTCTCCACGATGGAAACAACTGCGCCTTGCGCGTAAGAGTAATGACGCCCTAGGCGCACGTGTCATTATCGACCTTATCGCCTCGGCGCTTCAATCGCTCAAACGCGCTAAAAAGTTTTAAGTAGGCGGCGCCCTTAAGGGGAACCTTCCCCCCGCCATTTTGAATTCTGGATTTTTTTTTCGGGCTTGTTAATTTATTTAAAAATAAAATTCAGAAGGTAAATTACCTCTTTACCCAACTAGCTGCAGACCTCTCACAACAGTACAGACATAACGATTGAATTATGAACTCGCGTTCACATTACAAATCGATTTTGTTTTGTCCGTTCAAGGCCGAGAATCGAGGGAGCGATACGGGCGACACTAACACGCACCCTTTAGCGCCTCGTCGCTCCTACGCTCAAGGCGTGCAGTGTTTCCGTCGTGATGCCGTACTGCGCAAATTAGATCTGTAACGGTGGGGCTATATTACACGCGTCGAAGGTCCACGATTCAACTACGTGCGTGTAATCGTACTTTTCTCTTACCGCTTAACCTTTCCAGACCGACTTTAATTTATGGTTTCAGGTGTCGCAAACGCAATTTATGACACGTGGTCTACTTAAGTCGACACAGCACTTGTTTCGTTGTCACAGCCAGTGAGCAGTAGGCTATCTGTTCGGTTACAGTTACATGGACCAATCATGATCAAGACCAAGACTAGAAGGTTTGCGAGTCATTTACCCACAGGTGAGATCATTGGTTACTGAGCTTCGCAGTGTGCAGTACAGACCAAAAATTACCTACACGTGAGTAACGTACACGATAGTGTAAACTGGGTCTGAACGGGTTAACTCCAGTATTTAACGAATTATTCTGCTTGTGTTTAAATGCAAAGCTCGTGTCCTAAATTTGATGCTCGCAATGAAGTGAGACCCTGGCGCCAAATGGCCACGATGCACCACACCCCCCCCCCCCTTTTATTTTTCTGTTCTCTTGTGATAGGGCATGTATGCTATTAACGTTCATGTTTCGTTCGAGCCACAGGTCTTCCCAACACTCCCCCCCCCCTCCCCCCAATCCGGTTAAACTTATAGCAAGGTAGTGTTTCGAGATCTTCACCCCAACATCTGGCTATCGCGCGACCTCATCAGCTTTCTGTCCTGTATTCACTACGTGGAAGGAATACAAACAAATTTCCGAGTTCCGAAATAGAATGGCTTTTACTTTTGCCAGCCAGCCAAACTTCGGCAGCAACGTGGCATGGAGCCGTGATTTGTATACTATTTACATAAATACGTGCCAAGAAAATTTACGACAGTCTGACAGACGCAACAAGGGGAAAAAAATATTTTTATTATAAAGTCGAGTAACGTACGCATTGGCGTTCGAATCACGATATTTCGGCAGTATTCGTGGAAGTCCTCAACAAGGCCTAGGATACTAATAGCATTCTACGTCATCTTTTACTCTGTGACTAATACATGAAAGGTATTCTCTGTACCATTCATTGAGAGAGATGCTCGTCAAACAGAGTATTGTATTTCGGTGTAAACTATGCATGTGATAACTTGTTGGTGGCGATTTGGCCGAATAGGTCTCCTGCCGTTATTTATCATGTCAAAAGATGTGTTGAAAATTAATTTCTACTTTTAAAGTTTTTGTAAGCTGCAGTGTCCTAAATACTTTCTAAACCTTTTTTATGCGAACCCAGGGAAGTTACTTAATCTTTTCGTCTTGCGGGAGTCTCGTGCATTATTTATTAAGTAATTTTTCCTATAAGGGAAACGAATTTAACTACGTAAAAGTCACGAGTTGGAATACTGCACGTTAATTACATAAAGATGAAGCTGACTTAATATATAGTTTGCAGAAAATAATTTTTTTAACAGCTAATATGTTGTAAATATTATATTTTTTTTTAGACAAACACATGAAGAATAAACCAATGAACACTGTTACCACTTAATGTTTCGCCACATATTTGTGCGCAGGGGTTCTTAGAATGAACTATACTGTCAGGTCTTTCTTTTAAGAATAATGTACCAATCAATGGTATACTTAAATTATAATGATCAACCGCTTTATATTTCATGATATAATTTAAATTCTAAAATCCCAACATTTTCACGCATTTATATGTATCAACCTATCTCACAGTAATCTAATCGCCTTATTTATACTAGGGGAAAACCTTAGCACGATATTGCCCTGTTAAGTTAATTACTGATAAATTTATCTTCAGCACATGAAATTCCTCTTGGCACATGAAATTCCTAGTAATAAGATGGCTTTAGATGCTATATAATATCTGATGGTTAAGTAAGTTAATAGGCTAAAATGAGAACTTCATAATCAGTAAATTGAAATTGTAAATTACTTACAGGGCCCCGCTGGAAAGGAAACTGTGATAACTCGGTTACGTGGCAAGTGCTCGATAACAGCAGAGAGCTACAAAACACCTCCCTTGGGCTATAACCGCCTCGAATTCATAAAACCACTTTAATGTTTCTGACGCAAGCGCTGTACATTTCCGAGGTTCCTAAAATTAATACAACATTAAAGTAAGTAATAATTGTGTTTTTAGTTATCGGCGAACAATGCGTTCGGCAGAAAGGATAGAGAGAGGGAGAGAAAGAGGGAGGAAAAAAAGTTTACATTTACAAACACAGAATGAAGTCGATTTGATTATTGTATTTTGTTTACTTTTCAGAAACGAATCACTTCCGTAAAAAGTAGCTTGCGACGATGAATGACACCCGTTTCAAAAAAAACTATATAGTTAATAGAACACATTGAAAACACACAGGCTCGCATACAGCCACATATTGTTTGCAGTCACTTCATAATAATCACAAAGTCGCGAGTATATAGTGATTATTCTGCGTAAGATGATGATGTGTGTTTTAATATCAGCCGTTTCAGAAGTGTTAGAAGAGTATTAACTGGTACTAAGATTTTACTTTCAGTATTAAGTATCTCTTTCAAGTATGTCTCATTTATCTCGGAAAGTTTTTATTACGCTACGGTCAGTAAATGTCCATGCAATTATTATAAATTTTGTTTTTCGATTAAAGTATATTTACTTAAATACTGTAGGTTGAAAGATTAAAAATTTTAGCCGAGAAATATTGTAAAGAGTTACAGCAAATAAAATCTTAAATTTGTTCCTCTGTTCATAGTTTCCCTGTTTAGGCCCCACACATATTTACCCGAAGCACAGATGCGAGATAAATGTTAGTATCAAGAGTCTGTTGGTTGTAAGTTTACTTATCAAACCCATACGTACAAAGATATTGGTGGACTTTTCCATAATCCTAGATTCACGGAAGTAGACGTAAACACACAATTGCAACTAATTTTCCACTCTATTTTATTACTAAGCTGTCTTCCCATTTGTATCATTTGGTCGAAGTTCTGTTTAAAATGTCATCTTTCCAAAGTTAGGCTCAATGCTCTTGCATTACACGCCCTTTACTCGCTGTCTGGCCTCCACAGTTAATGCAAACTTGTGCATGCTCTATTTACTTTGGACCTATATTATTGTGAGAGATATACACGCGCTGATCCAAGTAAACAATTCTAAAAGCTGTTCACGATAAAGTGAGCTCTTTAGAAATGAACATTAGAAAAAGTCACTGCCCTGCATGCATAGGTATATTTTAATGGGCGCACTGAGTGACATTCACCCAGTAAAGTTGGTAACGATGACTGGAAAGTAGTTCCATATCTTAACGTCGATTAAAAACTGATAGGTAACCATAGGTGATAAGTTAAAAATTAATTCTTACGCTTTCTGCTTTTTAAATGCATCTAAGTGGAAAAATGAGCGGATTTGTAAAGTATTTACTGTCTTAATAATATTTCACAGTATCATTTTACTGACGCATGGATACAGCGATGAGGCCCAAAGCAATGTTAATTTTACATAAGACGGAGGAATACACAACTTGTGTACGAGTAGATCTGAAGCAGGGCTTTCAAAAGGGCTCATTTTAACCGGGAAAAAAAAGACTATATATATATAAAATAACTAGGACATTACTATAGCCGGGAGACGTCTGGGCATACGAGTCTCCTCGTACTCCCTAGACTGCGGCTCGGCACGGACCGGTCTGTAGCTGAGCTGCAAGACAGCGGCCCGGCAGTATACGCGCAGACATAAAAACATTCGGCGATACCGTACAGGGAGAAGTCTGATTGGCGACAACAGATAGCAGTGATCTTATGACAGTGCGTGCTGGATGATGTTACCGTCTGCGTGCGCTGTTCGACAGAAGTCCATTGCTTTTCTGTTATTGAGTGCAAATGTTCTCTTAAAATATTCACCAGTATCGAATTAAAATCACGTTATTTAAAAGCAACAACGATGGAGGAGGAATATATTACAAGGTTTGATGCTTCAGCAGATGACGTGTTTCGTTTCCGCATTTGCATAACATGAAGACAAAATGAATGTATTACAAACGCTTGCACCTTGAAAATGTGGAGGGGGGAGGAGGATATAAAAATTGAATGTGACAATTTGCGGCACGGGGTAGGAAATATCTCGATGAGAACTCATTACTCAGAAGACAATATATGTTTACACAATATACCAACATTAAGGGGTTTGAGACAGCATGTCAAGCCAACGTAAACACGTGTTACAGCAAGCACAGCGGTGTTACTTCTAACAAAAATACAAAACTCGTGTAAATAATAACACACAAATTCGTACGGAGCTGTCCTCTATCTATCCAATGCCTAATGTAATGTACCATATCCATAGTTGTTGGCACGATCTTTTTGATGGTTCAGAATTCTTGAATTGTCTCTCATATTACTCTCTTATCAAAATAATTTAGTTTTGGGGATGCAAATAAATGTGCAATAAAGAATAATAGATATAAAACATATTTAAATATAATAATGTTACATTATATGACACACGAATACTTAGAATAACCAGTGCAATAGAATAACACAAAGTATAAAAACAAATTGTTATTTATATTCCAACGAATAACGTGATTAATGAATTTCAAGCTAAACTATGAATGTTTTCAATCAACGTTCAAAACTCTTCCGCCAATAACTGCAGTTAATTTAGCGCAAATATAGGCAGGTGAATCCCAACCTACATGGCAGAAAATCATAAAATGTGGAACAATCACAAATTATCTCCGATGAAATAAGCAGTTTGTTTGTCACTGGTAATATGAACTTATTTAAAGTGAACGTGTTCTGGTTGACCTATTGGCTGCCCTCTGTGACAGTCAGTTGAGTGTTGAGCGTGAGTGGTTCCGGTTTCGAAACCCGGGTAGATCATGGGTTTGATTTATGCTCATCCGTATGGGTCACCTTTTCATTGGAAACCATACGTAAACTGCGAGAACACAGTTGTCGCGGGATTAAATAAGTGTGTGCTGTACATCTGGAAATATATTTGCATTTTGTCTTGCGCTTTTATAAGTAAAACCTCGGACACTAGACCCAACTGAATACTTGATTTTACTTGTAATAAATACATTAACCTACTAAGTGAACCTGCAAGACATAGATATTTAATGTTACATTTACGGTTGTATTTCAATTACATTGGTAAATAGCGAATGTAAAAATATAATACTCTATCGAAAATATCTTTATTCGTACCATAACTGTAATACAAAGATTATCTTTTATATTATATCTCAAACAAATAGGCTACAACTCGAAATCGAACCTGCATCTTCTTAATCAAATACGTGTGAACTTAGCTTCAATCCCAACAAATAAATCTGCATAACGATAGCGTTAGTTTCGAAACGGTTTGTTTAGTAATTTGGCAGATATATAATTTTAACCTGTTAATGTTTTAGTTTTTAAAGCTCCCGTCTACCTGGCGCTTGAAGAGCGTTGCAGGATGTTCGAAATACACGTTTTTCTACGAAACTGTTAAACGTGCGTCCAGTGTACTGACCTACGAAAAGAATATACATTTCAGACGAGGGCTGATGAGTGTTTTCAAGACCTCGCGTTAGTTAGAAACACCATTTCATAGCACGCCAAAATGGCTAAAAACGGTGTTTTCAAAGCGCTGTATCTCAAAATGTACATGTCAGATCCGTACAAAACTAGTCCAGGGGCATGCATTGAACTTTCCTACACACTTTCCACCAATGAAATAATATGGTTGCTGCTGAAAGTCCCATAGATACACACAGCACGACGAGAGAACACTGCACGCCAGTTCAGAGCCTTGCGCTTAGCGGCGATGGGGGACTAGATGCGCGTGGGAGTCTCACCTTTAACGCTCCCTCGCCTCTCTGCTTCAAACGTGGGAAATAGCTCTAGGTAGACGGGCGTCTTAATGCTTTTCAAATACGACGACATATGTGCACATTTTTTGTTTCACAATCGAGAAATTATTTTCTATTAATGAACGTTGCGTTTGGAATAACATTTACTTGCATTTATTACAGACTGTTAAGTTAGTACAAACCATTATTTTATCATAAAGGCTACAGAAATATTTTTGCAGCCATTACACCGTGCTGCCGAAGCCAGTGTTATTTGGAAAAAACATCTTTTCAGGTGGCATTACTGTTGCACATGATTAGGAATTCTATAAATAATACATAAACCGACATGGTAATTAAAATTCTTTTATATAAACTCTCAGTGATTCACTATGATGTGCGTGGGCATTATAATTTGAATACCTAGACGTATACAGACCACAAGTCCACATAAACTACGGTTACACAGCAAGAATGTTTACACGCAGAGTAATCGGGTGGAATCACTAAAGTCGGTGGATGTTATACTGTGTAGTGTAATATGTTATAGCAGCGGCATTGTTTAATAATTATTATTTTATTTCTTACTCTCTAACATATGAGTGTAGGTTTTCTTTATGCCGCGGGACAGTCCGCTACAAATAAAAAACACCCATTATCGCGACTTTGAGCACATAAAGCTATACAACGTTTCTATAGTTTCAATTGGCCTGAAGTTACTGTTTAGTTATACTTGGTTAAAAATGTACGCATAAATGAATTTACGCGACATTACACCGAGTGTTGAACTACATAGCCTATTTTAGATGTATCATTTTTATGATATGTGGTCGTCCATGGAGATTGTAGGCAAGTGCACGTTTGTGTCACTGGGAATAACTTTTCCGTGCCTCAATTTTTGCAATTCCAGGATTCCTAGTCCTGAATTCCTTTAAAATATTGTAACTTTTCAGTTTTAATCAGAAGGTCGGAATTTACAGCTTCTCGATTTTTTATTTCCTCGTTCGTCGTTTCAAGCAAATTAAAAAAACAAATACCTCTTCTTCTAAAACACAATAAATCAATCTTATTTATCTTCCGTTATTAAGTATTCATCTTTAAAATATTTCCCAGCAACTATTTCTTTAATATTAACGTATAAACTATCACATTTTTATTGCGTCAAATCCACCATGCCCATCCTTGGCTGTTGTATACTTCCCGCTAAAGAAAATTACGTTGGATTTTACTTCAGCCTATGTTTGTTACTTGCTCTCTGATTGGATGTGGTCTGACGACGCCACATCTCCCCTCCAACCATCAATGGCGATACGAGAGCCAACCAGGATAATTTTCTTTCGTTCACGTGTTTTATAACATTCAATTCGTCCTACCGTCTAGAGATAAATTAACATTACTAATAAAATGTGGAATACTGAGTATCCTCTTAAAAAAAAAACCAATGAAATACACTTCCACATGATCTCTATGTCAATAAACTAGTAAAATAACCAAAGGTTATACTGCACTTTGTATAAATCGCATAGTAAAGCTTAATTTGGAAATTGAATTGTCACCTTAAGAAAATACTCTTTAATCATAGAAAAATATATCTAGAACCAAAGTTAAATATAACACCTGAAAAACCGCAATGTTGCAATATCCTCTAATTACGAAAATAGTGTTTCTTACCACTTATCTGGACACGCTACAAAAATCAATTTCATGATTGACTGCAGCGATTGTCTCCCATTGCCAACAAAAAGAGTGGTTTTGGAACGACTGCTTATGCCTGTATTGATCTTGGAGACTACTGCTACAAAATTCTGGACTTATTAGAGTCGATGCCATCATAGCGTTGTTTATACAGAACAACTGTCATAATTTACTCCGCCGTAGTAAAATTCATCACAGAAATTACTGAAATTTCCAACAAAGGAAATTTAGTATGTTTCTATGATGATGATGATGATGGTAGTGATGATAATTTGACAAGTTAAATTTAATTTATGATTGACTTAACTCGGTGTGCAAGAAAGTGGAGATGAGTAACTTAACGAAAACCATCCCTTGATGGCGGACTGCCTAGATCTAACTTGTGACTTCACAAATGAGTGGAAGGCCTGAACAGAAATGCTCTACTTTTCTTCCTTTCAATACTCCGTTTCATGTACAAGCGATAAATGTAAATTTTTGCCTTTTAAATATTTTAATTGTTATTCTTAATAATTTTACTATGACCTTTAATTAAAATAATTTATCAAATTGAATTTTTGAAATACTTTTTTTATTACCTCTACTAATTTATTACAGATGTTAAAATTCAATAAAATATCGGGAATAATATTTTAATTGTCTTCATTACAATAAAAATCAGTATATTTTTGTTCACAGTGAAGAGGCTCACGTTTCACAATATTCTTCTCAACAAGTTGAAACGGAAGAATCAAAACCTCAGAGTAGCTTATAGACTCGTACTACAAGCGACAAGTAAATTGTTGCTCGCAGTAAATGTATTTTGGTCTACGATACCAGTAAATAAAGCATGTCGCTGAATGTTCACTAACGATTGACTTTATATAATCTGCAAATCTCAAAGTTTGCTCTTCTTTAGAGACCTGAAACGTTCATTGAAGTTCTTGTGTATGAGGAAACTACACGACTCTCTTCGTTCTGCTATTGATGAACTGTGAGATGAAGCATCTAGAGCGCACAATATGCTTTATCTAACATGATCAATTAAATATGGCTTGCGTTGTGAAGTCAGAGCGATGTTTTCCTTATACTTAAGGTCTTCGTCACCATTAACAACGAACTTACATTTCAATCCGAGAACACGGGCATTCGTAACATTTTATTTCAAATTCAAACAATATTTAATACGTATTGTGTTTGTGCTTAAGCATGACCAACAGAAACACAAATAATCTGATTTTCTGTAAAAAAAAATAACACGTTAACACTGAAACACTGCAGAAAAAAAATTCTAAATCATACACGAAATTAAAATTATCAATCAATTTTAATTAGTAGTACTGCAAAAATACAGAGAAGGTTAAGACAAAATATAAACAAATAAATGCATTCAAATAAAGATATAAAAATGTATGCTTATTTTTCCCATGAAGTTGTCGGTTGTGTGGGCCAGGAATATAATATGTTTATAAAATGATCTTCTGAGTACAGAATAAGTCAGCAACACTGAAAACACAAAATAAAGGATTATCAACAAATAAACTTATTGATCGACGTAATTAGAAAAACACAGTCAACACAGGTTCGTTAGTAAAAATGCGAACTCCTTAACTTTCGTAATCCTACAGAAAGTATCGTTGAGTTGAGAGATTTTGGTGGCTCTTAACGAGGTCTTGACAGCCGATATGAGTGAAATGAGGTGAGAATGGAGCAGCGCTGGGATGCAAGGACGGGGGAAACGGGAAATATCCAGTTCCCACTTGTGAAAATTCACGAGTGACCCGGCCGGGGATCAAACCCGGTTCACTTTGCTGGGAGGCGAGCAGTCTAACCGCTCAGCCACCGTGGCCTCTAGAAAGTGTCGTATTTCAAGACTTTGGTGACAATTTTTGGGACGGTTGTAAGACAGGCTAAATGTTTTTGGAAGAATTAAACACTGAAGGGAGTTTGTAGCCTCCCCTTTAACCCTAACTTTGGCAGTCGTTTATCATACGCTTTATAGGCCGCCATTGTCATCTAAAAGTAGTAAATTGCTCGTATTCACAATTGTGTGTGTATATAATATATATATATAGGATTAAAGATTTTTTTTGCATTAATAATAATTTTCATCCTTCAAGTAATAGTGTTTTGTATCTTCATATAGACGTCACATATGTAGTATGTTTCACAATGTGCATAATTTTCAGTCGTGTAGATAACATTTGCGTAAGAATACAACTGACAAATTATTGGCAGAACATTTATAGAATAATTTTAATAATCTGGTATGAATTTTGGTTCAATCGTATCTAAATTCAGGGAAATTTTTATTTTTTTGCGGTATTTTTTTGTACTTATTGTTTATAGGAAAGCCCTCTAATCAATGAATATATTTCATTTCAGCCTTACACGTAAAATTCAGACTGCGCTGAAATATATACACTGTATTAATGACTTACGTGGTAACATTAATTTTAAAAAGACGGTTAAAGGATAAGAAATGGTTGAAAGAAAAAAGTAACTAGGGCCTCAAAAGTGCTCACTTTACCGTGAACAGCCTATACCATGTATTTCCCCCCATAATTTTCTAGTTCCCACACCTAATGTAAATAAATTCTAGCGACGGAGATACTGTCTATAATTCAAATGTCTTTGAAAGCCCCAAAACATAGGCGTGTTCTCATTTTAAATACACAGTTTACAGATGACCTGGGAAATGATAATGCTAAACCGATATTCACTACTAATATTTTCTCGGGATCTCTATGAAAAAAGTAAACTATAGATGAGTTAAATAAAAGCATTAGATTGCATCATCTGTAACATTTATCGTTGACCTGTGAGAATAAAGATTAACGAATTCACTGATAGGTCAAGATTAGAACTCTAAGGGCGGGTGGGGGGGGGGGGACGAACTAAAGCTTTTATTTCCAGTCCACCTTACTTGCTTCAGAAAGAGGTGACACTCGTTCATCTCTATGCACGCCGGAAACAAGTTTTTTTTCCTCGATGCGTCTCATTTGCTGTATAACTGCATCTTAAAATCTTAAACGAAACATAGGACATTTAGTGCAGACGTAACATCAGCACTATAACTATCGTTATGTTGAAATGAAAGAAATGTTTTACTAAATTAAATTACTTAAATAGTAACATATTTCCTATGACAAATAACCCTAGTGTTAATATAACTTTGCTAATACTAACAGAAGTTTTTTACTTGTAAGTGTGTTATGTTTCAGCTATAGCACTGGAAGCCTGGCGGGAATAATTACATAAATAATTCTCGTCTTTTGTACACAGAGATCCCTTATACTTATAGTTTAATGTTTGATACATGCCGATGAGCATGCGACTCTCTACAGTATTCGGTCGTAAAATACAATATCCCATTAGTATTACTTTATACATTACGTCATTATCTAAGGATCTTTATTTAATATCCCATCTTATGGCATAATTTTTCATGCGGAGTTTGTTAACAGAATGTTTAAAGTTTAGTTCCCACAGCTTAGGATTTAAATCTTTCTAATTAGGGTGACGTGATATTGTTATGATGAGTTGTAAATATTATCTTTCTTATTGCACGGTCATGCCATGTTGACTAAATATTCATTTCAATTTTATAAAATATGTTTTCATTATCAGTTGCACTACTGATTGTCATATTAGTGTAATGTACGCAGTATTACCAATTAATCATGACATCTAGGTACATTGATTTGTGTATTATTATTTGTAATAGAACATGCATGTACGTATAAAATAGGATCAGTTGTAGATAAGGCAAACGTTGCCTCAACTGCTCCCACAAAAAAAAACAAGACAGAATAAATAAACTAGACTAATTAATAAATTCGAATAGTTCCTCACTCTACAACGTATGTTCTTACCCGAGTGGAGCTAGACTACTCTCGTTGTGGCAAATTTTGTCGCGGCCTGCTTTCAGATCGGAGACCGAACCTTCGCTTGACCAGAAACAACCTGAGTTCTCTGTCCAAGCGGCCAATCATCGTGTTCAGACGATCTAGCGGGTGAGGAATGTTGGTGGTGTCGATCCAGTGTATGACTTGCACCTGGTCATGTTCTGGGAAGCCTGCGAGTGAAAACACACACACACACCATCATTCGCATTTTTCTGGTGACAGAGACACCGTTTTACCGAATACACTAGAGTGTATTCGGTTTTTACTTCGATCGTAAAGAATAATAATGGCTATTCACGATAAAATGAGCACTTTTGAAATCAACCTTAGAAAAAAAATCACTGCTCCTGCATGCATATATTTTAACGGGCGCCCTGAGTGACTTGCGCCCAGTAAAGTTGGTTACGATGGATGGGAAGAAATTCCGTAGCTTAACGTCGAATAAAATGTGTTAGGTACATTTATGATAACTTGAATTATTTCTTTAAAAAAAAAAAAAAAAAAAAAAAAAAAAAAAATTGAAGTGTAAAAATTAGCAGATTTCTTGAAATTTTCTTTTGTAATAATTTCACAGTTTCACTTGACCGACGCATGAATAAAGTTATGAGGCCCATGGCAATGTCAATCTTACGTAAGGCGGAAGAATACACAATGTGCATACAAGTAGACCTTAAGCAGGGCTTTCAAAAGTGCTCATTTTACCGTGAATAGCATATGTAAGAAAATGAGCGTTGGCTGCACATATCCGTGAAAACGAGCCACTTATTCACAAACTATTCTAGGTTACTTCAAAATTCAAAAAATTTCCAAGTTCTACTATAGGTTGGTTTCTACTATAAAAACACGTATTCGTCCACTATCAGTTGTTAGTTTAGTGTGTCCTGTTAGGTTAGGCTGCTACAGTGAACAAATGTGGGTGAAAACACGCATCCGCGTAAGGGTGGGGTTTACGATTGACTTAACAGAAACCGTAAGCAGTGTGCTTAGAACATGAACCAATGTTTTAATGGGTATTGGTTTATGGCCGGATTGTGCGGGTCATGTGCGTTCTTGGTTTGACTTGAGATATCGTTGCATTTTATATCGGAAGTACAAGTCAAGACGAAGTAGCCAATCAGAGCACAAAGACAGTTGTTGCTGACGGGAAACTGTGTTTACATCTTGGATTTAGGTTATGTCGTATCGTGAAATCTTATGCAATGAGTTATTTGATCGATATACAGTATCCTCTTTATATAGAGAGCAGTTTTATTTATTGGCAGATGTTATTGAATTCGCTTTAATTAACCTTTTCAGATTTATTGACATAAATGCCCAATGTTGGCATCCGTCTATATAAGTAAGCGCCAGTTTTTCATAACTATTACACAAGCAGTAACCACAAATATTTAAACATATGTAAATAATCTTCACTTTGGCCATTTTTCCAGATTACGTCAGCTGCTTTCGTCTCCTAAGATTCTGATTGGCTGGACTAAACAATTACTAGATCAATCATAAAGTGTAAAACTTGATTTCCGTGTACTTAACGAGTCATGAGTACAAGTGTTAATTCTTCAGTATTTAATCGTAAACCCGACTTAAATGTTTGCCTCCCGCACGTACGCGCAGCAAAGCTGGGTTTACAATTAAAAAAGAAATGCATTAAGAATTATGCAGTGAGCGCTGATCTGGCATTGGGAAACAAGTTTTATCTATTTGCATTTTCCAGTTAATGTTTCAATCCTTAATTTCGGCAAATCGAAACAGGCGACAAGCCTGCCATGTTTACTTTTGTTCCTAATCTAACCTCGTGTATCACAACCATATGTGAGCAGACCATACTTAAACGCCGACACTTTCTAACGGAGAAGCTTATTTTAAGTTCAGTTGGAAGCCGATATACATGTACACACACTTCCAAATCTTCTGCACACGTATTAACGCAGAACTTAAGCTGGGTTTACAATAGAAAATGAAGCCTTAACTACGACGGTCCACAGCCACTCGTCTATACAGAAGGCGAAACAGATGTACATTTTATTCGCGCTTTTGACGTTAGTTCGCAATCTGGACACTAGTTATCTCTCGTTCTCCCAGATAATGGCTCCACGAGCATACTATACAATAAACAAAAGTAAAAATACGTGCTGAATTTTCTCAGCAACTTCGTGTCATCTGTAATGTTCTTTACATACTATAGTTATCCCCAAAACAATTTTGCTTACTTTAGTTTCTTAAAAACTAAGTAATATTAAATGATTTTTTTTTTTTTTTTTTTTTTTTGGAAATTGGTAACTAATCCTGACATTCTTAACTTTTGTATTTCAGCCATCGAAAAAGCTTCTTCTACATTAAACAAAATCGTTCCATTTAACGCAGTGAGGGATGTGTCACAGTAAATCCGCATAACAAAAAAAAGACGCATTTAAGAACTGACGCTGAAAGCAAGATGCTACCGGCATTCAAAACAATGCCAGTTCAGTCGTAGACGTGATATAGGCTGTTCATGGTAAAGTGAGGACTTCTGAGGCCCTAGCTACTTTCTCCTTTCAATATTTTTTTCATACTTTAACCGCATTTTAAAATAAATATTGCCACGCAAGTAATACACAGTGTGTGTATTCCACTGCGCCCAGAAATTAACGTCTAAGGCTAAAATTATATATACACATTTATGTATATATATGCATATATATAAATATGTGTAGCTTATTATTCCAAATGAGAAATATTTCAAAAGTGCTCACTTTACCGTGAATAGCCTATAGTAAAAGTCATCCTGGAAATATTTATACACCTACGGATACTCATGGCCATTCTAATTAATTGAACTTTCCTTAAACATTTCCCAGGAGCCGCGGTGGTGTAGGAGTTACTTTACTCGCCTCTGACCCAGGCGAACCGGGTTCGATTCCCGGCTGGATCACTGCCGGATTCTCGCACGTAGGAATGCGTGCCGGACGATGCAGCTGGACGGCGGGTATTCTCGGGAATCTCCAGTTACCCCAGCCCCTGCATTCCGGCGCCGCTCCGTACTCACCTCGCTTCCCCTTCATCGGCTCTCAAGACCTCGATGTTAAGAACCGCCCAAATATATTTACTCATTCGCCCCAACTTTTTTCTGTTTTGCTGCAGCCATAATAAATGCTAATCTATTTGTACTAATAAAAAAAATTACAACGTAATGTAATTCCGTGGGCTACCGTTTGACATATGTGTAATCAGTCACTAAATATCAGTTCACGCATTGGAAAAATTTTCAAAACATGCCACATTTTTTTGTATTTAAATTTTTCTTGGCTTGTTATTTGGTGATAACATGTCACGCAGTTCCTCAAGGCATTGGTTTACTTAGTAAATTTTTTCATCTGCACAACTTCATTAGTACATAGTTTTACTATGGATACAGAAAAACTATAGCGTAAAATTATTTCATTCGAGGAAAATGGCATCATATACAATGCGTACAAGTTGAAAAAACTTGGGCACAGTTATAAAATTATTATTTTTTGTATCCAACACCCTTAAAAGAATGGTTAAGGAAGTATGGGCAACATTTCTTTTATAGTGGTCTCCGCAATGAAAGACGAAGCACTTACGACTAGGGCCGGGAACACACGGCAAGCTCCACGGACCGGGTCCAGCCCATCCAGTTTTGATGATACACGGAGAGGCATTGGGCAGCATACACGGGCACGACCCGGGTCTGGCACGGTGCAAGGTTAAAATTGGCCCGGCCCGGCCGGGCGCCCGTGGAACGTTTTCCGGTGCCGTGTGTTCGCGGCTTCTCCGTGTATCATTAAAACTGGAGGGGTCGGACCCGGCCTGTGGAGCTTGCCATGTGTTCCCGGGCTTAGGGCAACATGGACCGATGGAATACATTTAATGAAGCGTAGCCAGAACCAGAGTAGGTAAAACTGGCAAAATCGTTGTGGATGGATGGTTCTGTTTTTCCGTTGGGGGGGGGGGTAGTGGGGGGAGGGGGGGAGAGAGAGAATATATACATGATAATCACAGAAGAGCAGATGTCCCTTCAAAGTAAAGTAAAAAGTATGGGGCAATGGTAAAAAGAAAAAAGGGTTGGTTGGGACGGGGCGGAAGGGGGGGGGGGGTGGTGAGGGGGAGAGCTTTCACGATACAGCGGATGGCGAAAGCCCCAAACAATCGGAGAAGAGAAAAAGAGACCTAGGTGCGGAATCCGAGAGCTCTCGAATGCATAAGATCTGCAACCGAGCGGTTTGTATAGGTTCTGTGTTCTCTTACGGCCGTCGTTAATGTTCATACGTCACCGTCACGGAGTGTAGAGATTTGGGCGGCTCTTAACATCGAGGTCTTGAGAGTCGATGAGGGCGAAGCGAGGTGAGTATGGATCAGCGCCGGAATGCAAGGGCGAGGGAAACAGGAGATCGCCGAGAAAACGCGCCGAACGGCCCGTTTTTCACACGCGAAAATCTGGGAATCTAAACCGGTTCGCCTGTGTGGGAGGCGAGTAGTCTAACCACTACACCACCGCGGCCCCTGCCGTGATGGCGTTGCAGCAATGTCTTCCGCCCTCCTGACGTGTAGAAACTGTCGAGAGGAAACGCGCGAGGAATTTATATCGGATGATTCACCGCCACTCACAGGGCTCATTTCTTCAATCATTTGGAGCAAATGTCATACAAACGAGAGCCCTAGTCGCAATATTTATATGGTAATTTGAAAAATTGTAAAAAGTATTACACACAACGTGGTGGTCACTGTTTTGAACACCATTATCAAACCGTTCGTGATGTCAGATTATTACATGTCAGTCATCGACTCGTCCTCTGTGTCACAGTTATGCAAATGCCGTAACTCTCGTCAAACCACATGTCGCCTACGCGAGAGAAATTTACGTATTTGCATCGTACCTCCAGCCATTAATTTTGTCTGACGTACTATTTTCATGCGTATGTAATAATTCCTTCATTACGGCTCTGAAGGAAATCGTTGCCTGCTTTCGATTTATGAAACTACAGCATTTGAAAATGCGTATTCTCAAGGATGGTTTAAGTCGTGTGTTTTTTTACTTCTTACGGTTTTCTAAATTATGTGCGAAATGCGTTTTACTACACTACACACATGCGAGGAATACATCTCGGTGAACACAGCGTATTCCGATCCCACACGAGAGAGCCTGCTGTTCCTGCTAGAATGACGGAACTATTTAGTTTTTTTTTTCTTTTCACAATGGCCCAGCAGGTTTCAATTACTGGACAAGCCTCGGGATGTCACCGTGTGTATTCAGCGAAGCCAGGAGCTGGGAGGCAGCGCGAGTCGTTGCATTCCAACAGAATTTGGAAGCTCTGCAAAAATACGAAACAATGAACAGTCACGTTGGCGATACATTTCTATGCCGAGCCGCAAGGACGAATCCATCTTAACCAAAGAGAAAAAAGTGAACGATCCGTTCACTTGTCATTGTGATATTGCATTCAATTTATTGCGTTCTATGAAATAAGGTACGGCGGGAAAAATACGAAATATGTAAAGGAACAAAAGTGACGGTAAAATGCATCGCAGTGGATATTGCCAATCTCATATAAGTGGGGTAAAATCTGACAGACAATGTGACCAACCTACACACTATGTAAACAGTAAATGCTCTCGTTCGTTAAGTATTGTATCAGCTGATGAACTGCTACGGAACCCGTGTTGTTAAGTTGGCTATTTTGATGATGGCTTTAGAAGAATATAGTACTTGGAACTAAAAGATGTAATTTAAAAACATAATTTAAACCACAAATGTTGTAACTATAATTATATTTCTAAAGCAATATTTCATTTCTTGGCTATTAGTGACTGGGCTTTAAAAACATGTTTAGCATTTGACAGAGTATGTCGACACATACGAACAGTAAACGTTTCCAGCCAATAGCTAGCCATGTTTATGTTTCCAGTTTCCAGCCCGGTGAAGGTCGTTGAGAGTGTGCTTTTTTCCTCATCGTGTTTATTATACGAATATCTTGTTGGTGTTGTCGGAATACTTACTCGGTAGTTAATTAATTATTTATTTGCTTTTTCAAGCATAGTTGGTTGTAGATAAAGTTGTAGTGAAATGTAATAATAATCGACACGTGTTTACGATTTCATTAAAACTGCTCGTTCCGCCATTTTCCTTACCGTCGTCCGCAATGAAGCGACACGAATATAATTCACGCAAGCAAGTTTAAGTTTGTTTGTTTCAGGAAACGTGCGCAGTGGCGATTTTAGGGAATGATTCTGCAAATAAATTATTTAATGCTAGTGACGAACAAACGTGATTTTAGTGTAAACTTGCGAGGATTGCCGTACAAAAACACGTTTTTCAAGAGGTTGCGAATTTGACAAACAGTAAGTTTGCGTGTTTTGTAAATGCATTTGTTAATATAAATATTGAAATGCACGTGGCCTGAAAAAGCAGCACTTTCCACACTTTTGCAGTGATTGGATAATATTTGTCTATATCGCAAATTCAGCTAGTGTAAGGTTAACTTGGGCCAGTGTGCGCGTGTATATATTACTGTATCTGTATGAATACGTACAGCAACGTATGTATCGCGTTTTGTTTTTTGTTTTTTTTTTTTCACTAAAGTAAACATCTTCGAAGTTGTAAATAATTTAAATGTTATTTCCACACGAGCAAATATTTCCACTGCTCCGTCGAAAAAATATGCTACTAAAAATGCCACACACCTATATGAAAAGGACAATGTGTTTGTTCACTAAATGCAGCGCATTACAGACAATATAATTTTGCAACTATGAATACTGTTTTAAAAAAGTAAATTTTTTTTATCGTAACACAGAATAATACATACATACAAAAACAAGAGAGAATAAACTCTCCAAACGGATTACCAACATACGCATTTTTCGTTATCGAGCTGATCGGCTGTGCTACACGAGTCGTTCTCGAAAAGCGGAGAGTTTTTTAAATCTAGAAATTCCAATTTTCCGCATCCGAAAATTAAAATAAAATGTTTCAATTTCAATTTGCACGATTTTTTTTAAACAATACAGCTGGTTGCGGTAAGCGATAGTAAACGTTTAAAATTTGTACAATGTTTTGTGTCCACGCAGTTGATGGTAAGGAACACAACATTTGTGAATAAATTTGTTGTTGTAATTAGATGGAATACATAAAAAATTGTTAGTCTACATGCCGCTCTTGTCATTTTACGTGGAAAAAAAAAAAGCCGCGGCAGTTCTGCAAACTTTCATCCAAGTACAGAGCAGTGTCTCTTCTTTTGTAACCGTTTCTTTCATCTAACGGCACTCCATACTGCATGCGTCGTCTCCTTCTACGACATTTTTGACATACATTTTAACTGGCATCAATTTTCACACATGGTTGCACATATTTTCGACCCCTATTTCCTTTAAGAAACCCGATATGGAAAGTTTTGTTAACGTCGCGTAGGTATAGGTCGTTCACGGTAAAGTGAGCACTTCTTGAAGCTGTTTCATCAGACATAATAACCAATAAATACATTTCATTGTGGCCTCAGACTTTTGGTTTTGGGTATGGTGAATATATACACTGTGTTAATTACTCACATGCCAGGGTTGAAACAAAAAAGTAACTAGGGCTTCAAAAGTGCTCACTCTACCGTGAACGGCCTATACTTGTACGTTTTGAAATAAATTTGCCTCTGTGTTACAGAGAATGGCTGCTCTCAATTCTTTCTTCTGGCATTTTATTTATTTTATTTTTTTTTCTAACATCGGACGAGTTAACGTTTCAATCTATAGTCGCAATTTTCAAGGAGACATCAAAACCAATAACGACCACATCAAAACCATGCCCTCGTTTTCTCGTAAGCCATGATGGTCACGAAAACAAATATCATAGAAAGAAATGCTCTATTTCTATTGGCTACGCGTATTTACGGGCGTGGAAGAGTCGGGAGTTGACCAAGCTTTATTACGTTGAAGCCTACGTTATCTGCGCACGCATGCGTCCTATTGTAGACAGAATATGGAGTGTGTTACGTTACGCGCTTCCGTGTCACTGTAGAGCGGGCGTTAAGGGGGAGAAATAGAAATAATTGTAACGTTACCAGTTCTTGAGCCATGTAATGCATTCAACATTCATTATTAAAATTTCTTCTTCGACAAGGCATAGTATTTCACTCAGATGATTATATAACTGTTATAACCGTGTACCTACTTTTATTTGCTTACCATGTGGAATATATGGGAATCAATTATCGATTACCTCCTGTGAACGGGTACACAAGCGAAGTAGTGCAAGAAGTCAAATGACAATTATCCCTAAAATATAATTAGATGATGCCCCAACAGTCACATTTCCGAAGATAAATCTGAAACACGAGTAATAGTAAAAAATATACAAATCCAAGATGACGTCTAACACTCCCCTTGAAGGCCGGGGGCGCACACTGGGATTTAGTTATACTGCATTTCATGTAGCTTCAGTCCATTTTGACAGACATTGTGACCAAAATACACTGCATGTAAACAGCAAAGTCTTCATTTGTGAAGTATTGTGTCAAGTGATGGTAGTTGCGGGATGTAGGTGGTTATGTTGGCAATCATTGCGATGATTTTAAAGAAAAATAATTTTCCACATTTTAAATTAAAATTCGGAACCTTAATGATAGCTGCAACATTTATTGTTTAAATTATGGTTTTAGAGTAATGTAAAGATTTGTTGAGCTGTAGAACATGGGCTCTACCATAATATTATGGTAAGCGTTATGTACCTACACATGGGCTTTATGTGAAACGTAAAAATCCTGTGAATACCATCGTGATTGTGCTATCTTTCGTGGTAATTTATTTATATGCGAGAATTCCTTGCTGGTGGCGTCGGAATATTATATCTGCTGTTAATTATTTTTTATAGTCACATATTTCGTTAAATGGGGTTCGTAGGTGCCTTTTATGAAACAGACTTTTGAGTGAAATCAAATATCAACATGTGTCTACCGTTTCGTAAAAACGCTGCTTGTGTGCTTTGTTAGGCAATTTTCTTTAACCACGAAGCGCGACGCGATCGACAACGTATTTGCGTGTTGAAGTTTAAATTTGTTTATTTCAAGAAAAAGTTAAGTGTTTTGTTAATTCAACAAAGTCAGCAAATAAATTATTTTGTGTCAGTGGCCGACAAAAGTGATTATAGTGAACCAATCGTCCAAAGCTCGCCATTTGTTCAGAAATTACGAAGTGAACAGTGAGTTGGTGTGTTAAGAAAATAATATTTTTCGAAATTGTTATTAGGATATTCTTAATGCAGGTAGTCTTAAAATATAATTTATACCCTAGTTAATATTAATGAAAAGCCAAATGAAAAAAATCTTAACTATTTTTGTGTGCGAGTCTTAACTTCATGAAAATGTTCTGTGTGTAATTCTCGGATCGGCGCAAACATATCATAATCGTAGCGTTGTTTTTTTTCGATGAAGTTACAACTTTCAATGTCTAATATTCTAAATGTTATTTCCGTATGAGCAAAATTTTCCGTTGCGTAATCAAAACTTTGGGCAGTAAAAATTGCTACCCATAAGAAGAGACGCAAGATAATCCCGCCTCGCGAAAGACGATAAACTTGAGCTCCCGCCCCACAAATAGAATAAACAGAAACGTATATTACTTGCTCAGGACAACAAAAACTGGTGGCAACGGCAACCAGATATAGAACTTAAAAGTCCTGGGTTAAAGTTGTCAGTCCTTCAGTGCATGCCATCGAACTCGACGAGTTTGCTTGCAAACCTTATTTTCCTCTCTGGCGGAGGGATACATTGTGACCGCGCTACTCTTCGAGAATTGCCAACATTCACTGAAGTTACACGAAACTGAGAATACGTAGTTTGCCGTAGCTCAGCGTAGCTCTGGAAAATGCAAATAATGTAAGTCTCGGTTGCGTGTAGGCTCGCTTTGCGTATAATCCATTCACGGTTAGTCACACTTTTTTGAAGAATTGCTAAAGTTCTACTTCCTGGGCATGCCTCCGCCTCGTGCAAACTAAGCTTATTTAAGCCTAGAAAATTATGCGCACTCAGTTTTCATGCAAAATACCATTACAACTATTTCTTACTGTGAGCTACCAACACATGTTTTCCCACTGTTTTAATTCATATTTACTATAAACGAACTGTTATTATTTATAAATAGAATACAGGTAAAATTCAATTTAACGAAGAATAAGATACTTTCATGTTAACAGAGGTATAAAACGCTTGTGATAGATGGCATACTTAAAAAATAACTAAATACGTGACACATGGGGTGATTTTTCAAAGGTTTAATTCGAAAACGCGAATAGACTATAGTAGTTTCCTGCGCGCAGTCTGCAGTTTGACGACTTCGTTCGTACAAAGTTGTGAGATTCAATTCCTGTCTTCTGTCTACTATGGACGTTCATAAATTGGTCTCTGGTAATACGGAAGTAGTTTCATAATCTTGCATGTGATTATACTCACGTCAGGACAAACTCTCAATGGATAACCCTGTTTTCTGTATATTGAATACAGCAAAATGCATTTCTTCTTCAGCGGGTACCATGAAGCAGCCTTAAAATTATTTTCCACTTTTACATCCGAGGCAGATTCAAAGCGAGCGTTCTCCACGCCCACTGCGTTTACACCGAATGCGAACACTGCGCTTCAATGTGCACGTACAATCGCGTAGTGTAGTACTGTAGCGCAGACTGTGCATAGAAGCGAGTGAAGAATGAAGAGATTTGGGCGGCGCTTAGTTAGCGACGAGGTCTAGAGAGCCGAGAAGAGTGGAGTGAGGTGAGTAACGGAGCAGCGTCGGAATGAACGAGCGGGGGAAACGGGATATCCCCGAGAAAGACCCTCCGACTAGCGGCATCGTCCGGAACGGTTCCCACGTGCGAAAATACGGGAGCGACCCCGTCGGGGGAATTGAACGCGAACGCTGAACTATGCAACAGCTTCCCAATGGGCGCCCAGCCTAATTGGTACACGCGAAGAACTCGAAACACGTGTCGCAATACTTACTGCGTTTACGACACGTCGTGGCTGTGCCCGTTTCCGAAGAACCGTCGTCCTCTATTGGAAAGCTGTCCGTAGTAGAAGTCTCGCTGGAGGAGGGTTCTGCAGTGGTCCTCGTACATGTGTCAGCTGCCGGAGGCATGTCCACGATCATGCTCTGTTGCTGCTTTGCCTCGTCGTTCAGGCATATCGCCTCATCCAGTAGCGAGTTGGAGATGTTTCCCGGCAAAGGATGATCCCACGACAGAGCTGCATGCATATTTGAAATTTAGCATTAATTTATTTCAAATTAATGTTTATTCATAAAGGGTGAGTGAATACGAGGACATGTGACACAACGTTAATGCAGAAGGTTTAATGCTGGTAGAATAGTATCACGTTCAAATTTAAAAAATAAAATATTCTATTAGGGTTGCATTTGCTTAACAGCGCGCAATAATTACTAGTTAACAAAATTTGTAATAAAAATATAATATGGCTACAGATAAACAGAATTTATAAGTACAGCAGAACATTGCATGAAAATGAAAATTCTATTTTTGGGTGAATTATATCCGTTAATAACAATGAAAGAGATAAAGCAGCGTGAGGTTGTCATTTTGAATGTGTTAGACTCCTCCAGGTTATGTCAAATGCTCACATGCAAACATGTGTGTAAACATTGGTTGGTGCATAACATCAAATTGTTTTTTTTTTTCATGAGCACATAAAATTGATATATGTACCAGGTGTAATGTTACGGAAAATCTTGAATATTGCTCATGCGTTATTTTGAACAACACACACTGCTGCTCATTACAATTGCAATATAAAGGATGTGAGCCATCACACTCGGATATATTGGACAGAATACCCATCATACACAGGTGATATAATTCTTCAACTAGGTAAGTTATACAGAACATGAGGAAATCAGTATTGTGTAGCCCTACCACGGACGGCCATAATACCTGCTATACGACGTGGCATTGAGAGAAAATGGCTCTGGGTGCTGGTCTGGGCCATCTCCACCCATACTGCACTTTGATGCATGCCCAGAATTCATACATTGTGGCCACGAGTCTTCTGTGGCATACTAATCGTCGTCCCACCATGCGTCGCTCTTTCGATGGGCGAGGGACCGAGTGAATTTGCGGGTCAAAGTAGCACTGTGACATAGTGGGCATCCAAGAACCCTCGGACGAGGTGTGCTACTTGCGGCCGCACATTTTCCTAATGCTACAGTGCGCCAAGCTGACCGTGAAGATAGGGGGCTACAACAAGCTCAACACCTCCGCAATGTAATGGCTGCTGTTAAGTGTACCAGCGATGTGGACAAGGCGCGATCTGGACTGCAATCCTATGGCAACTCGTACCATAACTCATGTTGCTGGGTCGGTATGATGGTGCATAAGGCAGAATCTGACACATGCGCACCATGGGGCCAACAGACATGGGTGCCGCAATCTTGGTGCTGGAAGCAGAAATGAGATTCGTCGAAGAAGACGACGGCGTGCCATTCGTCCCTGTAGGCTCGGAATTCCACGCACCATTGCAGCCGCAGATGCCTGTGACGAGCAGTCAGCGGCAGCTGCAGTAATGGGTGCCTGGACAAGATGCCCTGGTGCTGCAGACAGTGACACGTCGTGCCTGCGGACACAGATTGATGTGCCGCATGCCTGAGCAAGGGTTTCTGATGTGACCGGATGGTCCGTAATCCACATGCATACCATACATCTGTCTTGCGTTCGTTGGTGCGATGGTGTTGTTGACTTCCTGAATACCGCTCAGCCCGTCCCTCCTCTACCCACTGATCCTGTGTCCTCTTCACTGTGGTTGCATTTCTTCCAATGCGAGGTTCTATTTCATTGTAGGATAATCCACAATCTCGACAGACCACGATTATCCTGCGGTCAAAGGCGCAGTCTAGTGCGAGTAAGAAACGCGCTGCCTAGCCAATCGCTTGGACGCTGCAGCTCAGATTCAAAGCCAACGAGCCCAGCTATTAAAAAGGCAAATTTAATCCCGGTCACCTCCGGTAGTATTAGTGTGGCGACTTTTTCATTTGCACTAAATGATGCACAGTCTACAGGCTGGTACAAAAGTTCGGACCTGAAATTCTTAGAATTTTGCGTTACAAACTGAACAGCAGTACTGCACGCGATGGAAATGGTTTTGTAAATTACAATAAACTTTTGAAATTCTGTTTTTGTTTCACATCCGCAAATGCAAATTACATCATCCATTCAATAGTTGCAGTGTAGGAAATAGACAACACTTAAACAGAACAGCTATTAGTAAATAATTTGCATTATTCTGTAATATTTAAATGGAAGTACACTAATCTTAAGAATTAAAATTTTCTTACCAATATGTGTAAGAATCGTGTTCGTCATGAATCGAAGAGCTGCAGGCGTCCAGTGTATTCCATCTGTGTGCCTCCTAAAAATTTAAATTTCATCAGGTGTACTCATTAATGCATTATCCTGCATTACATAAGAATCCATTAGATAGTGGTATAATAATGCATATATTTCATAACCTACAAGTATAGTTAAAAAAATCTGCAGCATTTCCTCAGAATTTTAGATGTCCTAATGTAGGCAGTAGTTGGAATGATTTTTATAAAACATAAGTTTTTATCTTTGAAGTATAATGGCATTGTAGATCATGTTATTATGACGGCATGTCCATTGCCCATCAAGAGACTAAAAAAAGATCTCTCTTTCGCTCTCGCACACTCGCACACAGGAACTCAGCAAGACAAAAAACGAAAAAAAATATTTTTTTTGTTCAACATACCCCAATTTCTGTTTACCATATTATCGAGGCCCCAGTTTACCTGCTCATCTGCATGGTGAAGAAATAGTGGAGATCGAGAACATCAAACCCATAATTGGAGACTATCTTCCTCGCAAATAAATTGGCTTCCATGACATCGAAGCGAAGTGTATGCTTGAGAAACTCCACCTGAGCAAAATCACCACAACAAAGGAATTAAGTTTTTATGACTGATATTTCCGGTAAACTGAGCACTTTTAAAACAGACCTTTGGAAAAAGTCACTACCCATACCTACATATATGTTAACGGGTGCACTAACTGGCGTGCAGCCAGGAAAGTTGGTAATTAAGAAGTGGAAGTATTCACATGTCTAACCACCGAGTTAAAAGTGTTAGGCAAACATTAGTGAATATTGAGATGATTAATTTCACTTTCAGATTTTTTTAGTACATGTAAGTGTATGGAATAACAAATGTGTACAATATTTACTTTTCTAATAATTTCACAATTTTGCTTGGCCGACGCGGGGCTATGGTGGTTGAGCGGTTAGCCGGTTCGCCTTCCACCAAGACAAACCGGGTTCAGTCCCCGGATTTCCGCATGTGAGAATCGTGCCGGACGATGCCTCTATTCGGCGGATTTTCTCAGGGACCTCCCATTTCCCCCGCCCTTTCATTCCGGGGCTGCTCCATATTCACCTTTATCGGCTCACAAGACCTCGCTGTTAAGAGCCGCCCAAATCTCTTCACTCACTTGGCTGACGGACGAAAAAAGTGATGAGGCCCATGTTAATCTTAATTTTACATGTGGTGGAAGAATACACAATGTACGTGCAATTATATCTTACGCAGAGCTTTCAAAAGTGCTCAATCTGTCGAGAACAGTCTAAATTGTGTTGTCGCATAAAAAGGTGACTTATGAGGAATATTCAACTTCGGAAGCTGCACTGCAGTAAAGCATGGTAATTTTACGCATATTCCGTGCATAATTAAGGATTCTTACGATGGAATCTCAGTCCTGATATTCAATGCTGTAAGAAATAATCTGAATGTTAAACAAACACTATTCATGGGAGATGTTAAAGCCCAGACGTTGGGATAGCCAATTATTTCTGTAATGAAGTGTGTTAGGAAACTGATTATCTATACAGAAAAAAAAATGTATATAGAGCCAGTGTAACTCAATGGGTATTAATACGTGTAGTCAAATTAGATAGTGTGCGTGTGGAAATCAGCACAAATCATAGCAATATGTACCACTTCTTCCCCATGTCATGATCAGGATAATTGATTAATATGCATGGACTATTATAGATCGCAGAAAAAGAAATACCTACTACTAACATAATACAAGGAAACACTTTGAAGAAAGCTTATGAGATTTTCCATAGTTTCTTTAAATATATTTTCCTTTTATACTCGCATGCAACAGGGGTCTTTAGATCCCTTTTAACAGAAGAAATTTAATATTTAAAGATACTGATGTCAGTTGCCAAAGAAAAATTATTTTAAAAATATTAATATGTAACAAATAAACACTTTATTTCCCTAAAACAATCACACAATAGCTCTGATAAATTACCAAACATATTATTTGACTACTAAAATAAACTGAATAATATTACAAATATTCCTATGTGGGCAACCAGGCTTAGCTCATCAGTAGAGATTAGGAATAATTTAGTCATTCATGGTAATTTAATACCACACATTCGGACCACTGGACTTGCCATATTATTAAATTCCACATACAATTTCATAGCAATATGTTGAATGGTTAAATAGTACAGAAAAACCTTATTTGAAGAGTTCTGCAGATATTAAGGCACAATAGCTGGTATGCCAGACTACCTCAGAACACCAACCGGGAAATGCATAATGAACAATCCTCCTGCAGTTATATATTCTCCTGTGTGTTTAGCAGCGATACTTAATACTGCTTAGCCTCAATACTGAAACCTTCATAAACTTCATTTAACATCAGACACATTAGTCATACATGCTTCTTCTGCATGGAAGAGGCCATTTGTTCCTTCTTTTTGAATATTTTTATACATTATAAAACTTTCGGTCAAGTCCTTCCAAACAAACAAAACACGTCTGTATTTTCACATTCCAAAACCACTAAATTTGCTTTCTGCTAGGCACACTTTCATATATCTCTTACCAATGAGAAACAGATAACATACTATTTAAACATTAATTTCCATCATTAAAAATTATGCAGCTAAACTGTCAATCTAGTAGGGTGTGAATAAAAGCTGCAGTATTGTTTTTGACATAGTCAACATTGACTGATTTTAAATAAATTCAAATAGGTGAAAATACATATTGATTAATGTGACATGTAAAAGAATTCAAAGTAAATCATTCAAATGAAGTTAATAACATGTGTTCACAATATTTAAATAACCATAAATGGCGTGTGTATAAATTTAGAAATAATAAACTGTCACGTGGAGACTCCCTGTATGGAAATTCCTTACAGTGTGTTACTGTGTGGAAATTCCTTACAGGCTAACAGGTCAAAATAAATGGTGCATTTCACCATCATTCCATTACCTGTATTGCAGAATGTGGCAAAAAAAAATTCAAAAACACCTCCTTTATGTTAATACCATAGGTATATGCACAAAGTAAAAATATTGGATACTTCAGGGAGGAAATAAGAGGAAGTGAAATAGAAAAAAAACCTGCATTTCCAACAAAAATAGTCTAATGTTTAAAAATGACACACATTTGTTATGCGAAGACCAAGTGTTTGAGTGCAGTTATGTGGAAGTAATAACTGACAAATTTTTAAAAAGTGGGGGTCCTCACTATATATAGAGCCCCTTCTGCCAATTTTTGTAACTTCATAAAATTTCTTGAAGCAAATCTTAGAGCCAATCTAGAAATTATTCTCTGTGGAGACTTTAACATTAGTTATTTGGTTGCTTTCTTTTAAATAATCAAACTCTATAGTCTACTCAGTACCTTCAACCTTAAATCCGTAGCAAACTTTGCTACCAGAATAGAAGAAACCAGTCAGACAGCAATTGATAACATTCTCATTGATAGTAACACAGTTGCAGAGTGCCACTGTCTCCCAATAATAAATGGCTTATCAGATCATGGTGCACAAATATTAGTCATGCCTTTCACAAAAATGCCCTCCAAAAGCATTTCTTATAAGAAAATGCGAAATTTTTCGCTGGAAAAGGTCTTACAATTCAAAAGTGAGCTCAGCAGGGAGCAATGGTCAACATTGTATACTTGTACCGAAGCAAATGAAAAATTTAACTCTTTTCTTAACCAAGTTCGCCATTGTTTTGAAAAATATTTCCCAACCCGACTGACCCACAGTAATACAAAACAAGAAAAAAACTCATGGCTGACCAAAGGAATAAAAATTTCCCGCGAAAACAAAAGAAAACTATAAGATGCCGCCAGAACCAGCAGCAACACAGACCATGAATCACTACAGGAAATACTGCAAAATTTTGAGTAAGGTCATAAAATCTGCAAAAAAGGATTTATTCTGTAACCTCATTAAGAATTCTCAAAACAAAATAAAAACTACATGAAAAAAAAAACACACACACAACAGGAAAAACAACAGAGCAATGTCCAGTTGTAAACCCAAAAGTAAATGACTGCATATCCTCAGACCCTAAATTAGTCGCAGATACATTTAATTCATACTACTTAAATGTCGTAGAAAACATGATTTAAAAAAATATTAAACAAGATATAAACCATATTCCTATACTACAGGATACCGAATACCCTGAAATATCTTTTATAAACACAACTCCAAAAGAAGTGGAGAAAACAATCAATTGTTTGCAACCAAAATTAGCTAGCGGCCCTGATAGCATTAGCTGTAGGTTATTAAAGCAATGCGCTTTTGAATTCAGTGTTCCATTAAACCATATTTGTATTGACATCTTCAATACAGGATTGTTTCCAGACAGACTCAAATGGGCTATGGTGACGCCATTGTTCAAGAAAGGAGACAAGACGGAAGTAAACAATTATAGACCCATCTTACTTCTTACATCCTTTTCAAAAGTAATTGAAAAACTTATTTACAGGAAGATGCTGCAAAATTTCGAGAATCACAAAATCTTATTAAATTTCCATTTTAACTTTAGGAACAACACGTCAACAAATAATGCAATTTTCAAACTAACAAATAGCATTCCTAATGCACTTGATAAAAATATGCCATCTAATGGAATATTTCGCGACCTCACTAAAGCATTTGACTGTGTAAATCACAACATACTTGTAGAAAAATTAAAGTTTTATGGAGTCTTTCAAACAGACAAGTGCGGATGAAAGGAAAAACTACTTCATTCTACTCTGAACCAGGAGAAATCAAGCATGGGGTCCCACAAGGATCAATATCAGGCCCCCTGCTCTTCCTAGTTTATATAAATGACCTTCCATGTGTCTTAACCACAGAAACTACTCCAATTTTATTTGCAGATGATACTAGCATCTTAGTCTCTGGAAACTCAGTAAATGACCTTACACAAAATCGGACACAACATTTACAGAGCTAAATGCATGGTTGACTGCAAACAAATTAAATCTCAACCTAGATAAAACATATCTTGTGAATTTCCTCACAAAGAACAGAAAAAACATTAATTCATAGGTTAGCAGTAACATAAACAAAATTAATGAAACTGCAGTGATTAAGTTTCTCGGCTTAAAAGTAGACAATTCATCTAACTGGAAATCTCACATTGCGTATATTTTACCTAGACTATGTTCAGCATGTTTCGTCCTGCGGAGTGTTGCAGAGGTCTTGAACAAAAATACAGCAAAAATGTTGCATATTTTTATTTCATCATGTGTTATGGTATAACTTTTTGGGGTAACTCCACTGTCAGCAGAAAAGTGTTTCACATGCACAAGAGAGCTGTAAGAATAATCAATGGCAAAAGAAAGTCAGACTCATGACTTTTCAAGAGCTCAGAGATTTCCTCATTTGCATGAGAGTACATGTTTTCAGTACTTATATTCATATCCAAAAACAGCAATTTATTTCAGAAAAATGAGTCCTTTCATAAGCATGAAATACGTCTCCCGTTCTTCCTATTCAACATCTTCCTCTTCCCCCTTTTTCTATTATCTTCATCCTCTTTATCCTCATCCTCTTCATCCTCATCATCCTCCTCTTCTTCTTCCGCCTCTATTTCTTGTTCCTCTTCCTTTATCTTTTCTTCCCCCTCCTATCTCTTCTTCCCCCTCCTCTATCTCTTCTTCCTCCTCCACAATACTCAGCAATACTCAACAATCCTCTTCTGCAAACCTCGTCAATCCTCACTAATTCTCCTCTACAAACCTCACCAATCCTCCTTAGCAACACTCGGCTATAGTCGCCAATCCTTTGTTCAATCCCAGTCCCTCGACCGATCCTTTGATCAATCTCTCTATCGATCCTTTGATCTACCCCAATCTCTCGATCTATCCTTTAATCGATCCTTCGTATTGTCTTCTGTTCCCACCCATACGTACACGAATTACATTCACCTGCAAACTGTCTCCAAATTTGTTCATGTTGTTACAATGTTATGTTCAGTTTAAAATTGTACATTTAAACAGTTAGGGGATGCGTAGTACTCAGAGATAGAATGAATTAAGTACGTTTGAATTTCGTCGTATTTACATAATATTAGTTACAACTCGTTACATGAAATATAAGTTAATTCGGAGGACCTCAGAGATATAGTAAAAGTTAAATATGTTTTAATAACCATGGAATATTCTTCATTTCGGATGCTATTTAAATAGAACGTCTTCACGTGAATCATGGCTCCGAAGGCTAATGTCTGTAGACTTGTTACGGCGTCTTCATCTCGGCGACCAAAGACAAAAGATCGTGTCCTCCGCTCTTCCAGCCTCAATATTGGGCTCGATTTGACTAACAAACTCCAAGGCCTTCCGCCTCGTTAGGGGTGCTTCCGTGTGTTGTTTTTCAGGTGCTCGTCTCGTGTCCCAATTACCGGTGTGATCACCTGATTGCAATCTCATAACAACGTCTGCATAATTAGTGTTTCGTATGCAGTCCATCATAAATATACTTTTATACTTTTGAAATCAACCGTAGGAAAACGTCACTGCTACTACCTGCGTATATTTTAATAGGCGCACAGGGTGACATGCGCCCAGTAAATTTGGGAACAATGGAGGGACGTCGAATTAAAAGTGTCAGATAACCATTTGTGATATATTACGATTAAAAAAAAAAAAACAGAATGCGATAGAAATCAAATAAGTTCAAAAGTTAGCAGATTTATAAGCTATCTACTTTTCTAATAATTTCCCAGGTTCTCTTGATCGACGCATGAATAAAGTGATGGGGCCCATGGCAGTGCTAATTTTACATAACGCGACAGAATAAACAACGTGTTTACAAGTAGATCATAAGTTGGGCTTTCAAATGTGCTCACTTTACCGTGAACAGCGTATAGTATTAATAATGTTTTTGATTTGAGAAAAAATATGATTTTTCATATTTTGCATCTTGTAAAATTTAAGTTTTGTCATGTCGGCAGTCGCTCATTTCCGACTCGTAATAACAAAAAATTTTATTATTTAATGGTAAACTACATATAAATTTGTTTTATAGTTTTTGTATTCAGAAATTATTTTGTTCCTTCTACATTCCTCTTTCTCAAAATATCCCTTATTTTTATGATTGTAAGACCGATACACTACAGAACATGATAAAAGTCAAGAAGATAGAAAATTTGGTGTTCAAAATAAGAGTCCAATACTCAAAAACTTATAAATGCTATCTTATCCCGCACTTTTTTTCTTAATCCGACAACAATTCCGCTACACACCGGAACTAATATTCCTCCGCTAAACAATATTAAATTCCACTAGAAACTAGCTGAAAATCAGCTAAGTTGGCAACACTGTGTGCGAGAGACTGAATCGGGGGGGGGGGGGGGGGGGAATGGCGAGCTTGGATAAATATTGGGAGTTGTTCCCACGAGTGCATTAATAGGATTATCGCGCCCTTATCGGGCTCTTTTCTGCGGAGCTCTTTTCGCCCCGCAGCCAATAGCGAGGCTGGACCTAGGCTGAGCTGTCGATAAGGATGAAAGGTCGGCAGCCATGATGATTGATGGACTCGGGGAGTCAAGTCATGCTATACGCTGTTCACGATAAACTGAGCACTTTTGAAAGCCCTGCTTAAGATCTACTTGTATGCAAGTTGTGTATTATTCAGCCTTGTGCAAAATTAACATTTCCATGGGCCTCATCACTTTATTCGGCGTTGGTCAAGTGCATGTGTGAAATTATTTTAAAATTTAATATTTTTCAAATGTGTTCATTTTTACACTTTGATGCATTTAAAAAAATCATAAAGAGAAAACATCATTTTAGTTATCACGAATGGTTACCTAATACTTTTTATTCGACGGTAAGATATGGTACTACTTTCCCTCCATCGTTACCAACTTTACTGGGCGCATGTCACTCAGTGCGCCCATTAAAATATTTGCAGGTAGCAGCAGTGACTTTTTGTAACGTTGATTTCAAAAGTGCTCACTTTATTGTGAAAAGCCTTTACAAGCAGTCAAGCGTACCTTAATTTTAAACAGCGAAAAATTTAATTTGTATGCTGTTCATGGTAAGGTGAGCACTTTTGAAAGCCCTGCCGAGGACATACTTTTATTATAATTGCGTATCCTTCTTCCGTATGTAAAAATTACGTTGCCGGGGGCCTGATCTCTTTATTCATGCAGCAAACATGTGAAACAATGGCATTGTTAGGAAAGTAGATAATGAGTTGTTAATACTCATATTCGTGCTCAAGTATGTATAAAACAAGCACTAATTTCAGTGGAATTTATTTAAACACTAGCGACCCGCCACAGCCTCGCTCGGGTGCAATTTACAAATATGGCGTTGTTTAGGTTTACAGCAAGTATATACACTAAATGCTTGAGGTAACTAACATAGGATTAATACTGTGTTGTTCAAAAAGTCTTCGTAAGTAAACCGCTATTTTTAATCACATTTTAAAAGACAAAAATGGTTTACTGTGGGTCATCATTAAAATATAGACATATACTGTTTTGAAATTTTTTAGACCTTTTTGAGATCTACAATTCTGTAGCAAGTTAATTTTGTATATCTCTTGAGGTTTAGTCAGCGTAAGCCATGTAAGTGACCGAATAGCGGCCTTTTTCGACTTGATTATAAAATGGCGACATTTCTCTACTATATTTACATTAAATATTAATGTTTTATATACCTGAGCCTTCTTCAAGAAATTCTCTAAATGATGGTGAAAACCGCATAAAATCTATTAAGTAATATAGAAGCGTTAGCCGAATGCACGCACGCACGCACGCACGCGACTTCGTTTTATACTATGTATAGAAAAACTCTCAATACAAAGTGAGATTTTATATAATCGTATTCACTCCTCATTCGTTGCCAACTAAACCGGGAGCCTGCATGCCAGTGTTTACTGCAGTTTATTGGCGAAGATTGTTCACGATAAAGTGAGCACATTTGAAAACAGACTTTATAAAATTAAACGCCTACAACTTAAAAATCACACCAGTTCCATTTCTGAAGCATGTTTACTTCAGTGTGTTTGTGTTATTAGAGGTCTTAATTATTTGCGCCCATAAAATTAATTTAAAGAAAATAAATACACAGAATTGTTCCGTATGGTTACCAAAGGAGTCGCCATGGACGAGAAATCTAAGGTTGTTAATGTACAATTACGAGGTTCCTGGTTCTGTTCCCAAATATGCCATGTATGTTTGCGACGTTTTTGAATACAGGTTTGCTTTAATCTGCTGCCTCTCCTCTGCCTTTATTGGTTGACTTACCAACATACAGTGAAATTAAAACCAAAAACAACTAGATCACGACTTTTTTTATATTTAATTTTAGTTATTATAGGTGGTTCACGGTAAAATGAGCACTTTTGAAAGCCCTGCTTAATATCTACTTGTATACAGGTTGTATATTCCTCCACCTTATGTAAAATTAACATTGTCATAGGCCTCGTTACTTTATTAATGCATCGGTTAACTGAAACTGTGAAATTATTAACAAAGTAAATACTTTACAAATCTGCTCATTTTTACACTTCGATGCATTAAAAAAAACAGAAAGTGAAAGAAATAATTTTAAGTCATCACAAATGGTTTACCTAACACGTTTTATTCGACGTTAAGAAATGGAACTACTTTCCATCCATCGTTACCAACTTTGCTGGGTGAATGTCACTCAGTGCTCTCGTTGAAATGTATGCATGCAGGGCCAATGACTTTTTTCTAAGTCATTTCAAAAGTGCTCACTTTATCAATGACTTTTTTCTAAGTCATTTCAAAAGTGCTCACTTTATCGTGAACAGCCTTTAATCATGCGTACTTGATTCTTATTGTGTTTGTATGTCGTTTATGTTTGAACCAGGGATGGGACAGGGTGGAACAAAATGTGTTATGTCCTTCTTCCTTTACTACAGCGTCGGGTCTGATGTTAACTATCGCCGGTTAGGCTAGTTCGACACTCATATAAACAAAGCGAGCCACCTTCCGCCCCGGTAATGCCATGTGCATCAGGATTCCAGGTTTTAACAACGTAAGAAATAATACAGTTTCTCTTTTTTTAGAGTCAAATCACTGCGAAGAAGAATTATTCCTCTTCTGTCACTGGAAAGCGGTATTGTAGCGCGAGTTATCGTGTATTTTATTCACCGAGAAAAAGCATGATGGAATATTTACGGTGGGCTATGACATGTTATCAGTAGCATGGTGGATATTTAGGAAAATGTATCATTATTACGTATAAACTGTAAACAATCAAGCTAATTTGTTGTACACCAAATATAGCTATTATTTGTCATGAGGTAAAAACACAAAGGTATTCCCTTCCTTTCATAGATTAAATTTTAGGGATGTTTGCGTAAATATGATACATTTCCTTAGATAATGAAAAGTATTAATTAGCAATGTTTTAGAAACATTAGGGCGTAGACTAGTATTACCATTATAGGTAAAACTAATTTATGTATTATACATTAAATCCGTTTGTTTATGGAAGTATCACAAACCCTACACCACTTTACCCCTAGAAATACGCCATTTACTACGTTAACAATAGCTCAAGTAACATTGGGATACGGTTTAAATATACAGAATATTTCATAATCCCTCTTAAACGTTTATGGGGTGTAGAGGGAATGTGGTAGATAAAAGTATTGCTGGATAAATGAGTAACTCACATCTGGGAACATACCGTTGAGGTGCTACAAGGATGGAACAAATCAAGTTTTAAAAAGTCCCTCCGCACAGTGGGCAACTAACTCAACTTGACAACGAACGATGTCTGACGCCACATGTTGTCTGTTTACAATCTCACGTAATTCTTCGACCGTCACTCCACTTGTCATTCGGTCATAGACGAATCCAGTACAGTGCAGGATGGCCGAATACATGTTTGCCGAAAACGCAGACATGTTAATTTACGACGAAGTTCGACATAGTGGTACGGCTGCTCAACGCATGATTCAGCAAGGTTTTTCGCATCGCGTGACGACCTCCTCTGCATTCAATTTTTGCCAGGTTATTTCAATAGTTACGGGAAGCAGGTACCTTGAAAGATAACAGGGCCAACTTTTGTACTCCACTGAGGCTCTACACTCTCGACTTCGCAGAGGGAGGTACTTCATCGAGTTGAAGAGAACCAGTCGACGAGTACTCGAAACGTTGCACGTGCCATGACTCTCATCGCAGTGTCTGTCGTGTTCTGTTTGAACAGTATCTGCCTACGCCCTTACCACCTAGAGGACACACACATTGGGTACGACCGATTATGCGTCAAGTTTCAACTTCCATACTTGGTTTCTATGGCACAATCTTCCCCCCATGAAGTGCATATCACCAGGGAAGCTGTTTTCAACTGTCGAAACAGCCATATTTATGATGAAGAAAACTCTCGTCCCACTGATTTCAGTAACGGTTCGGCACCAATTTATAGGCAGGTAATATCGATGGTCGAATTGATCGTGTGATTGAGCCGTAAGTTCTTCCGCACCGCCTAACGGGTCCCACGTACTTGACACTCCTACAAGAAGTATTGGTGGATATCTTGGAAGATGTGCCACTGAATATTCGTGAGTAAATGTGGTTCTAATATGATGGCCCACCAGCACACTTTTCAGGTGCTGTCCAACATATTGACCGAACATTCGGGGAAAGGTGGATAGTTTGGGATATACAGATTGTTTGGTCGCTAAGATAGTCGGATTTAAGTCCTCTCGACTTTTCCTCGTGGAGCCACATGAAGAGTGTCGTTTACGAGACCCCTGTAGCGTCGGAGGGAAATTTTCTTGCACGAGTTATGGCTGTGCCAGAAGATATTCAGCGCATACCAGGTATTATTGAGCGTTGTATGTGAGCATGCTTCGCAGATACAGTGAGTGCATGGAACACCACGGTGACCACATCAAGCAGTTCTTGTAGTGCTAGTTGTTTTAGGTGACGAGGGAGTTTTGAACTCCTGATTCGTGTCATCTCTGTAGCGCAGAAACTGTGCGTTTTCAGACTTGGGTTCCTCATCAAAAATTAATATGCTGCGTGCCCTCTAAAACTCACTCTGTATTTTATGGAAGCTCTGAATATTTTATCAACATACTCCCTAATAGGAAATATAAATAGTGCCATATTCAACTCTTGACAACGCTTAACATCACGCTTGTGAATTTATAATTTATTGTTTATTTATATTGCTAGAATTCTCTCTGTGGCGGCTACTAGTGAGTAGATTTTTCTGCCTTATTGTTAGTTATCGTCTGGTTATTTTAAAAAGTCCAGAGTCCAAGCAATGGATAACAAATGCTTGACAAACATTTCTGAAGCTGTATTATTCCTTCAGTGCTGTGAACGAATATTTTGTGAGAAAGTTTAGTCTGATATTGCTATCTCGACCAGTATCGGCTAAAAGATTGATTGTTGATTGTTTTCCTTAAAGCCAATATTTTGGAAGTTAATACATAATATTGCATCAAAATAAGACATAAGTATATTTTATAAATAAAAAGTTTTTCATTTCCGTATACGAATTGCCTGTTAACAGTAAAATAAGCAATTTTGAAAGCCCTGCGGAAGATCTACTTGTATGCCCGTTGTGTGTTCCATCATATGTAAAATTAACATTGTCATGGGCCTAATTACTGTATTCATGCGTCTGTCAAGTTAAACCGTGAAATTATTAGAAAAGTAAATATTTTACAAATGTGCTTAGTTTTACATTTCGATGCATTAAAAAAAAACAAAGCGCAAGAAATAATTTTGAATTATCACAAACGGTAACCTAACACTTTTTATTCGACGTCAAGATAGGGAACTACTTTCCATCAATCGTTACCAATTTTACTGGGCACGTGCCACTCAGTGCGCCCATTAAAATACGTGCATGCAGGGGGGCAGTGACTTATTCCTAGGGTTCATTTCTAAAGTGCTCACTTTATCGTGAACAGCATTTACCAATGTGATATACGTTAACAATTTATTTCAACGTGATTTTCATTGAGACAAGGTACATTTCTCGTAGCATAAAACAAAATACATGCTAGTGTGAAATACAGACTTACCTGTTTGATGAGGAAGCCGCCACGACAATTCTGAGAAACGGGCAAGGTGGTAGTCCACACGAACTGCGTGTTCGGTGGCAGACTTTCCTTGAACAACTTCATCACACGCACGAGGTTTCGCTTGTAAGCCGACACACCGTCCGGCCCCCACCTGGAACACGTTACGCTTACAGAAATATTTTCCAGAAGATTGCATTACTCTCGGTGAACTCGTATTGAAACATCTAACGTAAAACATCGAATTATAAATTTATTCAGCCCGGTACAAAGTAACCCCTAGACGTGTACAGCAATTTTTCGTCTCAGGCGTTCCAAAAAGAAGTAATTTTTTTTGTGTGAAATTTCCGTACGAATTTCTTACAACACGGACACTTTGGATCCTATGAAAAGGGTTTTAATAGAACCGCGACACAAGAAGCCAACCAATATCATTGTCCAGGGAAAGGCGATGCCCGTATTAGCTATATATTCTAGTATTCCACAGCGGCGACCATGATTTCACATATTCTACAACCTGCCAGACGTGAAGGAGTATATTCGGGATGGCATGTTAAAGCGGTTAATAAACATATACTAAGGACAATTTCAGTGGTTGTAAGAAATCAGCCTTGATACTGTCGGTTATATTATTGTTGATAATGCTACTGGCAGGACAGCGAACAGCATTTTTATAATTGGTGATATCGCCGGAGCCAAAAAAAAAAAGACTTTTCTTGCAACACCCAAAAATCAGAAATTAAATCGGTCGTAAACGGATAAATACTATTTTTGAAGCAGTGAAGAGAATTCCATTGCATTTGAAATGGCAGTTAAATAGAGCAACAGGCGCTGCCGGAGGCCTCGTTCATCCCCCCTCCTCGACGCTCAGAATCTTCGGTCAGCCATTCCAGCGACCCGTGACTCTAGAAATTATTTTAATAAAAAATTAAAAAGTATCGGCCCACCTCCTTGCAATTTTAATAATTATATCGGATTTAGAGTGCCGCCACAGATTGCAAGTCCATCAAATAAAATAAGATATTTTAATAAAAAATTCATGAATAATTTTGGCTTGCCACTTCGGTACCCAATATGAATTTTGATCCGCCCTTCGGAAACAAAAAAAAAGTACCAATATTCGCATTAAACTAAAAAATACATATATCTTTAGAAATCCGAAATAGCGGGCCGAAATTATTTATGAATTTTTTTTTTTCATTAAAATATATTTTTTTTATTTAATGGAATTGTGATCTACGGTGGCGTGCCGATACTTTTAAACTTTTTATTAAAATAATTTTCGTTAAAATCATTTCTAGGATCACGGGTCGCTGGAATGGACGGCCGTTAGTTTGGGTTAGCGACGAGGGGAGAGATGAACGAGGCCGCGGGCATCGCCTGTGACGTCATGGCAGACGGCACCACAGCCAGCAGGCCTTGTCCCAAAGTCGCCCCTTCTACAATACTGAAGAGTCTGTACAGTAAGAAGCTAGAATAACGTGGTCTTCACTGTTTTATTAAGACCAGCACGGGGAAAGGACATGGCACTTCGCCGTCACCATATCATGCATAAATAACACGACAGCGACTTCTGAATAACTAAACCAACACGAGAAATTATCGTAGCTAAACAGTGTATAAAGGCTGTTCATGAGAAAGTGAGCAGTTTAGTAAATCAACCTTAGAAAAAAATCACTGCTCCTAACTTCATATATTTTAACGGCCGCACTGAGTGGCATGCACCCAGTAAAGTTGGTAACGGTGGATGGAAAGTAGTTCCACTTCTTAAAGTCGAATAAAAAGGACTAGGTAACCATTTGTGATAACTTAAAATTATTTCTTTCGGATTATGTTTTTTAAATGCAGTGAAGTGTAAAAATGAGCAAATTTGTAATGTATTTACTTTCTTAATAATTTCACAGTTTCATTTGACCGACGCATGAATAAAGTGATGAGGCACATGGCAATGTTAATTTTACATAAGGCGGAAGACTACGCAACGTGTATACAAGTATATCTTAAGCAGAGCTTTCAAAAGTGTTCATTTGACCGTTAACAGCCTGTAGAAATAACACACTGCGGTCGGTCAGTATGGTTGGTATAAACGCAGACGAAGAGAATAGTGACTGAAGCCTCGTCCGCAATCGACGTAGCTTGACGTAACGTAACGTAAGTGGGCGTAGAAACTGTCAGCTCTCCACGGTCGGCGATACGTAAACGAGAGTAGATTTGCGAGTCACGCACAATCAGACGCTAGATTCATGTGGCCGCCGAGACAAAACGGTTGGCCGTAATAAATTTCCCACATCCAGTTTCCACGTCTCTAGACAATCTCTGCGTGAAAACTCGCCGTTGTGGTACCACGGTGTATATTTATTTGTTGAATGCCGAGTTAAACTGTGCCCTCGCTTTCACTTATATATATTGTTCACGAAAAGTTTAGCATATTCCCCGTTCGCCAACTAAAGTATAACACGTTCGTTCCTGGTAGGAGTGGATCGTGCGTACTTTGTGTGAATCATGTAGACATTGGCGTCTTCCCCCTCCCGCAACACGTGTACTGCACGGTACACAAACTCAGAATATTCAACCCCAGGCTTTAAAAACTGCCGCAGTTGCGGAGTGGGACAATTCGCATGAGGAAATGCTTCATGATCTTGTTTTTGGCATGTCTCGTATACAAGCGTGCCTCCGTATTCGCGCAAGGTCCTACACGTTATTGACGTTACTGACGTTTGTCAGCGCATCTTTTAAGACCTTTTGTTTTCTTATTGAAACTGACGAGATGCCTTTGGTTTAATTGTTTTCCATTTCACGCCTTTTATTTGTTTCATACTGGGATGTTTTAAACGAGTATTGAGTTTTTTTTCCAGTCTATGTGCTAATAGGAGCACAACAAGAAAATTAAACTACTTTTATTCAATGTAGCGTCCTGGATTCTAATATATATGTTAAACTTCTTGTGAGCAATATATATGCAATGATTACACTCTTGTGTTTGAATGCGTGTGGTCAAGCTGCAGCGCCTGTTTGTATTTGCACAGCCATGCTCTAGATTGAAGGCAATGATACTGAGGGACGCGCCCAGGCCAAAGTTCAACTTGATTGGTAACGCGTATAAAAATGAGAACGACGGTGATTAACACTTTTTTATTTGTCTGCTAATAACAAGGAAAATATGGAAGGTCATAATCAGCAGTGTTTTTTTTTTTAAATATGAAACTCAAAAATTTATACGTTTTTATTTTATCATTAAAGTGTTGCCTACCTACCTAGTCACGTTGCAGTGCCCCAAGTGACAGGCTGGTGATCTAAGAAAAGGTTCGTGTTGATATCTTTTGTATGATACTTGCAATATGGTTGGTGAGTAAATAAATATTGCCATTGACGAGTTATGTCGCCAAGGGATTGCAGAAGGTGGCTATAAGAAACATACATGAGAAAAAGCCAAGACATGGCTGTCGTTAAAAGATATGTAAAACATTCTATTAAATCCGAACGAACAAGCAATAAGCATAAGGCAACGTATGATTGATACTCGTCCTGGTTTATTCCATAGAATTTGTTTTTCTCGACGACATAGTTCTGCAATGGCGTACAGCCGTAGTAATATTTAATTTAATCAAATTCGTATTTCGGGGCGGCGGTGTCTGAGCGGTTAAACTGCTCGCCTCTCGCCAAGGCGAACCGGGTTCAAACCCGAGCCGGGCCGCTCCAAGATTTTCGCGAGCGGTAATCTTGCACCGGATGATGCAGCTGGTCGGATGGGTTTTCTCTGGGATCTCCCGTTTTCCTCACCCTTACATTCCGGAGCTGTTCCATCCTCACCTCATTCCACCCTCATTGGCTCTCGAGACCTCGTTAATACTACACTACGCTACACTGGCTAACCTGTTTAGCTTATTTATTTCTCCTGCTAATTCCAGTGCAGAAAATTCAATATCACGCACGCCAAAGAGTAATTATTCCCTCAACTCTATTCAAAATTACTGCGTTGGATTTAGGAACACTTCATTCCAAGCTGGTCCTCTCTCTGGTGTAGCTCCCCCAGATTTAACTGATCGTAACTTGAACGCAACAATTGTAAATAATGAAACTGTGGCTAACATATTCCCAGGTTTAGTCAGTAATTTGGCTCGGTAGCTAATGACACAAGATCCTTCGTCGGTAATAGTGCATATGCTGCAGCCAATGGATAGCCGTTTTGAAGCAAGTCAACAGCAAATTACTAGCCAGTTAGAGTAGCTCTGCAATTGCGTAAAGCCGAAGTAATTTTTCCTTTTTAAAAATAAAGGTTCGAATTTCGTCGCCACACGTTTATTTTTCTTGTCGGATGCACCCCTCGGGTTGCCTAACCCGGGCCTATAGAGCGCGCGGCCCTGATGTTTGCAGAATGGCCGGTATATTGCTCAACCGTGAAACTTTGGGAACTTAGTGGAGGAGTGGTGGCATGGTAAGTGTGGCCCGAGGGTGAATGCTAAGGGTAGGGAACGCAGAGGAAGTTAGGACTAGGGAAGTCCAACCCTCGAGGAGTTTGCCAACGGCTATGTGTAGACTGAGCGAAAGGGGTGATGGAAAATGTCAAATGTATAACATTTTTAAGCACTAGCTTTCATGTGCTTCTTCGTACGCATGACATTAGGATCTGGAATCGCTCTTGGGAAGGAAATGAGGACAGCCCGTAGACAAGAAGAAAGAAGAAATGACGGAACTTTTTTTTTAACAATGCTTTTTTTTATGCAGTAATCCTAGGAAAAGTTTAATCCAGTACTTGTGCATATCCCTGGACATCATATTTTCGGAACCGTTTGGGATATCTCGATGAAGTTGATCCTGAGGTTATGTATATATATATATATATATATATATATATATATATATAATGTGTGTGTGTGTGTGTGTGTGTGTGTGTGTGTATATTCGAGGTCAATACTGTCAGTGGTTTTTGAGTTAAACCCGGTCGGACAGACACGAAAAATAATTAACATTAGATATAGCTTAGTAATCAATTGTACTATATGAAAAAATAATTAAAAGTGGAAAATTCGAAAATCACGGACAGGCACTTCTATTTTATTTAGTTGCATTGGTATTGCAGCGTGTTGACTGCTGCATTTGTATATTTTGTACGTAATAATTTAGCGCACAATTAGGATATATCTCACTACAGGCTGTTCACTCTAAATATAACACTTTTGAAATCAACTTATTAACGTCACTGCTCCGCACTGCTTATATTTTAACGGGCGCACTGAATGGCATGCTACCAGTAAAGTTGGTAACAACGGGAGGGAAAGTAGTTCCACGTTTTAACCCTGAATTGAGGTAAACAATCGCGAATTCTGAAATATTTCTTATGCTTTCTGTTTTTTATGCATCGAAGTGTAAAAATGAATAGAAAAGTAAATATTTTACCAATCTAATAATTTCAGTTTCACTTGACCGACGCATGAATAAATTTATAAGACCCATGGCAATGTTTATTTTACTTATGGTGGAATAATACATAATATTCATACAAGTAGATATCAAATAGGGCTTTAAAGAGCTCAGTTTACCGTGAACAGCCTATAAGTGGGCTGATTTCAAAGAAATGAAGTCTGCTCAGTAAATAATTATGTTTTACTTCATATAAAGTTTTTTTATACTACAAAAACCGTTAATTAAAACAGTTTTTAATATAGCAGCTTCAAAAGTATTCACCGAGTAAAAAAATGTTGATTATAGCATTATAGTAAGATAGGAGTAAGAACGTTGTGGTTGAAACCGTATGAATAAACGTTTAGTTAAGAGATTTGCGCGAATCTTAACAACGAGGTCTTGAGAGCCGATGTGGTGTAATGGAACAACGTCAGAGTGAAGGGGAACGGGAGATCACTGGAAAAACCCGCCGACCAGCGGCATTGTCCGGCACGATTCCCACTTGCGAAAGTCAGGGTAGTGGGCCTGCCGCGGATTGAACCCGGTTCGCCTTGGTGGGAGGCGAGCAGTATAACCACTCGGACACCGCGGCCCCCCTGAATAAAGGTGTCTGATATCCAGGAACATATACAGGGGAGAAAAAAACATTTGTTCCATGGAAAAATAAAATACAGAAAGGAAAGAATTTGATAGCTTTTCACTGATTTAACACTTGTGTTTAACGAAAAAGAGTGAATATTCAACACAATAAACAGTTTTGCCGACTCCAAGTACAAATGAAACCAACAGGCAAATAACACACTTAGAGGAGAGCAGATATAAAATAAATTACTCGGACACAAACCTCTATGACATGGGGCATGCTCTAGCTACCACAGTGAAGAAGTTGCTCTTCATACGAACTATTCATTAGTCTGATTCACATTTGCGTTAACACGGAGCTCGCTGCGGTAACTTTATCTTCAGACGTTGAATTAAGAGCGACGTAAAGTTGAGGTTTCCATGCGAGAAGGTGACCCATCTTCCACATACGTAGTTTTAGCCAATCCGATTCAAGGCACTGTCCTATTGCTTTTTGTATTAATATTTATCCCAACCAACTATCGCTATACATTTTTACTTTCAGCTTCCACCATACATGAACATATATTCATACATTTAAATTTTACCTTGATTGGAACAGAGTTTGAAGTTTGTGTGTATTTGATCGATTTAACAACTACTCATATGTATTATTTACTGCATACACACACTAGCCTTTCTCTGAATCCAGGTACAGCACTGGATTATAAAGATAAGTAGATGAGCTATTCTCAACTCTCTTGTGAATAGATCTACGATTCTATTGAAAAAATTTACCTAGCGTAAACGCGCAGTTTTTGTGGAGCACGTTGGGATAACTTCAAAATGAATTGGTCTTCACCGATATTTTCAAGATCTTAATACGAACGTGTTTAAAATAAATTGAGTAACACAAATTGTTTTTCCTTGTCACCTGTCCTTGGGGAAACAAGTGTTTGTTCTGTTTGTATCTCGGCAGGACATAAGAATTGTTTTTATTAAATTCTTTCTAACGACTCCTGACGTAACAAGTATCTACATTAAGCTCCGATATGATTTCAATTATTTTATTGTTAATGGCGGTGCTTTAAAAAATGGGACTTAATTCTAACTTTCAAAGTAAATGTTTTCTTTGTTATATTTAAGCACTGTGCTCAATGAAATAAAAATAAATTCACAATGAAAGAAGGCATAGTATTCATTTGTTCTACTTTACGGTTTCAGCATAGTGCGTTAAGGGCAATCGTTGCCGACGTAAGACGTAAAAACACAATTACGTTTTCCTGCATGGTGAAATAGTCAAGATATGTTTTGAATTGTAAGAAACGGCGGTTGTAATACTACATTTTATTTTATAATTGATTACAATGCTGTAAAACTACATACAGCTGCCATTTAGAAAATTCAACGGTCCATTCCTATTATTTTTACTATTAAGAATAATTTTCAATGTTACAATCAACAACAGCACTATTCAGTGTTCTTGTTATGTAGCTTCCTGCCATGGTACAAATACCTACTATTTTCCAAATAAATTACTAACAATAATTTTCAGCGTGTATATATTTTTTTTTTACGTGAAACTTGTTTTCAAGTAATGTGTTTCTTGAAATTGGATGTTAATAGGTACAACACTTGGTTACGCTGACTGTAAATGTTAAAGTTTAAATTGGAATAGGGGCTAACATTCTCATTACATGGACCCTTATTTTGAGATTCATACGCCAAAATATGTATATTTACATTCTATATAATAATTATATAATTTTCTTACTTGCAATAACGTATTTTCCCACCTAATTTTTTCATGTTACAGAAATAAAGTTATAATTTTCATGCTCAAAAATTAAGAAAATACCTTATTGGTATTTAACGTTATTAACGAAAAGTAGAAAAGTAAGTTTTTTTATTCCAGCATACAGATATTACTCGTAATATCTCTCGCAGAAAATTGACACATTTATCATTCTAACTAATTGTGTATGGTCGCGAAAATTCTCAATCTGGATTTTTTTGTGCGAGCTAATTTGGGACAAACAAATAAAAACATTCAGAATATTTTACTGTAAATAAGGGAATTTTCCCATACTACTGATTCATCGCCGTCTCGGTATTTCTTTAAAATTACTTTTCATAAAACAATATTGTAATATATATGATTTACGGAAATGCCTCTCAGCTCCCTGCTACACATCAGTTACTGCTCGTGTTGAGTTTATTTGTATAGCACAAAACAAGTTTATAACTTTGTGAAGTATTAATTCCAAAACCGTTGAACCTAATGTTTTAACTGCATTTCTTATGAAGGATGATACTATTAAGATCTAAGAGTTGAAAACTAGTTAACACATAAATTACATATAAAAGTCTTGGGTAGCAACTCCCTGACAATCCCTACTAATCACAGTATATTAAAAAACATAAAAACTATTATATCTAGTATATTTGTTATTATTACGTCCATAAATTAAGAGTAAGTGAGAGGGGAGGTAATGATCCCTCATTTGTCTTTTCATGGTGACTATGGACTGAAGATGAGGTAGACCGCTTATTCGTCTTCTGCGCAGGTACCCAACACTGACCTACCTCAAACGAACACAACTGTCAGTCAAATGATCGACAGTGATAGATGTGTTTGTTTGCATCGTCATTTTTAAATGACAAGCAATATTGTACAAATAAAATTTGAATTGAATCAGACTACAGTACAAATTAGTTAAACGAAGTATTTAAAAAAAACTTATTTTGTAAACAGTATTCTAGCCTCAAATCCAATCCACGCCGTTTTTTGCTTGTGTTGGTAGAAAAGCAGCTCAATGTTGGGACACGGAGATTGGTTGTGCGCAGCCAGCGAGATCTGCTTACCTCATCTCTAGTCTGTGGTCTGATTCACCACAAACTAACCACGCAAATACTTCGCAAATTCCCCGCATTTTGTCAGATATGGTGCAAGTGAAAATAATCCACCAAACATGACATACATTTGCAGACGAGTATGAAGCGAGTTTAGATTGCCTGCATGTGCCCTTATCGTTGTTCCCATATTAGGAAATTTACGCATAGGACCCAAGGCTTTAAATAACTTTTTTTTTTCCCCGGAAAATTCTGGGAAGTTAATGAAAACCTTTATTTTGCTGCGGCGCGCCATTCCGAATTAAAAACTTCGCCACCGGGCGGTAGTCGAGGATCGCCGTAAATTCCGCGCGTCCTTTTCCGCGAACTTTTCCGCAGTTTCAATTACGAGCTGAGTGTGAACTCTCTCCGGGCATTGCGGCATTTGGCGGGACCTGGGCGATCGCCAGCTCATTTTTTTCCAAGCCTAGCTTCACCGAGGCTGAACCCCCAAGTCTCCCGGCTCTTTTTTTTTTCTCTCAGACCTCCGTTTTGGACAAACAGGCGACACCATTACGGTAATGTCTCATTTTCTTTTCGAAATTTGTTTGTCTGAGAGAGGTTTTGAAAAATCCCCCTTAATGCAGTTGTCAGTTGTCAACTCATTATAGTTTTCAAAATATAACACTCAAATTCCAACACAAGAGTGTTATAGGCAGGTTCAAAAAGTTGAATTACAAGAGTCTAAGCGCGGCATACTGCAATTGTGTTACAAGCTACGAAAGGAACAAAAACAAATTTTCCTATACAATTTATGGTTTAAACTATTTATTAAATGAACAAAAATATATTAATGACAAGTATGACTCCTATGTTCAACGAAATTCAAAGTGCCAATACTCGCTCACCTGTTTATAAATCGCACTCGTGCTGTATCGGTATGTTCTGCACACCACACAGATTGCATTAAATGCAATTTGATTGGAAAAAAAAATTCTAGGAGCAAAGCTGCATAATTCGGGAAATTGAGACTTTTGAGTGTCATATTTTGAAAATTATAATGATTTGAAAACTAATAACTGCATTTAGAGGGCACTTTTCGAAAGCTCTTTCAGATAACCAAATTAAAAAAAAAAGTGAAATATGACCTTAAGACTTTCCGTCGATAACGCCGTTCTCGAAGCTAAGCTGGTCCTGGCGCACGCGATTCATCGAAGTGATTTCTTAATTTGTAACTCCTCACATGATATAGGATTCATTGTTTTTCTTGTTTATTAATGTGTTCAAATAGAAAACTGCGTCTATAGCAACACTGCGGTACATACATAACTGAATTACAAACTCATAATTATGTTACAGTATCGATTCTGCCAAATGCTGGTATAGGCTGTTCACGGTAAAGTGAGCACTTTTGACGCCGTAGCTACTTGTTCCTTTTAACCATTTTTAACCTTTTCACATAAATATTGCCATGTAAGTAATGCAGTAAACACAGCGTGCGTATTCCACAGCACTTGAAAGTTAACACCCAATGCTATAATAAAATATATTTATTGACTATTGGTCCAGTTGAGAGGGCTTTAAAAAGTGCTCACTTTACTGTGAATAGCCTATAGGAATGGTGTACAGTAGTGTAAATTCAATAGCTGGTTCACTATAGACGTATGTGAGAGCTGGGTAAAGTGACCATCAGCTGTTACTCCACTGGAGAGTGCTGCAGTCTGGTGGTAAGAACGTGAAACAGGAGGGCAGCCCGTAAGTGTTCTGAGAGCATCTAAACTAGTTGCCTTATAAGTTGTTAGTTCTATTTTTTTCTATTCATGTCTAATGTGTTGAAAACTGTTAATTTTATCTCGGTATAATTGGGTTTATAATAATTCATTATAATCCCTCTAAAGGATTACGTATTAGGCTTTAAAAGCACGCATCATAAAATTTAGCTTATTACTTAGGTTTGACTTTAGATATGATTTTGTGTAGTGTCGTCCAAGAGGGCAAAGAGCCCAGCAACCTAGTTTGAAAGAAGCCACGGTGGCTGAGCGGTTAGCACGCTCGCCTCCCAAGGCGAACCGGGTTCAATTCCCGGCCCGGGAATCGTCCCGGACGATGCCATTGGCCAGCGGATTTTCTTGGGGATATCCCGTTTCCCCCGCCCCTTCATTTCGGCGCCGCTCTATACTCACTTATATCACCCCCATCGGCTCTCAAGACTTCGCTGTTGAGAGCCGCCCAAAACTCTTCGGTCTTCATCTAGATTGAACTAACGGGTTGAAGCATTCACCACTAGTGTGCCATGATTGCAGTTTACAAAAGGAGAGGCGCAGTATTCGACATGAAAGGTAACGCTAGGAGCATCGCTGTTTCTTCCATCAAACAGCCGAAATAATAGGCAAAATGTATTTTCCAAACCCTCGGTAATGGTCTAAGCGTGTTTGTATTGGTTTGGTGACTTGCTGCTATTTAATTCAGGTTTTTAGCGGACGAATGTAGATTATTACTTATCAAAGTTGAGATTTGGATTTGGGCGGCTCTTAACATCGGGGTCTGGAGAGCCAAGGAGAGTGAAGTGAGGTGAGTGCGGAGCAGCGCCGGAATGCAAGGGCGGGGAGAAACGGGAAATCCCCGAGGAAACCAGTCGACCAGCGGCATCGTCAGACACGATTCCCACGTGCGAAAATCCGGGAGCCACTCCACCGGGAAGCGAACCCAGCGAGTAGTCTGACCACTACACCACCCCCCCCCCAACCCCGTTAAGCCTGAAGCACTAAGTGGCCAGTCAGTGAAAACTTTATCCGACACAGCAACGTAAATTAGCGGTTTGGTAAACAAATATTAAAAATTCAATAGAATAATAATAATTTGCAATACTTGAAAACCAACTGCATCCTCACAAACTTTGTCTGTTTACTCTACAACCGCTCGTCCAAGAGAGTTGCGTTAAGGCTTTTTATGTACACTAATGTACACATGATTATGACGTCATTAAGTGATAAAACACTGAGGGTTACACAAATTTGTTGGATTGCATGCCAACCCCGTTTTCTCAATGAATGATGATCATGCTATCCAACAACCGATCGCAGATATCAGATCTCGATTAAAGACAACATTGTTCACGTAATGTGTAATTATTTTGAATTAAAACCATTAGAGATATCTATTTCTCAAGGGCACGCGCACCTCCCTATAGTGTTTCTGTAGGACATGGGTCGTGTAACGTTTGCAATCTCGTTTCACATAGGAAGTCACGTCACGGGGTTTGTATCTGACGTGTATGATCAACCTGTTTAAATTATGAACACGGCGTGAAAGGCATATCGTTGTTATTACCTGACCGTAAAGATAATTCCCCTTGTTCTTTTATTTATCCATTCTACTTACAATTAGCAATTCCTAAGAAGCGAATGTAATAAATTTTTCTAGCTACACCTAATTCATCCATAAGAAAGGGATTACGGAGAGGGGCAGCGAAATAAGTCGGCCTTATTCTCATACTCTGAGCAATGATTTTCAAAGTGGGGGGGGGGGGCACCCCCCAAAGGAGGCATGACGACACACTAAGGGAGGCGCGGACGCCGAGCTGTTTCGAAATTATACGCAATCTCGGAAGAAACACGATTTAAAAAGGTTTTTGAGGATACTATCACTAAGACAAAAATATCAAACCATTTGCAGCATCTGAGCGACTAGTTCAGGCATTACTTTCCTAACTCGTGCGATAATAACATTTGTAGATTAGCGACTGATCCTTTCCACGTGAACATACACACTGCCAGAAACCCTTCAAAGCAGGCGTTGGAAACAAAACATGATTCTGCTGCGGAATACGATTTTGAGAAGATTTACAAAACATTGCTTTGGGTCAAGTACTTCAGAGCTTATCCCGACATAGCAGAGCAAGCGCTACGATTGTATTTACCTTTTTCAAGCACCTATTTGTGTGAAAGGGTGTCTTGAGCAGTAGTAGCAATACAAACGAAGTATAGAGGCAGCATGCAAGCTCATCTATCTCATTGTTTGATTTGTTCACCACCATTTGTGTTCAATAAACATTACAATTTAATGATTAAATAAAACATTTAAGACTTTTATTCGTTTTTGTTTTACCGTTATTATAATAAATTTTTGACTAGAAGGGTAAAAAGAGGGGAGGGGGCCGTAGTTATTTATTTTTTTGCAGAAGGGAGGCGTGATGAACTAGAGTTTGGTAACTGCTGTTCTAGAGGGTGGACACTCGCCCCCATATTGCTGGATCAGGTGGCATCTTGAGCTCACATAACACTATGATTCCAAACTGATGATAAAAAGAAACTGTGAAGTTGCTTTGTAGCCACAACGTATAAACAATAGAGACGCAATTGGATAGTATTACATTTAATGGGTATGGTCGAAGTAACAACCCACTGCCGACGGGGGAAAAAAAAAAACCTGAAGAATGCTACACAAAGTGAGCAGGCATGAGGAAAAATAGACGACCATCACAGAAAGTCGATTAGGTAACTACAACAAGAAGAACAAATTAATTTTTTTATAAATATTTATAATTAGTTTAATGACACTAGCGATTTGCATTTTGGAAGAAATCTATGCTTTATTAATAAAAGTGAAATTTAATTTGAAATTATGTATTTTGTATTTGTTATAAAGAGTGCCAATTGGCACTGTGATTATAGTTTTATTTTTTAAATTTGCTATCACTATCCCATTAATGCATGTAGTAAAATTATTCTATTATCTTAACTGTAAGACTTGTCGGAAATAAAAACGCGAACTCCAACAGTCCTGTAATATGGTATAAGGATGTTTAATAAGGACGTCTGTCATTTGGAAATATTAACTCGGTTAAAATTCAGTATATAAAATGGATTCACCAAATGTTCTCAAGAAGAAATTATGAGATGGAATCAAAAACAATATTTTATTAAACTTGCATATCTTCATGCTGAAAGCAACACAGAATAAAATTTCCAATCTCCAAACGCACTAAAACACTTTTGATTTAAACATACCATCAAACACTAAATAATATAGCAAAAAAAAAAAAAGTTTCACGACTATCGAATAACATGCTTATCTAATTTTTAAAGAGAATACTTATAATATATACGAAAATAGGAACAGAACTGACGATATCCACTGTCTAGGTGCCAATACTGTCTCACAAATAATAACTAGAATTGTTAACTCTTTAGTAGTACTTTAGAAAACACGCAATATAAGTTAATTCTCCACAATACGAACAAAATTACAAACCACTTCCCACTTCATGAAGTAGTACCAGAGAAACAAATTGTAGAATTTCCATAGAACCACTATTTTTAAATCTCTGTCTTTTCTGGCAAATCTAGTGGAGCGTTTCCTAAAGAACCAATCGCTGAACTTCGTATGTTGAAAGCTTCCTTGCTTCCTCGTTTAAAAGGATTCAGATGTCGACTGTGCTACACGTCGTCTTGATGGAATCAGTGGATTACTTTTATGTTGCCCGGAGTAAAGAAGATGATCTTCTTTCTTGGGAACGAGAATTCGTTTCAGCACTGATATCTTCGTCAGTTCAGTACCCGAAATTAAAATAACGGGCATAAAAGAAAAAAAATTATTATCAAATTCAAAAATACTTTTATTTTGCGGAGCGTTTAATTTATAACACATTTGTTCAAAAATATTCTCAAATAACATTTATTAATATACCTCGTGTTTCGTAAAAAAGTATTCCCACCTTTGACTTCCAACAATTTTAGTAGTTCTTTTTGCTGTGGTTTTAGCACGTTCTTCTTGTTAGCTATTGCGTTCTTATCATAAACTGCGTACTAATTTGCTTTCGTCATTTTCTTTGACTGTTCCGCTGTTGTATACCGACCAAAACCTGTTTATAAGTGTTAACAAAACTGCACTTTGCAAGTATTTTCTCTGTGTTCAAGGACGACAATTGCGATTCATTCAAAATACCTATTCATTTTTATAAGCCACAAAAATGCGTGGTTCTGCGCTCTCTCCTCTTTCATTACCAAAACCCTCCCGAGTCAGATGACTATTTGACGAAACGAGGAGAATCTACCTTAACGTTTGACCAGCATGCTACTTTCTCAGCCAGCGGATGGGAGCTGTTTTCGGCAAGTTTAACGTATCACCAAGTAAATACTAATAGATATCTTCTTACAATTTCTGAGCATTCAGCATTTGCTACGTAGTGAAAGTTTACGCATATGAAATGTAGCATAGTGTTCGGTTTACTTAATATTTTTAAGTAATTAGGCTACTTCGGCTACCTCCACACACAGTACCTTCATTTGAAATGTAAATGTGTTATAAAGGTTGTTCACGGTAAAATGGGCACTTTTGAAAGTCCTGCTTAAGATCTACTTGTAAGCACGTTATGTATTCTTCCGCCTTATGTAAAAATAGCATTGCCATGGGCCTCGTCACTTTATTCATGCATCGGTCAGATGAAACTGTGCAATTATTAGAAAAGTAAATATGTTACAAATTCGCTCATTTTTACACTTCCGTGTATTTAAAAAAAGAACATAAAGCGAAATAGGTAACTATTTATGACAACCGAACTTCTTTAACACTTTTAATTTGGCGTTAAGTCATGGGACAACATTCTCCCGATCGTTACCAACTATACTAGGCACATATCACTCGCTGCGCCCGATTAAAATATATGCATGTAGGAGCAGTGACTTTTTGCTACGGTTGATTTCAAAAGTGCTCATTTGATCGTGAACAGCCTTTACAAATACGCTACACTGAATGAACATGAAGCTGCCCCAAATGATGATATGAACGTATTTCAGGTCTAAAATGCCAAGGAAACTTAAGTGGTTATCTATGTTCCTGTCGATAGCGAAGATCTTGCAGAAGCTGTCATTATGTGCAAGATAAAAGCAATTTTCTATATCGCATTGTCTAGCTGCAGAGCAATTTGGTACTGACAAGATAAAAATATACAGAACACTGAGTGGAACTAAGCGGAAATATATGGAGGCCAAACAACGTTGACTGAAAATATCGAAGCAATTTTGAAAGGTGCGTTATTAGTGTGAAATTTAGATTGTAATTAAAATAGAACTTATTTTCTTGAAACTATCAGTACTAATATAATTGTTTATTGTAAGTACACTTCTGATATATTCTCAAATGTTTGTGCATGGGGTTTTCCACTATCCCAGATGGACGTGAGACTTATAAAAGAAAAGTACCTTGCTATTTCTGGGCATTCAGTTAAGGAATTAAAAAAATAACCTACTAGGGCTTGACTGTGAAAATATTTTCTTTTGCGACATAAAGAGAATTTAACTGGCAGCCTCGCTGAAGATATAGAGATCAAGAGCTGAGGTATTTGCAGATACAATAGACAAGTATTTTGATAACCTAGTGGTTAGTATGTCTGATTTATAACCTTGCAGAGTAATTAATTACAATGATACTTATATCGCAGATGCAGGAGCTGATCTAGATGTGGTTGGGGGGAGGGGGTATAATTTTCCCACTGTGCAGATACTTTAAATTCGAAGCACGGAAGGACAGTTTTTAAGGAAATTATACTGAACGAATCAAGTAAAATCTATATTTTAACTACTATGATATTATTTCATGTCAGTTCCAAGGCATTCACGTGATAGTTTCGTGTACTACTGAGGGTTTTGAAGAAAAAAAAGGGTGGGGCTCATCTCTCCTGTGATTCTCCCCCTCCCCCCTTACTTCGTGGCTATGCCCCTACGTATACAACTTTGGAGGGGGGAGGGGGCAGATCTGCAGACGTGGAAAATCTCTTGTGTGATGAAACAAATGTATCTCGGAAGGAATGTTCGAATTTTAATAAATATTATGAAAATCTTTGAGAAAACATAGCATCTCTTTTTGTAATGTCAAACATAAACTTAAGAATATGAAAAATCTTTATTATAACTTTTATGTAGGTACTAGCCGTAAGGTAAATATCTTTATCCTATTAAAATTGTATGTAAATTGAAGTAGTGATTTTTCTGGAATAGTTATAAAAATAAACATTTATATCACATCACGTCATACACTTTGTAATACGATACATGATTCACTACATAAATTTGTATCGTGACATCTCTTTTTGAGGGGTAAAATGACAGGTTGTTCTTATTTTTCAAAGAAGATGTGAAAACAACTAGGCTATATATTTTTTACTTAAAAGACGGTTATTTTTTTGTGGGGTGGGGGGGGGGGGGGAGGTGGAATACACGTTGATATTAGCAAAATGAAATGTTATTTCTTACTTTTCTGATAATAGTTTGGAACTCATCAATTTAATTTTTACCAACTGCAGGTGATTTCTGATAATTAGCGGCATTGGAAAGAGGAAAACTAAATTGGAAATATCTTTATTACTCATTAGTAATTAGAAAATCACATATCCTAGAGAATTCGACGTAGTTTCATTACAATCGTTTTAGATATATGTGAAGGCTCGTATTTGTTTGTATATAGTGCATAAAATGGATATAATTCTAATTGAACTGACAATATTTCATATTAATATAGTATTTTTATTTATATTTACTTAAAATTAGAACACAATCTTTTCACTGATCTGAGAGTTTTAGATCCTCAGTAACACCGACTCGAACGATTACCGTCGCGCTAAGTCGAGAGTTCACAATCACGAAACATAACTGGGATCGATTGCAGTATCAGGACTGCCTGCAAGAGTGCAGCACAACTTGGCTGAACAAAACGTGGTTGCAAAAATTTAAGAGAGATGGCGCGGGCATTGGCTTCGGTTAACCAGAATGTCGAATAACTGTAGAAATGTGACTTATCTTTTTCATGTGTACACGAGATCCGACAAATGCGAATATATTTTTTTAATACGATGTAAGAAATACAAAGTTATTATATCCGCTATCACGTGTTCATTAAGAGTCTATTTTATGCTATGCTCTTACTATCGGAAAGTATTGAAATTATTTTAACATGTAAATTCAACCGACTTGACCTACCAGCGTAATGTTACAATTACAAATAAATAAGTCGTATCATTTAAGAAGAAAAATTCGAATTTTATATATGTACATCCCCCCCGCCTCCCTTTTTTCCCCTTCACTCACCAAAACCACAATACATTCTAAATAGAATATTCGACTATCGTGGTAATTAAGATACAGTATAATGACACTAGAATTATTCGAATTTTTCTTATTAAATGATACGACTAATTTATTTTTAATTGTGACATTACACTGGTAGGCCAAGTCGGTTGTGTTTACATGTTAAAATAATTGGAGTACATTCCGATAATAAGAGCATAGCATAAAATATACTCTTAATGACCTGTATATATATGTGTGTGTGTGTATGTATATATATGTGTGTGTGTGTGTATGTATATATATGTGTGTGTGTGTGTATGTATATATATGTGTGTGTGTGTGTATGTATATATATGTGTGTGTGTGTGTATGTATATATATGTGTGTGTGTGTGTATGTATATATATATGTGTGTGTATGTATGTATATATATATGTGTGTGTGTATATGTGTGTGTGTGTGTGTGTGTGTTAGCACTGATTACAAATATTACGATTGTTGGGAAAATGTGCGTGTCTGCTGTCAAATTGTGGCTGGCTGATTGAAATGTTGCAATAACTAAGCTCTATAAATTGCAAAACACTATACAACGTTTATCTCAAGTGCCAAAAAAAAAGTTTAATTAATACTTCTACTACCGCAGTCAATAAGTTGCAATGACTGGTACTTCCAGTGTAGATAGAGAGGCATCACTGCATCCACTAACTTACCTGTCTGTCTGTACTAGGTATGAATAGTTTAATAAGTAATTCGAGATATAAACTAATCAATTGGGTAAGGGCCAAGCATGGTATTCAGTTACATTTTATCTTTAGTTTTTTTAATACCCGCATGGGGACGGTATATACAAAAAACCTTGGTGCTTAGAGTTCGTCCAGACGGAATATAAATTGTGGGGAAAAAAAACTTACAAATCCGAAATCCGAGGGATTAATTACACTTCTCAACCCTCCCCCTCCTCCAACACCCCAACAAGCTTTTATTTATTTTTGCCGATGGCGTCACCTATCCGTTTTAGTTTGTCACCGAATGTTGTGTACAGGCCGGGATATAATTGACATACACCTAACACATTCACAGTTATAGCGATAAGCGCATACAAAACGCAACACAAGCACAGTGGCCTGGCTACAATTGACATAACGATAATAATAATAGTTTGTTTATGTTGCTTCATTTGTACCGAAGGGAATAAGTTATGTGGAGTTGGTAGTGGTTTTCTGTCAAAAATAAATTTTTTAGACTTCGAGTTATCCGAGACGTGTTTTGAAAATTATAAACTATTTTAATTTCAAATTTTACTATTAACGTTTCCTAAAAACGTTACAAAACTTACATGGTTGCGATTATCCAGAAACAAACGAAATAAAATAACTGCCCAACGAATGAAGTCAAAATACACACTTTCTTGATTCGTAAATAAGTTTTTCATTTGAAAACGTAGCACAAGTATCGGGGCTTCTGATTGGCCGACTATTGACGACGCACCAGCGATAGTAACGAGGAAAGTTAAACCAAATTGAACTCGCCTTGTTACTGTAACTGTACTTAAGTAAGTGCTTATCGCTATGTGTGATTGTAGCCACTCTAACTGAAAACAGGCAGTTTAACTTTTATGTAAGTATATCGCTGTGTTGTGTTAGTGATGTTCTTATAGCAATTGTAGCCCGGCCTCAAGGCAAACTAAAAATAAAATTTGCGACCACGGAAACGCTCCCGTGTATTTGTATTTTGAAAATGAATTTTTGTCTTCAGATGGAATTAGTAATACATTTCGAAGCCTGCTGCATGGCAGGTTTAAGGAAAGCAAATATGTGAGTGTGAACACCGCTTCATATTAATGTTCGACTTCGTCCATTTGGAGAAATTCTTCGTTTTCGCGCCGTAATTTCGGATTCATAGCAATTACTCTACGATTACAGAAAATGTACATTTTACGAAATGTTTAATATTTTTGTGCGTAATTTTAATTGTGCACTATCTGCTTTTTGTGAAAAGTCGAGAACGTGTTTATATTTTATTAAAAAGTTCGACGTTTTACAACAAGCCGATAACACGCAATTAATATTACTCTCAAAAAAATTAAACGATTCGTAAAAGTTTCTTTAATCGTACATGAATCCGAAATTATGTTGCGAAAACGGCAAATTTCTGCAAAAGCGGGCGAAGCAGAGTTTTAAGCATGGTAGGGTATAACGAAAAAATTATTCTTATAATTATAGTCTAAGTATTATTATTAATTTCATTATTCACACAGATTATTTAAGGGTTCTGATTACCAAAAAGTTTAATTTTTGCATCGCAGCATTTCAGAATCACGATTGTACTATTTTTATGACGTGAATATAAAATAAATAAAAACATGTATACGAAATTCAAGAAGGGCGGTTGAAAGGTCATGCCTTCATGCATTTTAAGGAATGGTTAGGAAATTTTATTTTATGAAAAAATCGCACATTGCTACAAATAAAAAATATGGAAAAATTTCCTTATAAGGAACTGTTACATATTCCGAAAACTTTTACTGCCGTGATTTATGGTATTAGGCTGTTCACGGTAAAATGACCACTTTTGACATCAACATTAGAAAACAGTCACTACCCCTACCTGCATATACTTAAACGGGCGCGCTGAGTGACATGAGCCCAGTAAAGTTGGTAATGATGGATTGGAAGTAGTTCCATATCTCAGCGTCAAATAAAATGTCAGGTAACCATTCGTGATAACTCAAATTATATCTTTCACTTTCTGTTTTTTGAAGTGTAAGTTGAGCAGAAACATAGTTTTTTTGTAATAATTTGACAGTTGCACTTGACTGATGCTTGACTAAAGTGACGAGGCCCATGGCAATGTTAATCTTGCATAAGGCGGAAGAATACACATTGTGCATACAAGTAGAACTTAGCAGGGCTTTCAGGAGTGCTCATTTTACCGTGAACAGCCTTTACCTTATTTCAACGATAATTGGCTCACTTCGGCGAGTCAGTAATTTACTATATTTGTATGCCCTAAAAACACTGACATTATTATTTTGACATGCATGTATTCTAAAAAAAAAAAAAAAAAAAATACACGCTTTGCAAAATTTTTTCATGCAAGGAAAGTGTACATGTTGAACAGTATTTTTTTAATGAATAATTTTTTGGTAACCAGCACCCTAAATTTGGTTTATGAGCCATCTCATACAAAATAAGTATTTCAACAAGCCATCTCCATAATTTAGAGCTTTTCGCTATGCCGGAAGAAATAGGTAAATAAATATTTTACAGATAAGTTACCAAATACAAATTGTCTGAAAAAAAATGTTTGCGATGTACAAATGTATCCCTTCGAACCATTTTATTGTTACTATAGATTTGTGCTCGGGAGAATTATTCCCTCTTACCCATTACGTTTGTCTACAATTGGTAATGAATTTGTCAGTAATCCTTCAATAGTGATAAAAAAATGTGAAATTGCTGTTCACTATGGTGCATCTTATTGTACTGTGACGCATGTTTGTGCTAGAATTTGTCCTAAATTAAGACCTGCATCAGCAAAACTGACGCCTGTAAAATGTTCCCCGCTTCACTTCACTTCAGTTCGGTCCGAGAAATTCCAGGCGGCGCTACCTGCCTGTGCACTAATGACAGCACTCGCCGTGTGACGTGAGCCAAATACAAACCCCTGGCCCCTCAGACTGCAGTAAAAATAATACAGTTTAAAAAATTAATGAATACAACGTAAACTGAATATGTTTTTGTTTTGTCTCAAGTTTTCTGCGATGCTTACCAGGGCATTTTTGTGTTTCAGTGAGCACGAATAGCAAAATAATGTTTTATGCCACTACTTGCCAAACATTGTTCAGCTCGTGGATATACATGCCGTGCCATCTAGAAAACTGTACGTCTGAGAGCGTCCCGACAAGACGACATTTATTTATTTCAACGTGCTGCTTCATTAGACATCTTTGAAAAAGTCGCGTACATCTAAAGGTTACAAAGTTTCACCCAAAAATAAGTTGCCAACCCTCTTTATCACCACGAAGGGGGATTATACTGCCAACGGCATTTTAAGAGCGGTAATATCTCAGTTATAAAAAAACCCCATTAATCGATTTGTTGCCTAATCACAAGTAGTTTGTATTCGATTTTCGGGAACGCATAACTCAGTTTTTAATTTAGAGGAGAGTGATCCTTACATTTGTCTTTTTTTTTTTTTTTGAACACTTCTTAAAATTTGCAACCAAAGCGGGAGACAATCCAGAAAATCCGATGATAACAAAATCGGGGGGTACAGTTTGGCATTGCAGCTGCGAATATATCGTCTACATTCAATTACACCACTCGATTGCAAAAAGATCAAAGAATATGTTACGTTGAGAGAGGACGGCGAAGCACCGCGCGCGGCGGGGAGGATGGGTGGAGGGGGGCACCGCAATTTTTAGTTCGTTTCGCCGCCGCTCATAACTTCCGCGTAGTACAACTTTTGACTTGGAGAAGCTACGACGCTCGTTTAAGTTTCAATCGACAACTCTCGTCAAGATCAATCGATTGCGGGTATAAGATCATTTGTGTGGCGTGGTTATGGTGAAATTGTACGAGTTTAATGTGAAAAAGTATGAAAAGAGTATCTCAAAAGCATTCCAGCGATACCCGTAAAACCCCATATAATCGAATGAAGCGGGACAGTAAAAAAAAAAAAAAAAAAATCAAAGTGTTCGAGCGCGTCAACGTAGACGTATTCACGCAAAACAAACGGCCGTGTTCCCAACACAGCTACGTTCCATTTTGTCGTAAGGAATGACCTGCTGGAATTTGCCCCCGTTGTTCAAAAACACCCGGCATATCATAACGTATTTGTGTGCGTGTATGTGTAATTACTAATATAGCGTACCTCCTCGACTGCTGGGGTTACGGTGGTGTATTGGTTAGACTACTCGCCTCCCAGCTAGGCGAACCGGATTCGATTACCATTCCGGCCACTTCAGAATTTTCTTACGTGGCAATCGTGCCGGACGATGCCACTGATCGGTGTGATATCTCGGGGATATCCCATTTCCCTCGCCCTTGCATTCCGGTGCTTCTCCATACTCGCCTCGTTTCATCTTCATCGGCTCTCTAGACCTCGATGTTCAAAGCCGCTCAAATATCTCCACATTCTTGACAGTCTTTAGCTGTGTGGCAACATAGCACGTTGAGTAATCTTTACTGCAATCTAAGAATGAGACCTGCTATTGAACTTCTGAGATTTAAACAAAGGAGTGAATATTATACGAATGAAAATTCTTGCCCCAAACTAAACTCAATTCGTCCTGTTAAAGGCTGTTCACAATAAACTCAGCACTTTTGAAATCAGCCTTTAAAAAAACACGGTCCTTGCTTGCATATATTATAATGGGCGCACTGAGTCATATACGCCCAGTAAAGTTGGTAACGATGGATGAAAAGTAGTTCCATACCTTAACGTCGAATAAAAAGTGTTAGATAACCATTTGTAATTACTTAAAATTATTTCTTTCGTTTAGTGCGTTTTTAAAATGCACCGAAGCGTAAAAAAAGAGCAGACGTGTAATATTTACTTTTCTAATAATTTTACAGTTTCACTTGACCGACGTACGAATAAAGAGAAGCGGCCCATGATGACATTAATTTTATAAAAGGCGGAAGAATACACAACGCGCATACAAATAGATCTTAAGCAGGACTTTCAAAAGTGCTCATTTTACTGTGAACAGCCTTTAAATACGTGTACAGGAACAAATCTATTCTACAGCCGTGCACATCCTTACGCAACAAATAAGGGATTTTTTAAAAATAGTTTTGTATCACGACGAACGCTAACCTTCTCCAAGCGTCACCGACAAGCGTCAAGGAACCCCTAAAAATACTCTGAAAAAAAAAAAAAAAAAAAAAAAAAACTGATATAGCACTACGAGAAACAGAAGTTACCAAGTTTATTGCGTTTCCAGAAGGCGCAAGAGTTATGAAGATGTGAAAATGAAGCTACAAACAGCAATTTTCTGGAAGTGAAATATTATCCATGGCGAGGAGATACGCTACCTTCATGGCCGTCACAATAATCTGAAATCTTTATTAATTGGTCTTGCAGAAAGGCGCAACATCGGCGTGTCGTTGCATTTGCTAAATCGTTTTTGTTAGGAAAGCCTTGAAATGTATCGAAACAAGATGTTTTCAGCTTCTCTTGTATAATATTTTTTAAAAATTTGTTATGATTATATATACATATTAGTGCTAGCGGATCCCGGCGATCGTTGTTCTGTGTGCTTCTCGATTTTGTGTTCGCGCCTCTACAGTTTGTGCAGCGCGTGTTCACGTTCTATTTTGCCTTCTCAATGCGTCCTCTCTATTACGTCTGATACGTCGACCGATGTTTGACCGTGGTATCTTTGGCATTTTTCTCTTTTAGATCAACAAACATTTCCTGCAAGTATCAGCGAAATCGGCTCATAAATATAGAAGTTAGACTCCAGCGCCACCTATCGGAATGAAACATAACTAACAACCTTACTCGCCACCTCAATAACATATGGTGTGAATATGGTCTTAATTGGTCCAGTGGTTTGTCAGTCAGTAATGATGCGGTTTAATCACGCACAATGTATGATATATAAAGATTATCGGGACTACAACCAGAAACTTTAAAACAACTATACTAAAGAGTAAAACTGCGTAATTTAGTTTTTTTTTTTTTTTTTGCGAATTTAAATACTGTGGAGTACGTGCACGTTAAGCAGTGCCACGAAGTAAAATGATGCATGTTTTCTTTGCCCGTAAGATGTCATGGAACCAGAAAGTAACGTAATAACTGCAGGTCCTATACGTCCGGTTATTCTGCAAGTCGAACTTCACACATTTTGAAGTGTAACTTCCGGGTGTCTAACAAAAGTGTTAAACAAATAAACTGCACGAAATTATTGTAAAACTATTAGAAGAAAAGAAGCCTTGCCCATAAATACGGAATACCGTTTCCTTTATTAAAACTAGGTAGGCGTAATCATCACGCACATTTGCGTATTTTTAAATATGCACAAAGCTCTTTTTTTTTTTTTTTTTTTTTTTTTAACTAGTGCATGTGCAAGAAAAGTAAACTTGATGAAGGCAAAGTCGTTTTGAATTTTCTTTTCTAAACAGCAGGCACTTAAGATGAAAATGTAAGGAAAGGAGTTGCCGACGACATCGTAAATTATTCAGTAGTGAAACAGGGCCAAGTTAAAAAAAATATAAAAAAAATACTCAATGAGCCTCTTCACGGGTGCAAATGATTTTTCATGAAATTCTTACAAGCTTATATGGTAGGTAGGACTTGGCTTCTCTCGCTAAATACAGAGCCGCACGAAACAATAGTGAGACAACTACATACTTGTTTGCAAAATCTCGTTGGAATATGTTTATTGTTTACCGAGATATTATATGAAAGCTTTGTTAATGTGGCTCTATCATAAACAAAATCTGCCAGAATACAAAGTTGAAATTGATTACATGGTTTCGAAGATAAAAACATTATATAAAATATTTGTACTGCCACCATTATAAAATAATCTTCTGGCTTACTTAAAACACAGCCATTAACTTCGTCTGCAGTAGTAATACTAGTTTGATAAATTTGGTATGAATCTGTAGATTGTTTCCCGAGATACGACAAAAACTTTATTTCTTCATATTGTGCTATCTTACAAAATGGAGGACAAAAGTGTCTACGTGTTGACGTATATGATGCTTGTACTAGATACTTCCAGCATACAAACTTTGGCCTAAATTTCTCTAACGGTAGGCCTATGGTAAACATAGCAAATAAAACTAAATAACTTGTATGGGGGCCATTTTTAAAGTTAGTGCCCTAACCTCTTGCGTGACTTGCCACAGTACTACTTACATACCAAATTTGGCGAGTATTTGTTGGGTAGTTTTCCAGATATAACGTAGAATTACATGAAACAATAAAGATTTTATCTCCCAAAATGGTAGACCAAAGATACCCTTCTATGCTTATGTGATAAACTGTAAACATGCAACATTTGGTATAAATAGGTCCAATGGTTCCCGAGATATGACGTATCACTCTAAATGTTTTAAATGTCTGCTATATTTTGGAAGAAAAAAAAAAAACCTTGTGTGATCTAAAACTGAAACACTCGGATGTTCTTCCAAAGTACTATATGTGTACCGCATTTGGAGAAATTTGGTTGGCGTGTTTAGAAGTTTTTAAGGGGGGGGGGGGGGGGGGTTACACACACACACACACGCACGCACGCACGCGCGCACGCACGCACGCACACGCACGCACACGCACGCACGCACACGCGCACGCGCACGCACGCGCACGCGCGCGCACGCACGCACACGTCATTTCATAAGCTTATCTTTCTTTCGGAAAATTGGTCAACAATATATTTTCTTTAAGCGTGTAATGATGTTGCTGGAACTTTATTCTTAGAATTAAACTTATATAAGTTGTAACATACAGTTCACTATGGAAAACAATAATGCTTTTCTGAGATAATTACCTAAGTTTACTTATCAATAATAATTGTTGATCTACTAATGCTAATTAAACTTACTAATATAAATGCATACATTTGTGCAGTGTTTATTATGCTCGTCTTGATAGTAACATGGTTCTGAAATCCTCTGTATACAACACACGGAATCTGTGCTTTACGTTAAATATCTATAGGTGCCTATTTCTGTGCAAATTACCATTTGAAAAGTGCCTTAGAAACATGCATCCTGTAGGCTAGTTTCTCAGTGATTGCAGCCCACATATATGATCAAAACATCTTTATCACGCTATACCAATACATAATACATTTGTAGCTAAAAGCGGTTGAAAGCGAAGGAGCAAGAAAGCTTTGAGATATACACATACATACATGAAGCAAGAATGATGCGGCGCGTAAGGAGCAAGATGCCATCAAGAATTAGTGTTAATATAATATTGTGTTGCTCATACCTCGACAGATCCCAGACACAGGAATTCATGAAGATTGCATCGGGAGGAGGTTCGACACCGTTTCTGATCGCAGACGCCACGTTTTCAATCATTCTATTGTACGTACGAGTGATGAAATAAAATTTTATGTCAAAGTTTTTAGTCTGCAAACAACACAAAAGTTATTTTTTTTTTAGAAACATGGAGCAGCCATTATTACCATAATTACTAAATAGTGTTCTTAACACATGCGAGTAAGACAAACGACACTGTTCTGACTCAACTGCTTTTTAATTCCTAAAAAAAGCCAACACACACAAACACACAACCCACCCACAATTAAATAAACCAACCTCAACAGTCCACACATATAAAGAAAACCTTCGGGGGAAATTTGACTGAAATTATTTATAAACTGATATCTCGAATTTTCGACAGAAGGACCAGTGTTCAGCTAACACTTACTGCTAAAGTTTTAACTTGAGTAAACTCCGTAAGACGTAGTATTTGGCAGAGTGCGGTAACGTAACAAAAATTAAGTATACAAAAAATGCGTCTTTAAATGTTTTTTTATTTATTATTTTTTTCTATTTAGTTGTAGTTTTGTTTTCGTAATCGTTTTTAGCGACAGCCAAACAAAAACAAATCGATTTCGTTTATATAAAACTTTTGTTAGGTTGCTCCTCACTATCGAATTCTATTGCCTACTGCTTAAGGCCCCCGTCTACTTGCAGCTTTTGTCCGCGTCTAAGGTCGTGGAGTGTGGGGTTGACAAGGGCAACAGTGACACGGGCATCAAGTGCGCCATCGCCTCTAAGCGCAAGGCTGTGAACTGGCGTGCACAGTTCTAGTCGCATGGCGTGTACCTATGGGACTTTCAGCGGAGACCCTATTATTTAATTGGTGCAAAATCTAAAGAATGGTTCAAAGCGGGGTTTTGAGTAGTTTTATATGTAACTGACGCGTATATTTTGAGATACAGCGCTTTGCAAAAGCCGTTTTGGCATGTCTGAAATGGCGTTTCTAACGTGTGTGACATTTTGAAAGTACTAGACAGCCCTTGTCTGAAATTTGTAGATCAGCACATTGTACCGCCGTTTAATAGTTTCGCAGAACACCGTGCATTACGAACACTTAGCAACGCAGTTTAAGAGGACTATGTACTGAAACGTTTTCTGTGAAACCGTCGTTTGCGCGCAAACGCGTATCTCGGCAAATAAAAGTTCTGGAAATACGACTTTTTGCCGGAAAGGATAAAAAAAACCTATTGTCTATATCGCTATATTTGTACTTTTATCATATTAAGAGTACTAATGAAGAAAAAAATTCGTGAAAGTGGTTAAATTTCGCATTTTTAAAGCTTGCCTATATAGTTTCCTTAAGCGACAAGAGAAAAGTACAAAGATAGGGGCGTAGTTTAATCGGTGGGCTTTCATCGCGCGTAATAAAACCCGTGTGTTACAGATCTAATTTGCACAGTGCAGCGTCACGAAGGAAACACTACACGCCATGGGCGTAGGAGCGATGAAGCGCTAGGCGTGCGTGTTAGTGTCGTCCGTATGGCTCCATCACTTCGTGACCTTGGACGCGCAGCTACATAGCCCCCCCCTAAGGCTTGGCGTGACCCTTGTGCTGAAATGCTTCGTTTTCGGGTCATAACTTTGGATTCATAGTAAATACTGACAATCAAAGATTATAGAAATTCTACATTTTACGTCTTGTTTAATGTTTTTGTTGTGCAATTTAAAAGTCCTTGCGATATATGGATTTATTTACTTTACCAACAATTTGACCTGATATAGGCTGTTCTCGATCAACTAAGAACTTTTGAAATCATCCTTTGAAAAACGTCGCTGCTCCTATAGGCGATTCACGGTAAAGGGAGCACTTTCTAAGGCACTTACAAATGGCTTTAGCTACTATTAAATATATGTCATGGCTGCTTCACACGTTGATTTTTGGGATTGGTGAAATGTATAGATGGTGTTTGTTAGTTACGTTACAGTGCTAATATTTAAAAACGGTAAACATTTAGAAATTGTTTTGAAACAAAAACTTAGAAGGGCCTTAAAGTGCTCACTTTACAGTGAATAGACTATACCTGCGTGCATTCTAAAGGGGCGCACTGACCGGCGTGCACGCATTAAAGCTGGTAGCGACGAACTCATTGCGAATACTGGAATTATTTCTTTCGCTTCCCATTTTCCTAATGCATGCACGTGCAAGAATTAGCAGATTTGTAAAATATTTCCTTTTATTATAGTTTCACAGTTTCACTTGGCTCACGCATGATATACAGTGATAAGGCCCATGGTAATATTACTTTTTCATATGGCGAAAGTACACTCAAGTGCATACAAGTAGGACTTAAGCAGTGCTTTCAAAAGTGCTCAATTTACCATGAACAGCCTATAGTCTATTTCAGCGTTAGCAGAAGATCCACTTCCACGCAGATTAATAACTATTAAAGGCTCACAACATGGCTGATGGGAATTAAACTAGTTTGATTATTTTTGTCAGTTTTTACATTTAGACTCTCCGTTCGGAGGTGGAGGCTACTGTGTTGGGGAGGAAGAGGGGTGTGCGAGTAAATCTAAAATGACATCTAGATAAACGGAACGTAAAGACAAGAGAGAAAGAACCGTTTCGCTGGCCTCACACCTGTATGTTAAAAAGTTCTTAGAAGGCGCAAAGATTACGGTACACATTACATCTGATTCAAATCGCGTATTAACAAAACTGATATATTTTCATAATAACAAGTAGTAATGCAAAACTGCTTAGAAGTCACAAAGATTAAAGTACTAATTTTTATCTTTATTGTAGTACCTTATCTATTTTCAAGAAATTCATGGGTTACTTCGAATAGTCAGACCTATGGAGCGATAAGTTTAACAAGTGGGATATCTTCCTAAGGGCACTCCCGTGTACTTACCAATAAGACATTAATTTATTTCTGAAAAACAAGAGTTAATAAGTGCCATGGCGCTACTTAGAACGAAATATTCTTAGCGCTGTTGGCCTTGTATTATTTTGTGTGCTCACGTTACCGTTACTTAAACAGTTATTCGAAGATTTTTGGCGGGGCTAGTGAGTATAACACCTATCATGCTTATAATAAAATATATTAAGCATTATATACAAATGCAATTTGATTTACAAACGTACAGCAAAAGTTTGTGAAGCTAGAACTTTAATAATTATTTTATACAACAATGGCACAATTAAAAACAGAGATTTTTATCTTTTAATCTCGTCTATTGAAAACACAACTAGAGCTACGATTACAACGGCGAGGTCTTTACTATAAGAAACAGTAACATTATATTTACATTTTAAGTTTTATAAATGAAGTTTGTTACCTTGAAGTGCCGCTGCTCCTCGAAATTTCTGCCGCGAGTCATTTCGCTGCTTTTCACAAGTGTGTCGCCCATAAAGGACCTCTCCAACTTAAACAAAAAACATGCAATGCATAAAAAAATTGTCAGCAGACGGAAGTATTGAATACAATTAGAAAATTGTAATTTACCTTGTTCTTTAGCTGATGTTCACTAAGCAGCTTGTGACACGTCACTAGATGAACTAAATCCTTGTAAACTGCTCTGGTATCTGCAACACAGATACTACCGCGTATCACCAAAGTGTCTGCTGCACGTATAAAAGCCTTTGTGATGGGGTCGCGGTGTGGTGTAGTGGTTAGACTACTCGCCTCCCACCAAGGCGAACTGGGTTCGATTTCCGGCGGGGTTGCCCCCTGACTTTCGCATGTGGGAATCGCGCCGGACGATGCCGCTGGTCGGCGGGGTTTTCTCGGGTATCTCCCATTTCCCCCGCACTTGCATTTCGGCTCTGACCCGTACTCGCCTCGTTTCAACCTCATCGGCTCTCAAGACCTCGATGTTAAGAGCCGCCCAAATCTCTTCACTCACTCGCAAGTCTTTGTGGGGCCCGTGAAGCGAAAATGGCCACTCGTTTCACATGCGGCCGTAAACTAAACTAAATACACTGCTTAGTAGGTACTCAAACTACAAGAAATTACACCACACACAACCCACAAAACACACGAGGAGAAAACAAAACACGATTGCACGGAAATGCCTGCTCTTAGTCAAAGGTAGTATAGGACTGTCAGGTCTCATTAGGGATGAGTATGCCTGAAGTGAGTTAAACTAACTACGTACTTTCCAAAACAAATATCCGATCCGCCCACCCTTCGTGGTTGCGCAATGAATATATATCATGGAGGATTTGAGTGACTCTCAATAGCTGGAGTCTTCAGCGCCGATGAGGTTGAAATGAGGTGACAATGAAGCAGCGAAGGAAGGAACTTGGGCGTGAAATCGGGAGCGTCCCAAAGAAACCCTTACCAGCCAACGGCAAAGTCTGTCGCGTTAGCAATTTTAGAATAACCAGGGTTAACCCCACATAAAATTGATACCGATTACAGGTAGGCGTATTAGAAGGAAACTGCAGTTGAGCTGAATTTGCGACACTTTCAACCCCACATAACTGAAAGTATAAATAATTGATACTTATCAGTGCCGCCGATTTATTAATATTTTGCCTTCACATTAGTTTCAAATAACCGGCCTAATATATATATATATATATATATATATATATATATATATATATATATATATATTGCGCATATACATGTTGCTCCCAAGGCTTTAGTAATAGACTCATGGGATACAAGATACTATCGCTTGTTTTTTTTCTAATGAGACATTAGAGACATTCTGTAGTATGAAACGTCACAAGAGGGAACTGGGGAACATTTGCCATTTGTTACTGCTCACATACTGCAAAAGCTTTTCTTTGGCTTTTATTCTGGACAGTGACGTGTAATATTCATTGCAATGCCTTTTATTTTATTTAGCACAGTCCTACGGTCAAGTGACCCCAGAAACTTCGTTATTTTTCCCTGGTCACGTGACCTTTGTGCCCCAACTGGCTCGTGTTTGTGCAGGGTGGGACAGAAAAGAGTTTTGTTAACGTAGGGCGCCGGAAAAGCGAGCTCTCTGTACGATTGGGACCGCGCTTGAAAAAATAATGTCCTTGAACGTGGTCAGCACACACGTCGCTTCAGCAATGACGTCCGCCTGCGACGTCAACTGTAGGAAACGGCTGGCAAGGCGTTTATAGATCTTTACAGTATTCCGCCAAGCGCTCCAGTGCCATGGCAGACTCCACGATATTCCACACGCTAGAGCCGAGATCGTGTTTACTGGCTCCTGCGCACTGCATGACGTTCATGCTGTTGCCTCCTGTTCATTACTGGCGGTTACAAAGGACTGTTCCCGTTGTGTATTCTAGCACCATACGCAGAATTAACGTTGCCATAGGCCTGGTCACTTCAGTCATACGTCGGTCAAACAAAACTGTGAAATTGTTATAAATTGTTATACAGATGCTGATTGTTGCACTTATATGGATTACTAAAATATAAAGCAGAAATAAATAAATTAATAAATCACTCCAGTGTTGACAACTCTGTTCACCTAATACACCAAACACATTTATTTCGACATTAAGACATAGACCCACTTTTCACTCATTCACCTCCCCCCCGTAAAGTTGCTGACGAAGGAGGAAGAGATTTGGGCGGCTTTTAAACGCGAGTTCTTGAGAGCCAATGAGGGTGAATGAAGTGAGTATGGAGCAGCACCGGAATGAAGGGGCGGGGGAAATGGGAGATCCCTGAGTAAACGGTATCGTCCGGCACGATTCCTCCTTGCGAAAATATGGTGACCCGGCCGGGGATTGAACCCGGTTTGCCTTGATGGAGGGGGGAAGAGGTATGCACCTCACTGTGCCCGTTAATATGTAGGACGGTATGGAATAGTATCATATTTCAAAGGTTTATTTCCAAAGCACTCAGTTGACTGTGAACATCTTATATCACGCATGCATCCAGAAAAATCGTTTAAGTGTTAGAGGGGGGGGGGGGGTTCAATGCTGGTGTAGCCGAGGTGTAATAGAGATAGTGATGGGGAAGGGGTGTAGGTGAGTGTCTATTTACACAGGTCTCCTTTTCATGTGTAAATATTAACCTATTCAATAAATATGACACTGTCAAAAATGTTCTTTACAAATTTAAAAATGAATTTTTACCCCTGTCTGACTGAAATTCTAACTACGGTTTTGCATGTCAAATTTTACTCGCCAAGTAATCTTTCATTGTAATATCTAGGTGGCCACTGCACAATGATATTAGGTCACACACTAGAGTACTACACGAAAGAATGTAATTTCAAAACAAAAATATATATTGTAATGGCCTTAGTACAATATAAATGATGAGTCGGAGACAAGGACACGGGGCACCAGATTCGGATTCGACCACCCGCTCTGTCATTCCGGTCACCTGGCTGCCATCTTGGATGACCTTGACCCCATAACATTTAATCTTGAAATTTCCAAAACAATTCCAAAAACCTTCATTCCCAAATGACCTCATGCACTTAACCCACCGTCCTCGACCCATGATTCTCGACCCAAGACCCTTGACCCCAAGACTATGAGGTGCTAAGTGCAGTGCGTGCAGGAAGAAAGATTAAATAAATTCCCCTTATATGAAAACGAATTAGAGATACTTAATTCTAAATCCGAAAGATTACTATTTTTATTAAATAATCTCGCTATATATATAATACAGACGCTCGGTGTATTTAATTGCTTCCTGGGTAAACTTGACCGAACATACATTTTTTGTAATGTGTGTGTTTGCCCTTTTCACTAGTGCCTAGTACCCACGGCGGGCCCTCATCATGCTTCCTAATTGATCGTTGCGTGACTTTAAACTTTGCGCAGATTGTCCGCGAAGGGATACAAGGAAAGCAGTTTCAATAATTTGATTTAAGCTAGAAAAGCACCTGCTTCATTCCATTCTGCTTTGTGAATTTGCTGTGTACGATTCCAAGAGCTTCTTCTTTACGATTATCTCGAGTCTATCAAGAATTTCATTCGGGTCGTCAGGACAGTCATCATCCTTCTCATCAGATCAGATACTTAATCGACACTTTCGTCATAGTCATTATCAACAATACTGTTTTCACGTTCGTATTCGCCTCCTGCTTCGTCCTTTATAATCAATCGACTTTTCTTTGTAGCAGGAATTGCATGGTCATCAGTATTTAGAGTCGACGGCTGTTTATTGTGAAACTATTCGATTTCATGCGAAAGTCTTGCAGGCGTATGCTTCGCATGAACCACTCTACTGCACTCATTCCGTATTTAGTATTGACTGCCTCATCACAATCGCCTGTCGAATCAGTACCCATCGATGGAGCAAGAGACATTGGCGTCAATACTTGATAACTCCCAGTAGACGAATTCTTGCAGTTCCTTGGTGTGGTTCTTCAATGTATCACCGTGCATAAACTACATGTGTCCATTGCTTTAATGCGTCAGCGCTCGAAAAGGACTCTTCGTACACGTGGTTCCCTCACGTTGCCGAGCATTTCGACCATAGGCGAAAACTCTTATCGCAAAATCGCCACTAATAACATCTAGGTAGCGATGATGCAATTCGCGGCTCCATGTTAGTTAAGGTCAAAGGCAAGCCTTAGTATTCACAATTAATCTTCGTTGTGTCACGAGAGGGCACTTTCAAATTTAATGGTGTCAAAGCAACAACTGTCATTTTATATATAAAGGATACTCTCTTTACAGTAAAGAGCCTAGCTTGTGCTGGAGCAGACGAGTGTGAGGGTTTTCTCAGAGTGCTCCCCTATCCTATTTTCACATTATTTAAGTACATTTATTGCAGATGGCCTTCTGTAGGCACTTGGAATTGAACACAGCAAGTTCACAAGGCAGAATGGAGCGAAGCAGGTGCGTTTCTAGCTTATATCTGATTTTTGAAACTATTTTCCTTGTATCCCTCAGCGGACTGTCTGTACAAAGTTCAAGTCACGCAACGACCAACTGGGAAGTATGGTGGGGGTCCACCGTGGTACTAGGCACTAGTGCAAAGTGCACACACACACATTACAAAAAATTTCTGTTCGATGAAGTTTACCCAAGAAGCAATAAAATATACCGAGCTTCTGTGTATTATCGAGCGAGATTATTAAATAAAAAACATGCAACCTTTCGGATTTAGAAGTAGGACCCTATGATTAATTTTTCACAATCGGGGAATTTATTTCATCCTGCTTCGTGTACGCACTGCACTTACTATCGTACTGTCTTAGGGTCAAGGATCAAAGGTCTTGTGGTCAATTAGGGATCGATGGTTGAGGTTTCTTGGTATCAAGAGGTTTGGGGAGTTTTTGGAATTGGAATATAAAAAAAAAATTAGGAAATTTTTTTGTATTTTTTTTGGGGAATGTTCAAGTCAAAGGCAATGTGGTCAAGGTTATCCAAAATGGCAGCCGAGTGACTGGAATGACAGAGCGGGAGGTCGAATTCGAATCCGGTGCTCGTACCATTGTCCCTATCCCACCATTTACAGTCTACTGGCGTTTATGGTTGACCGTCATTACAGTCTATTCGCTGTTTCTTCACAGTTTTGAATCAAACCTTTTAAAACTCACCCCATTTATAACGCGTTTGATTTTTCCTAAATATGTCTATCGTATGATTTTATACTCCTGTTAAACATAAAACTCTTATTTTTGAGTAAATAGAAATTTTGTTTATATTTTATTCATAAACTAGCTGACCCGCGAGACTTCGTTCGCATGAAATTTAGGACTTTTTTTTTTTATTTTTTAAATAGAAATTTCGCTTCTCTTAGGTTTTATGAATTTACTAAAATAAAGCCCACCATAGTTTAACTAAGGTTTTATGTTTAAAATAGTAACATTTAATGGAGTTATTAAATACACCCTGTCATCGATTCGCACATGTTTTATGGTTTTAACGAAGTGGATACCTATATACCTAGCCACTGAGGCCCCACTTGATATAGTTCTATCCACTAAGCCACTACTGCCCCACTTGGAATAGCTCTAGCCACTGGGCCACTATGACTCTTAGAAAGGAAAGGAGGACAGCCCATAGACAAAAAAAAAAAAAGAAATGGTGAAACTTTTTTCAACAATGCTTTTTTTATTCAGCAATCCTAAGAAAAACTTAATCCAGTACCTATGTACATCCCTGATCACCATCATGTTTTCGGAACTGTTTGAAATATCTCTATGAAACAAAGACTAAGTCAGTCCGGGTGTAATTATCTATAGACTATGCAAGTTTCATGTCAATACGTTCAGTGGTTGTTTATTTGTATAGATTACAATCTTTCATTTCTAATGCACATGAATGAAAACAGAGGAAAAAGATGTGTCGGTAATGCCTAGTAAGAAATAGTTCTTAACAATGTTATCGATTTGAGTACACACGTGTGCGCAGTCTTCTTTGCGAAAAAAAGTACATTACCTACACTTCAAAATATAGGGGAATACAACTTTCAATACATATCGGTTAGTACAGATGTTACTTCGAAGCTATTCAACATACCCAAACACGACATTTTCGTACTGTCATAGCTTAAAATATTTTGGGCGAATACCTCCGAAAGCAGTATCAACTTTGTTACTTACTTTCCTGCACTAAAATGACACGGTCTCATCGCGTATATTCGTCTAGGTAAAGGCAGCGCGGCGTAAACACAGCACGCCGATGTAGAGCCCTGCTCGTAGCGGCGATGGTGCACTTGCAGTGCGTGGCAGTGTCGCCCTTAACGCTCCCTCACTCCTCGGCCTCGAACGTGGATAACAGCGCCAGGTGGACGCGATGGAGGTAAAGAAACGGAGTAAACTCGGAGAAAACCCACTGCCTCTAGACGCTATCCGTCACGTTCACACGTGGGAAAATAGATCACGATTTGGATCCGTCGAGGATCGAACATGAATATCTATGTGGCTGGAGGCCAGCATACTAACCGCACGACCACTCATTTAAGTACATAGAGTGGAAGGTTTAAAGTGTCGACCCATAATAATATGCTGGCACGGTCCGCTCTGAGAATTGTTTTTATTTTATCCTTGTAAGTGCTGGTTATTTAATTATTAATGGCAAGTCCACTTGAATTCTGTCCGTACATTTTTTTTTTTTTTTTTTTACATAATTCCCTTTTTTTTATTACTCTGCATTTGAACTGTGGCAGTTTATGAATAATAGCGTGCAAACAAAAGCTTTGTTGCAGCAATTTTAAATTTGATATTTTAAAAAACTACATTGAATTCAACATGAAATCGTATTTTCAAATTTGTTAATTCCTATTTTATTATTAATAAATTATTTTAAAAAATAATTTTTTTTTCATACAATTCGATGTAAATAAAGTCGTACAATTCGAGGATTACGGAGTTTCTCAGCTTATAATGTAGATAAAACATCAACGATTCAAGGGATGAAATGTTTGATTGCATCAAATTGAAGTGAGATACTACGGCAGGCTCGTGACCCAAGGCGACAACGAGAACTCGCGTGCATAGAGCAGTAGGCCTAAACTTTTGTAAACACCTGTGTATCCAGTGAACGTGCCTGCAGACGGTGAGATATATCCTGAGTCATGGCCTATTACATGCAATGCTACGAGATCTGTAGCATCCACGTTGAAACCTCAGCTTTATCAGTATTAGGCAGTCAGTGTCTATGTCGCAAGGGAAGTGCACTCGCTATTTTGCTGTATTTGTGGATGTATCATTTCAGGTGATTAGTCTTTTGTTTATTTTTCATAGTCACTCATTTTTAGCATACATAGAGTTAATGATTTCGTAACTGGCAATACGGTATCCTCTAGAAAACTAATATAAAAGTTATGCTATAACTTCAAGAATTTGAATAATATTTACGTAACTTCACAATTAAAACGTTCACTAAATTAGTTTTGTATGTATGACGTACCCAGATTACTATATTTAGTATTTATTTCTTCGGTTTTCATTTTACAGTTATCAAAATGGTAACGAGAAGACAATCAGGAGATGTCATAATTAATTTAAGGGATTTCGACGAATTCTATGCTCATGCTTTGGGCTCATGTAAACCATAATTTTCCAAAGTCTCACTGAAGTTAAAGTTGAAAAAGTGGATAAAAATTTTATATTAAGGTAGAAAAATTCTTGTAATTGGAAAACATTAAGACGGAAGTATTCTGAATGGCTTGACAACATTGTGAATTTTCGTGAACACACGTTTTCAATCCATGGACAGAGTGAAGCAAAATACTGTGGTTGGCCACAAAATAATACAGTGAGGCGAGCGAGCAGACCAAAAAAATGTATCATAAAACTTGCATCTGATGCTGTTACCACTCATGAAGCAGTCAGAATTCTCTCTTCTTGCATAAGGGGCAAAGGTAACAGAGCTGGAGTGTCGGCAGCAAACTTGTGGCTGGTAGTATACCCACAACTTCAAAAACCCTACTTCGGAAATTAACGACGACCTATGAGCTAACACCGACTTTGTGTAGAGTTTAGAGAATAGTGCAGTTGTCATGAAACATTGTATTTTGTCAATGGGCTAGTTTCCTGAAGAGGCTCAAGAAGCAAGAAATATAGATGTCAAAAATTATCGCGAGTTCTTCTGCCGGAAATCAAGTAGAAGTTTAATTATCAGTGATTTGTTTTATCAACATCTATAATCATCAGACCCGGTAATTTCATCTGTGCGCAAATTACTGATAAAGAATGTTAAGGAACTTCACCCTGAAATTAGAAGCAACTTGGAAAATCTACTCATTTCCTATGAATCTGTAGTTGACTGTGAATATGAAGACACAAATGACCTGGAAGACAGCAGTGAAGACCATCGTCTGTACAGGTTTTTAATTGCCATATAGATTTTATTTTCTTTTTGTATAACACGCAGCTTGTGACTCATAAATTATATATAATGTGTGTATACATATATATATATAATTAGATGTTAAACGGAATATTTATAGATCGTTTGTTAAAAGTATGCATATAAAAATTAATAATTTGTAAAACAACATATTAAATAATAAAGATAGAAAATAAAAATATCATGACGAAAAGAGTGAACCTATTGGATTCTTCCGGTGCGCATAATGTAACCCGCAATTCCGAAGGGTTTTCTGGAGATTTTGTAATTTTTTTTATCGGTTACTAGATAACACTTAATTTTTTATGTCCTTCCATGAACGCGCGACAAATTGCACAAAAAAACTCATATTGGTTTTATCTCCCACCCGCTCCCCCCCCCCCCCCCCAATAAAATTTAACCTATTTAGAATTTACTCAATTATGATTTAAGTTGGTTTTATGACGTGATGTATGTGTGCGTCAAATATGAAGAATGTATTGCAATTAGGAGAGCCAGGAACGATTTTTGGCACCATGATGAGTGAATCCTGCCCACTGTGCAACGTATCAGATCTCTACTTACAGATCCTACCTGACTGACATATCTGGAGTCTGTTCCCATGTCTGAATCCCCACGTCCCTAGTACGTACGTTACAGTTTGGTAATTCAAACGACGCTGAATTCCGCCAGTGCTGCAAATAACGAGACATCCAGTTTTCCTTAAATTGAGTTTCCAGTGTAAAGGCGAAAAGCAAAAGTAACAGGCTCTTCACCAATGACAATTCCTCCAAAACCCCTTCAGAATTTTATTTCACGTTTTCGTCATCAACAAGATTTCTCATGATTTATTACTTGCGGGTAACTATGTGAGAACACCCAAGAAATGTATCACCAATCATGTAATCGGACAGCTTAATGATACAGAATTTTTATATAAAATACAACATTTTTAGCGATGCCACATAATTATTATTTTTTTACCATGTCAGGATAAAGCTAATGAAAGTTATAAACTAAACTAGGTATTACAGATGTGTGATAATGTTTAATTTTTTATATTATTCAAACTTCATGTAATTTCAGGTATAATAAATGACTGGATGTAACAATTTACATCCAGGTGTCTAATATACCTTAAATTAATTTTTATATTATTTGCCTCTCGATTAATTCACAGACAAGCAACAGAGTTAAAAAAAAACCCCCCTAAGTAAAAATTAGTTCAAAATTATCTGCGTCGTCTCCTTTCTCATGTCTTGATGTATTTAAAAAAAAATTGAAAAATATAATTTCGTACATGTTTGGCTAGTGACAAAGTTAATTATTAAATATAGCGTTGTGAAGGTGAATATTTGCCTTGCTTTCTCTATAAATAGAAATTATCCTGTTAGTATAGTCGCACATATATCTGGTATTTTACCCTCAAAATATCATAAAATTAGTTTATCTTTTATATCTGCACCCATTTAACGAACTATAAATTATAAACCTTCCGCATTTAAGTTGAAGTACGTTTGTTGAAAGAAGCATCTGTGGCATTTACCTAGCGAAAATTCATTTCAGTTTCCGAAATACTTCATTACTATTGCGGGTGCGAATCAAATTTAGAAGATTTACATGCAAAAGACAGACGCACGATAAACTTTAATTAAAAAAATTAAATGACATAAATCAATATGATTGACTCACAATCATGTTTAATAGTAACAGCTTCCGATTTGATGAATTTCATGGTATCCATTAATAAATAAAACCAAATAAAAGTAGCACTGGAATAATTAAAATAATCGTTTTAAATTATTTTCGTGATAACTAGAATTAGCTGAAATAATTACTGAGCTGTTCTCGAGACAAATGAACATAATTGTGTTTTGCGTTAAATACAAAATAAGGTTATTATTGATGAACGAATCGTATTTTCTACCCTCTTAAATTGTACAATGAATTTGTAAACCAAAAGAAACGAAGTAGTACTAAAATGGTTTCGTATGTTTACAATCTCGTAACCTCTATTTCCGATCAAATTGGCTCCAAATACATATAACGAACATCAATTTCAATGCACTGCGTGCACTTTGTGTAGTTAATAATACACGTGCAGGAAGCCAGCGATTCGAAATGAGTAATGTCTGCATAATTTAACTTTCTAAGACTGCAGCAATTCGTTATAATATGAATACCAAAGATAGAATGCAAAATCTTTTAAGCACTTACTTGAATCGCCAAAGAAAATTAAACGTTTATATTGTAACAAATTCCTTGCATCGTTCATTGTAAATATATCAGCCATTCTAGAAAAATTATTTTCCAAAAATGTGGATATTTGTTTTGATTTGGCTGCCATCACTGAAATCGCAGAAAATAAAATGGCAACCGTGATCAAATATTTCCTCTAGAATATTTACTTATTTCGTAGGTATTTAGTAACATCAATTTGTTGACACGATATCTGACAAGTGAAACATAGAAGACAGCTGTTTTTTCTCTTTGTACAACAAAATTTTTTAGTGATTTTAGTCTATGGAGAAACAACTATCATCCAAATATCCTACAAGAAAATTCCATTAGGTTCACTACCAAAATTCTGAAATCTACAGCGCCGAACACAACACTGAAAGGTGTGTTAATGGTGTATGCCAAAACGTCGAAATACCATAACGAGCGAGTAAAAAACCGATGAATGAATGCCATAACAGCAAACTCACAAGAGTAGTAGTTCAAAGGAGAGAGATGGGACAGGGTCCAGGGTCGTGATTCGGGATTGGGGAACCGACCGCCAAGTTGGAGTTTTTTCCCCAGTTTTCTCTCTCAAAATCGCTTGTTCCCTCCGTAGACTAAAGATGAGGTAAACCGCTTATTCGTCTTCTGCGCATGTACCCAACATTGACCTACCCCAATCCTACACAACTGTCAAAGTCGCATGGTCAACAGTGTTGAACGTGTTTGTTTACATCTTAATTTTTAAATGACAAGCACTAATTATATTAATAAAATACCTCTACAATTTTTAATTTAATCAAAATGCATTACAAACAGCTTAGAGGAAGTATAAAAACATCTCTAAGCTCTTGTTTACAAATCAATTTTCTAACCTAAAATCCAAACCACGCCGTTTTCGCCTGACTTGTTGACATAAAAGCAGTTCAATGTTGGGAAACGGAGATTGGTTATGCGCAGCTAGCGAGATCTGTCTACCTCATCTTCAGTCTATGGTTATCTCAGAATCGCATGTTTTGACCTAAAAAAAAAAAGTCTTAATTTCCTTTTTTTCTCTAAAAATTTCCCGTTTTTCTCTCAAAAAGAACCGAGCTTCTTGCGAGTCACATTTTTGCATAAAACGAGCCAATTCAGGTGTGTTGCGAGAAAAAAAAAGGAAATTTTAAGGCTTTTTTTTTTTAGGTCAAAACATGCGATTCTGAGATAACCATAGACTGAAGATGAGGTAGACCGATCTCGCTAGCTGCGCATAACCAATCTCCGTTTCCCAACATTTTTGCATAAAACGAGCCAATTCAGGTGTGTTGAGAGGCTCGTTATTGATTCTAGACCAAACAATTCGATATCTCAGAAATAAAATAAAACAAAGTAAATTTTTCTTTAATTTAAATATATTTATATAATTAAAAAATTTACAGGGGTAAATATTAAGTGTTATATATCGCCGGACTCCTATTTTCAAGGCGCATACGGACATGATGTCATAACATAATTTTGTCTCATTTTACATGCTCTATCATTCCATCTCCCTCTCATTCCATCCCTTTTTCTTATGTCTCTCTCATTCCATAGGTTTTTTCGGAGTACTCCCATTTTCTGTTTAGTTCTCTCTCTCTCTCGAACTTTCTCTCTTGTTTCTCTCTTTTGTTTCACCAATTACTTACACTTGTTCCATTAGTCACATTTGCTCCACTCCACCGTCTACATAGTACATTCATCGCCTGCTAGAGTGCGCGAATCACCAGTGTGTGTATTTATTTACGAATTTAAAGATAATAATTTTTGTATACCTTCTCCCGTGTGGAAAAATTTCAAGTAGATTCCAGACAGAACTTTAATAAATATATATATATATATATATATATATATATATTATATATATATATATATATATATATATTCGATTATCAATACTCCATTTTCCAAAAATGTGTGTTTTATATTTTATTTTATTCAATTAGTTTTGACTGTTTTACGATAATTAAGTCGACTAGCCTTGGAACTATGCACGTGCCGACAGGTCCACCAGGGCAGGCGTGGCAGCTGTGACGTGCGTGCAGTGACGTAGGTAAGCACCATGCAGGGGAAGGGAGGGAGGCACTCGGCTGGCCGGCTTTTCCAATCAGACATATATGAAGAGATACATTTACAAATGAGTAGAATTATTTAAATTTATTTTATTTAACATTTGAAAAATACAGAAAAAATATCTTTGGAAAAATACAGTAAATTGCATTTTAGATCCATTTGTAATTTAAAAATCGGTTTAAAATTTTAAATTATATGTAATTTACACTTTCCCATAACAGCTGGGAACATTTAAAAGAAGAAAACGTTTCATGCTTGGATCGAATTTAAACCCAGGATGATTTCGGTTAGGAGTCAGGCATGCTAGTCACCAGCCTCCAGTATGTCCACATGAGAAGTAATGCTTAATAGTAGTATATAAACTTACAAGCGAAATAGGCGAATTCCCTCGTACAATTACATAAATATTTCTTAAGTTTTGTTATATTTTTTCAATCAATGAATACATGGCTTAAGAATACTATATTTTAGTTTTTTTTTTTTTGACGCCGGCTAACAGCCAGCGGCACTAATTTGGACAACTTTCATATAAATGTTATTTCCCAGTGTAAAATGTGTTTAATATGTCTTAAAAGCGTTTTAAAGTGTTTGTGCTAATTTTTAATTATTTGGTTATAAAATTCAAAGTACCCGCGGCACCGTCATAAAGAGACTAAAATCATATTGAAATTCATAAGAAAGTTATAGAAATGTAAAACAATACTTAATATAATTTGTGCCATTTTATTTTTAATTAAAAATATTTTACTCGCCGTGCATAGCACTTCCGCTTATGTGAACCCCGTAGGCGGCCATGGTAGGTCCGTGCGACGCTTGTGTCTGGACAGTCTGTCGAGGAGAGCTGGCGAGGTAAGACACTGTCGCGTGCGCACTACAACTTTTGTTCACTGATTTAGGTTTCCATAGTTATTTAGTTTACCGGTTAACTTTTGCTTGCATACGTTTTGCCAGACATTTCCCGCATTTTTAACTTAATCGAGGAGACTAAGGAGAAAGATGTCGGAGAGGTTACGCGACCCGCGCAATGAATCGGGTGCCATCCGCCTATGTTTATGGTGTTTCATTATAAATTCTACATTATTGCTACACGCAATTTTAAGAGCTTTGTTTGTATGTATGTATTTGAGGGTAATTTTCGTATTTGAATATTTTACGGCAACATCACGTATAACCACGTGGCCGACAGAAGCCAAGTATTTGTATGCGCCATCATTGCGTTTCAAGATCTTATTTATGTAACATCGTATGTGGAATTATTTATTTCAGGGTTCTATGTATTTTTCACGTGAATTGATGCTTTTTGTACTTGACCACGCGGTCACAGTAATGTTTGATTTTACCGCCACCAGACATGTTACAAGCTTGTAACGACTCTAATCGTAAAGAGAATCACTTTCTCAACAAGAATAATGTTTGATCTAAATTTAGTTTGCCATTTCCATGCAGAAATATTGCTATTTCACCTGCACCACGTGGTCCACTACGAACTTCATCCAGCGGCATCCGCGCCACTTAAGCTTGTTTTCACACGTGTGTGTTTATTGTGAATATTCATATTGTGTCCCATCTTATTCCATGTATCATTCAAGGGTCTATGAAATTGTGCAATTAATGTACGGTGCAATTATTCCCGTCCTCGCCGGCTCTGTGTATAGGTCGTCACCACACTAACCACGTGCTGGAGGGAGAGCCCCGACGAGTTTGCATTAGCGATGCCGAGTAATCATGCGTGTTAATATGAATTAAGGGTTTTCATTTGTAATTCACCATGTCCTGTCTTCAGGAAAAAACCATCAGTCTACCCTAGGGGCTGTCGGCCCTCTTCCCTTGTGAAGGCTGTGCTTTCCCGCATCTCGGCGAGATCATCTATCTGGGCGTGCGTTAGATTAATTACGGCCTGGGGAACACCCAAGCGGAATTGGCTAGTCATGACCGATATAATTATTTCATTGGCACGTTGATGTGTATGAACAATATCGATAAAAATAAGTCTACAGTGAACTCAATTTTTCATTCGTAGTGACAATGTCCTAGCCACATATGTTTTATTAAGTGTTTATTTCAAGTGATGTTTAGTAAAAAGTTTAGTATTGCCTACGTGTTTGTAAGTACGCGCGGATGAGACGGACACACAGAACCCACAGCATCCCTGAGTCTCAATAGTGCGGTGATTGAGAAGCACCGCTGGCGCCCAAATTACCAGTAAGCATTTGTGTCATCGTTCGTCTTGTCTCTCACCCGACGGCGTCAATTTAAAGGCAAGCGATTTCCTGCATTAAAATAATTTCGTTATTTTCAGTCGAAGTTTGAATCTGTGTGTGTATGTTCCCATCAAAATACTTTACAATATTCTTTTGAAATAATTTATGATGCAAAGCAAGTCGAGCATGTGGATATGTACATGTATATGCGAATATAATTTGCGAACTCTTAGGAGGCAGACAATATGTGTGTGTGTGTGTGTGTATAGATATAATTTTTTTTGCCATCCCTGACTTATTTTTCAGAATTTATTTAATTACATGTAGGTGCTTTGTTACTCACACTAACCTAAAAATATTTACTTACCTCTCATACTTTCTGCTCTACTGAATGACACCAGTCAAATATATACTAATAACTATGCCACCACACCATACATTATATAACCCAACTCATACAGTCTACCCAACATCCCATCTCCTATAACCAAACAACAAATTCAATTCAACTGCACCACCCAATTCACCAAGCAAGCACAAGCTAGGTGTTCCTCTACCCGTACGCATTCATGCTGAAGATATTTTCCACGAGTCGCGACATGGAAGCCTCTTTCCGAATACAGTGAAGTGCATCATCGCGGGACCATCGAGTTGTGGTAAGACATGCGTCCTGCTGTAAGAAGAGAACGGTCCTCGGTCCGAGAGCGTGTACCTGTACTCCAAATAGCTTCAGCAACTGAAATACCGGCGATTGGCACGTGCACTACAGGCCGTGGAATGTAGGAGTTATTTCCCGTGCAGTGATAATGAAGCCGTCGTACCTCCGAGTGAAGCACTGCGAAACTCGATATTTGTCTTCGACGACATTGCCTGCGAGAAACAAGCCCGTATTCAAAAGTAGTTTAGCGTGGGACGACATGAATGCATGGGCTGCATGTAGCTCGGACAGACTTATTCCCGCATGCCCAAACAACTGCTTCGCGACAACGCAAACATGTTGGTGCTATTTCGCATGGACGATACGAATTTACGTCACGTTTACGACGATCATGTTAATACGGACATGACTATCTCATTTTAAATATATGTGTGCCTTGTGCTGGAAAGAGAAATATAGATTTTTGACGATCTTTAATGACTGTCTGCTACATAGGGGAAGGTACAGGCGTGGGTTCGATCAGTTGATCGCTGTCTGATGAGAGGGTTCGTCTACTGGGAACCAGCAAGTGATGTCATCAATACCTTCTGTAACAACGATGGGTACCTTTTCCGCAGACGATTATGTCGCCACAGTTAATGTTAAAGACGGAATGAGTGCAGTCCAGTCGGTTTGTGTGGAAGGTACACTTGCGAGGTGTTCGTGTGAAGACGGAAAAATTCAAAATAAACGGCCATCAGCTCTAAATACTGATGAACATACAAATCTTGCTACAAAGAAAAGTAAACTCGATATTGAGGATGAAAAAGAAATTGAAGACAAACCATGACGATAGTGATAGTGTTGAATACAACGATGATTCTCTCAGCATTCCAGCACATTTCCCCAACGAGTTTCCTTCGACAAATGATGTGAAGAAAGCAGAAGATGCTGCGAGTACTGGCTATATGTTTACTGAAGATCCCAACAAACTTGTAGAACGACTTAGATATTTGCTTAGCATTCATAAACGCGGGGATTTCTCGAGCACGAAAGAGGTGGTTTAGTTCATAGAACCTAAGGACCGGGGATATATCAGATGATGTGATGAACTGATTTCTTCTGAAAATGTATTTACAAAATAATAATAAATTACTATAAAAATTGACTTTTCTTTATTTTAGCATGTCGTATTCACCTGTTGGCTTTTAATAACAACAATATGAATCTAGAATACTTAATAAATTAAGCATGTAGTCAAAGTTATACATCATGCATGTAGCTATACCATTCTTTGGAAAAAAAAAATATTTTTTTAAAGATAGGATGGAAAATTGTAAGTTTTTTTATGTCTCTAACTATAAGTGCTGACAGTTCGCTAGGTAGTAACACCGAGACGTTAACGTAGTAGTCAGTAATATAATTAGCTTGTTGAATTTTATGTATTTTATCTGTAGTTTTGTTTTGTTTTTCAAGGTCATTCAAGATTGTGAGGTCCAGGTCGGTCGAGGTAGTCGGTATCTAAAATCGCGGTAGTAGTCTTATGTATTATGCTGATTGACTTTCGTGTATTTTTTCTGTAATTTTTGGTTTTCAAGGCCATGGTTATTGGCTTCCAATATGGCGGATGGGTGATGTCCACCAATATGGTGATTGCCTACTAAGATGGTGAACGCCTACCAAGATAGTCGTCACCTACCAAGATGGTGGTCTCCAGTATTGTATAAACAAATGACGAACAAAAAATGAAGATGGCGTAATGAGTATAGGTGAGGGGAGTGGGGGTGATGGATTCAGTCGTTTTTAGGTATGCTGCTTGGGGTGGGGGGACCGTATAAAATGAAATTTTTTTAATATAATTTTTAAAAATTGTTAGATTTTTTGCTCATAAATCCAAAATGGTAGCCCTGGCATTGGGTTACATAATGGATATGACATCACGATCGTATGCGCCTTGAAAATACGAGTCGAATGATATGTAATACTTGATTCTTATGCCTTTAATTTTTTAACTATAAAAATACATCTAAATTTAAAAGATAACCTTTAATTCCAAAAATCTAAAAAATTATAAGTCCTAAATCCTGATCTCCTGAGCCCAAGAGCGAGCCAGTCAATAATCCCTGTCACCTGGGTCCTTGATCCCTCTCGCCTGTTCCGGGAAAATCGGGAAATTTTTAGGGAAAAAGGGAAATTTTAAGGCATTTTGGGCTAAAACGTAAATTTTTTATTAAAAATAAACGATTTTTGGGGAAAAAATAACCAACATGGCGGTTGGCTTCCTGGCTTCCGTACCCTGGACCCTGTTCATAAACATACCAAACCTATCTACTCATACTGATAGCTGCTTTTATGAAACCTACCAGGTAACATATCTCCAGCATAATTCACACCCACATTGATAACCTAATGGTACCGAATACTAAAACAGATATATAATAACGTTCACCATGACATTAGCTTGCCTCAGCCATGCAATGTCGAAAGCCATATACCAACATACTATATCATCTGAATACATCAACGAACCCCACACAGATAGTCATACCAACCGAAACATACAGCCCAAACCATATCATTCGCTCTAACTCAATCATACCTCAGTCATGCTAATAACAACAGAGATAACAGAAAAAGCACCATACTTCAGACTTACTGATTATCATAACAGTGAACTATATTGACTACCATTTCACCCCATCTAACTTCACCAGTTACACATAAAGACAAGCCATACCAGCAGCCGAGCCAATCAGATATTCCAATCATAAGCTCCAACCATGCTATAATAAGATCAATTAGTTTAACCATCTATGACACCCATACAGCCTTAATTCCCAGATACCATATCATACCATCAATCATGCTAACCAACCATACCAGCTAAACTTTCTGCCCCTCTCATACTAACTGAACATCCCATCAAACCATTCCGATCTAAAAACTACTCACACAATGTAGTCCTATCTTGTACAGGATGATTCACAATTAGACCGACAAACTTCGGGAGGTGATTCTTCATGAGGAAGTAACAGGAAAACATACGTGACACTTTATACCTAAACTGAATATTAAGGGAGGTATGAGCCCTTAAAAAACGAGGTTTTAAACCGTATTTGTGCAAAATGTCTGTAACGAAGTAAAATAAAATGACATCTCTCGGAACATTATTGTATGTTATCTGGACCTTCAACGTAAGAACACTTGTTCATGAGGATGCTGCCCATGGCATCCCATTGAAGACACCTGCCATCACACATTAGGTGCCTATTCCACACTGAATGGTCAAAAAGCCTTCTGGATGCCTGGGCGAGTTTTCCTCACACACTGGCAGGATGGAATCTTCCATCTTCAAAAGCTGGCACACTGAGGATGCCCAGCGATTCATCCTTAAATCGACCAGCAGCAGCGATGAGACCAACATGGAGTATTGCTAAATACCACTCTGCAACCCCAAAGAAGTTCCACCATACCAAGCATGCACATTGCCCGGCCTGCAGAGCCACCCAAACATCCACTGCAGCCACACATGCACTGCTTCATAGGTCATCGCACCACACAACCAACTGCTAAACCTCTGAGCACTGTGCAATCCGTTGCCACAGAGAGGATAACACTGAAGATGCGGAAGACGACAAAACTCCTTATGGGGAAGATATAAAATGTGCTGCTTGCTCCCCTCGCGATATTTCTTTAGCCACTCCCAAGTCCTTCGCTCTTTGCTTAAACATTTATGCAACTCGAATAGTACCATGACTGCTGGTACACTGTGCCTCGGCGACATTTTTTCCCCATTATTTCTTTGTCGGTTATGTGCCATTCCCTTGCAAACCAGAGCACTGGATTCGTGCTCAGTATATGTGTATATAAAATAATATATGTATGAAACTTACTTTCAAGCATATCCATTTTCGAACTTCAACCTCTTCATAGTTGCATAGAAATGTTGGGACCATCATCTCAGTCGACTACCATAACAAAATTTCTACCATAATTATTCATATATTTAAGTGTGTGTTGAATAGCCTGGAACAATTCCACCTAGTTGGCATTTCATGGCACTAACAACCTTAAGATAGGCTTTATACCAGGGATATTTAATTAGTAGCCTGATGGCCACATGCAGCCCACCAGACTTTTTAAACTGGCCATTGGAGAAAATTTTTTTTTTTTATCAATCCTGTTTCAAATAAACATATAATTTTGAATAGTTACCTAATTTTACGCCGACCACAACCATCAGTAGCGTAAATCTCGTAAAATTATACAGTATTTCGTTGTTTGCATGTTCATAGAAAAAAATTGCATATGAATAGGTGACCCACAAGTTTGTAATAAGTTAGTGTGGACCTTCCAGCATTATCATTATTTTAAGTGCCCAGAGGGAAAACTAATTGCACTATGACACCACTTCTAAACATATCATTATTCATTTGCTATACACAGGGATAGCCACACGAGCTGATGGTCAAATGGATTTCTAGAGTTCTTATGCTACAGCAAAATATATGGAATCCCAGACAAATCACATTCAGGATTTTCCCCGCTGGAACCTTTTGTTCATATGAAACAATTTCATAATCTGTAACAATTGATACTAAAGCTAACTCCTGGAACCATGAGCACATCAAATGCTTGTGTAGTGGCATATTTCATACACGGAATAATGAAAAGTTGTCGAATTAAAAGGAGAATTTCGTTTTGAAATATTTTAATTAAAAGAAAAAGCAGTTATATTACCATTGTATAAAAATTTCTCACATTACAATAAAATCTTGAAAAACCAAATAAATTACGTTTCTTCAGTTGGAAATTAATAGCGAGTTCCAATTACTGCTCTGCAATGGACTGCACTCAGTGTACACTGTCAGAGTGCTGAATTTTCCAGGTTGTCTGCACTCGCACTAAATACAGCCATTTTCCGTGTTTCAACTGTCCATTGCAATGAGAATGTGTGCACATAGTGTATACAAACATGCATAAATACTTGAAAATTTGGGTTTCTAAGTTCAACATTTATGTATTAGAGTAAAAGAAAATAACGTATATTTAATAGTTACTTATTTATTTCACATTGGCAAATGAATGTACAAATCAAATAAAAAATACAATATATATTTACAACAACGGTCAAAGCCAGCATCGATCCATTGATTGTCCTCTCAACCAATTTAGTATATCTAATACAGAAGTAATGCATTGCAGGAAATAACTTGTGTTTATGATATACTTTTCATTTTCCCAGTATCACTGGGTCTGAAGATGTGAGCAGCCAGTGTATCTGGGATTATGCGAGACGTCCCATTTTGGGCTGAGTATCGAGTAGTCAGCACCAGAATTATTAGTGGTAATTGAGAGTCTGCTACTAAAAGTAAGCGACCCGAACACGAATCACTTAAACCATTCCAAACGAACATATCCTAAACTAAGCATGGTTAAGCACGTAGGGCGTACAACAATAATATTCATCACTTTGCAAGTCATTTGTGGTTGCCTCAAAGTGAAAAGCAAAAGTTTCTGCTTTTGAGCAAAGTGCAATTGCCACAATGCTCATTGGTCGAAATAATTGCACAGAACATGTTGTGGAGGTTTATCAATACCCATGCCACATTGTGGTTAAACATTTAGAGCGAAGGGAAAATTCGGTGATTGCGAGTAGCATATATACTATACGAGCATTTCCATAACTTTTTTCCTGTGACCCGGTTATTTTTAGGATTATTTTTCGTGACCAACTGAAAACTCATCGCCTATTTCACCCACGCTACCCCGCATCGCTTTGCGAGTTATGATATTCTGAGGCGAAGGCGAGGCGACCAGGCAAAATTTTTTCGTAACCCAGTACCAGGTCGCGATCTACCATTTGGGAAACACTGTGCTATACTATAGCCTCTGCATTACTTTACAGTGTCACTTGTTCCTTTGATGCCAAGATCCCAACATGGTCCATCAGACTTATGGAAACTTGTGACGGTTGTCCCATCATAGACATTCACCTACATGAATATAATCAAGTTAAGATATCAGCTAAGCGACTCTCCACCTCGATGTGATTGTCCGAGAGCCATCACTTAGATATTCATCACCACTGGTATTGACGCATGGGTAAATTAATACTACCCATTCTTTGTAAGTTCCCAGGAGTCAGCTTCCCTCATGACAACATTCGCCCCCGATCAGCTCTGGTTTCCAAAACAGCTGTTTCACGTTTCGATAATTCCATGGTCGGTTATGTCCCCTGATTGGTCTCCCATCGAACATGTATGCGACCAGATGGGATCCCGGTTCCCTTCATTATGTTGAAGTGTTAGTGATATGGAGCATAATTTTCAACAACTGTGGGGAAGATTTGCTTCAAGGTAACACATGGCTTTTTTTACGATTCTATGCCCAGTTGTACCGACACCATGCATCTAGGCATGCATTGGTCTGAACACTGTGCTGATGTAAATATATTATAATCACTTCTTTCGTTTTGTCTGCACAGTCATACTAATAAAATTTCTTCCGAATTCGAAGTTTCCAACTTGGTGCATACATAAATGTGACATCCATACACAAGTGCTCTTTCAGAAATTGTTGGTCTGAAATCGCCATTTGGGTAGTCAGGTGGAGGTTTAGTGATTTTTTTTTTTTGTAATATTGACTTTTACAACGTACACACGATTTCCAACGATTCACTAGCTTCTCGAACACATGTTGCAGACCATCTTCTTACAGTCTATGTAAAAGAGTAGATGTGGCAGATTTGACTAGCTGGTCAGTGCTAAACGTCTGAAATCTGTGCTGTATAGAGGATGGTCTAGACACTCCCATCTTCCATCTCCTTTTCCTCTAAATCTTCCATAGCTTGCAATGTCACATGCGGCCTCTTGTTATTCTGAAGTGAAAATCATTCTTCGTGAAAAAAATTCTGGTCCGACCAAACGCTCTACAAAGTTCCAATTAGCTTGTCTTTCCACATGTGGCCAATAGTTATCCTGAAGGGGGAAGAAAATAATTCATCGTAAACCATTTCGGGTATATTTTTGTGGGTTACACTTCACAAATTAACTCGCAAAACAGGTGCAGTGTACCTGAATTGTGATCCTTGCAGAGTGAAACTTGGAAACTAAAAGTGTCCTGGGCTTGATAAAATTGAATTAAAAGCATGGGAAAAAGGCGGGACAGAAACATTTGCTTCACTCTTATAGTACCTCTCTGGCTCTGGACGATCTGCCATCTGTTAAGCAATTCCACCGACCACTTATCCAGTTGAAAGTTCATTAAGCACTTTACCACGAGTGATAACTTGGCTAACGGAGAGTGCAGGGGAACAGAAGTTGACTCCTTATATCTTCGGTCATTTATACAAAAATTCTGGGTGAAATTAGATTGCATGATAAAAAGTAGTCAATATGATAATGTTTTTCAATTTGGTATTTTGCTTTAACACCTTTGTTAAACATGTGCAACATTTGCTTGAATTGAATAAATATGCTCGGCTGAATAAAACTATATATGTCGCGTTGTATAATACCTCTACTATGTATCAGTAAGATGGGTTTTAATAGCTTTGTAAGATTTCTCTCTTACAGAAGATTCACTTCCTCCAGTATTTTTATTTTTATAGGATTTCGGGTGCAATAACCTTATTCGTAAATTTGTTAAAATTTTCCACTTTCAGTGTTTTAGTAACCACTCTCAAATTACATAGAACTCCAGTCTTCTTGGAAGCCATTTTCTTCTACATGGCTCTCAACATTGCAGTTTTGAGACTCGCCGAGGGTGGAAGCAAGGCGAGGTTTGTAAAATGGAAATTAAATGTTTTATTACTGAGCAGAATTATGTTTGCTGTTTACATTCGTCTGAATCAAGCATTAAATTCGGCAAGTTTTGCCAAGTTTTACCTTGCCGAATTGAATATTTGGATTTCTCATTGAAATTATTTCCACCTGTATGATGTTTCGTTAGTATTAGCCGTACCTGATTGTGTTTTGTTCTATTAGTATAACGTGACATTATATTTATAGTAAATTTTTCTGAAGCCCTGCTGAAGTTATACTTTCAGGTAATTTCTCCGCCTCATGCAAACAAAGCTTAAGCAAGTCTAGGCATTGCCAACACACTTGTGTTATCTCAGTTTTCATTCGTATCTGTTAGTTATAAGTGAAACGTTTTAATTTATAAATTAAATATAAGTAAAAGTATAATAAACCTCAAACACGTTACTTTTATGGTAATAGAAGTACTAAATGCTTGCTATAAGTCATATTTAGCAAACAATCAAATAACCAAACTCCAAAACACTATGGTATATCGCTCCTTTCATGGTCACGATGGCGCATTACCTATATATCTTGACTGTTTATATATTAATCACATATGTTCATTATGAACGTTCTCTATTCCAGTGAAAAAGGGGGGGGGGTGTGTTATCAAACATAGAGGACAGCACATAGCATAAGAAAACCATCGAACATACATACATTACATTGGATGCTAGCAAACAGTCATTTTAACTTGCTGTAAGATACTGTCTGTAACTAGTGCATAGTAACTTCCCGAAAGGAATGACACTCACTAGTGAGTTAAGATTAGATAAGCGTGGGGTAAATATATAAAAAAAAATTAATGCAGCAAATAGTGTTTTTCATCCCTCTCCCTATTATCGGATTTCTTACTACAAAGCAAAAAACGCATTTATTGAAAATAAAAGCAAAATTACCTCTCTCTCTGCAAAAAGAAAAAAACATGTGATATTTAAATGACCAAATCGTAAGTCAACAGCTACTGTTCTTGTCAGAGAATATTTATGACTGTTTATTTCAATTTTAAATAGTTTTGACCTTCTAGCATGCACTTCTTTCCCAAATAAAATCACAGACGTACTTTAGTTTACGATAATATTTTTTGGATTGTGCGCTTGGCAGCCACATTGGTGTGTGGTGGCGGTAATAATTTTTTTTGTTACATAATCACAGAAAAAGTCCCCCCTCCCTTCTCACTCTTTCTTTTTAACACCTATCTTTGGAAATACGCCAATTTGGCATTAGATACCACAAGAAGTTGAGCTGAACAATTAATATTCGATTATTCGGGATGCTGTACTTTCGTTAGTTACAACACACAAAGCATAAATCCGCGAAATTCGTTATTATTTTGCAGAAAATTGAGTCACGTAATAATTCTGACAGCGAACGTGGAAATTAGTACGTGGTTTTTGCTCTTGCGGGGGAAAAAAGTAATAGCGATTGCACGAAGTCTGCGGAGGCAGGTTTGCCAACCGCATCGCAATTGAGAGAATTCGCTCCATTTACTGCAGTCGTATCTTCCACAGCCAGTCGCCAAATCTTCTCGCTAATGTGTCCATTATCGTAAGAGCTTGCCAAAACATATTGGGGGAACAGAAACCACCAGGGGCGAAGACAGGAAGATGGGAGCGCTTGTGGGATGTGATAAAATATGTGACTAACCATGATACATTTTGTGACCTTGCGAGATAATTTTCTCCCGACATTTGTCTTAATTAACGTAATGTGTCAGCACCGCTAATGTGGGCGTGAGCTCCCCCCTCTTCACTTGAGTCAGTAACTCCCCTACCCCCGCCCCTACTGCAGACCACCCCTTGAGGAATTTCTGGCTACACCACTGCAAACCACTTCGGCGGCGTCTGGAGCCATTACGAGTAAATTGGGTCCATGCCTCGGCGATCAGACGATGGGCATACACATTGCGAACGCTACTGGAGTCACCTGACGCAAACAGCTACACTGGAGTCACCTGACGCGAACAGCTACACTGGAGACGACAGACGGTAGTAGTGAGGGGTTGTCGGCGACTGTGTTAAGGTGGCGAGGTCGGATTGGCGGTGGTTCAAACTCCGATTCTGGAATAACTGAAATTGGAAGTGTCGTTCCGAAGCCTACTCAAAGCTATGGAATTACTCAAAAGTATATAATTATATGTCTATACACATATTAATGTAAATAACTTATTTTATACTTCTGCGATATAGGAAACAGTAGACTGGCAATTTTTACTAACTTATATATTTATGATGATTTGAAAGTTATGTTTCGGCTAAGCCTACCTGAATTTAAAACATGATAATTTTCAGTTGTAGCAAAATATATGTCACAAGACTAAGATAACTAAATGTTTTATTAGAGCTGAAAATAATTTTTCGTATTTCCACATTAGCATTTGGGAATTTTTCGGAAAACAAGTGTGTTGTTTCACCGTAGTTCAATTTTAAGTTTTGCAACGAATTTCAAATTTTTAAATAGATATAAGCGAGTCAACTGTCAGATTAAAAAAAGCGAAATTTCTGTGACAAAGAAACAGTTTAGTTTGAACAAAAAATGGTGTTTTAGTTTTTGAAATTAGCATATGTTTACTTTGTATTTGCAAAAAAAAAAAAAAAATCTAAATATTGCTGAAAAAAATATTTAATACACATTTTTCCTATATATGTTGTTTTCTTGGAATCGCTTTTTTTTTTTTTTTTGGGCTACGATACAAAAGCTTAAAATATTCTTGGAACAAAATAAAAACACATTTGGTGCTCCTAATCGCAAGGTTCTGTCGTCCGTTTCGCTAAACCCTGCGGCTTGAAATACAAAATTGAACTCTTTTCAAGCGAGTTGAATTCGCATTTGCAGCGGGCAGCATCTGCCACAGCTTCCCTGAATGATGGCTCGTGATCGTTCGTCCATGTGGAAACGCGGACGCAAGATATTACTTCCGAAGATAGAAGATGACACTGCAGAAAAATTTCGGAGGCTGTTCGCAGAGGTTTCGAGCGATATACCTAACGTTTGCAATCACACCGCCTATAGGCCGATTGTTGTTAAAATTAACATAGGGATCGTCAAAATAACTGTGCGTTATCGATGTGTTTTAGATGTATGCGGCACAACAGTTTAACTAGGTTAATGAGCGATTTTAAGTCGAGAGTTTCTTCGCCAGAAGTCAAACTTAATGTAACGTAGTGGCGGCCAACCAGTTTCAAGAAACGATTTATTGTCATTTGTTTGACATGTTCCTATTTATTTCTACATACTTCTGCCCGGAATGTGGTATTACATGGATGCGAACAGGCACCAAAGTGGAAATCGAGAAGTATGGTTAGATATGGCGGGCAGCATATACATGCAAAAGTTAAGGTATAATCGAACAGATGCTCATACGCGCAATCAATGACAGTCTTCATTTGCATACACGCATACATTTGCTCACTTTACCGTGAATAGCCTGTAATACTCTTCTGCATTGCCGGTATGCGGAGGGAACATTTCACACCCTCTTTGAAAAACTGCGTTTTCGTGAAGACGAGTTCTCCAAATAATTCAGATGGGCAGAGCCACCTGCAGTTTCATTCTGGGGCGTGTAACTGGGACCATACAGAAGAAGGGCACCACTTCCGCGACGTTATCGATGTGTGTCCAGTCACGACTGGGGTCAGACTCAATGGCAACTGGCAGCACAGCCGGCATTCCTAAAGCAGATCTCTATTACCGAAACGTCTGCTCGCTCTCATAAGCCATCATTCACCACGTCTTACAGACAGATGTCGTAGGATGATCAGACTACAATTTTCCAGACCAGATATCGGGAGGAAGGCATGTGCTCATATACATTTCAAATACGGTGAGTGCTGTGGTATCATATATTATCGGTGCGTGTGCGATGACCATTACTGTCACGTGCAAACCGGACACAACGAGTACCTGTTGATTTAGTAAGGTAATGTTCATACTTTATAGTGATTTTGTCCCTTTCACAATCTGGGGACTTGTTCCAAGTTTTTCGTTACGATTTATTCTGTTGTTAATTCTCGATTCTCTTTCGGTCTCGACAGATCCGTATTGCAATTTTTCTCTAGTATTATAAAATAATGAATTTTTTTTTTTAACCTGGAAATCTCGATCACGCCAGCAAATTTTGCACTATGTTACATCTGTGAAGTCGTGTGGAAGGAAGGTACCGAAGAGAGGGGAAGTAATCGAACAAGCCGAAGGTGTCCGAGAGACTGCGGTTTCGTAAAGACCGAACACTTCGGATACTCTTGTTTGCCAGTCAATCATGTCTGCCGTTACTGGGCGTCCCTAGTCGCCACATGTCTCATTGAAAGTAGTCGTGCCTATAATAGAAACCTACTGCTACGGAATATTCCAATGTAAATCTTTTTAAAGTATTGTTTTAAACCATGGCGACCATGCAGTAAGTTTTCTAAACAGATTGCCGTGTTAACCGTATATAGTCCGATCACGGTTACTTCAGTTTTTTTCTGAAGCCCTGCTAAAGTCCTACTTCCAGGATATTGCTCCGCGTCGTGCAACCGAAGGTTAATTAAGTCTAGAAAATTACACCCGGGCACAACGCACCGAGTTCGTGAGCACTCATTGTAACGGTATTCTGTGTAAGAACTATTTATAAGTAGGCGCTTCCAACACAGCTGTTTTCTCACTGTTTTCTATTCAAATCATTTATAGATAAAGCAATATAATTTATAGATAAAATATGAATAACATTTCAATTTAACAGAAAAAAAAAAGTAACTTTTATGAACACAAGTATAAAATGGTTGTGATTGTATGGCATATTTTGGAACGTCGTACATGGGGAGATTTTTCAAAAGTTTGATTCAAAAAGGGCGAAGAAACCGCGAATAGACTAAAGTCTCCGCTTAAATTTATGAAGAAACAGAACACCCGTGAAGCTCATTGTTCCTGCTGTTTTACATCGCCATAGCCATCGCAATGCTTTCTTACACTCGGATGTGACTTTGAGGCTTCTAGTATTGTTTACCAGGGATCGCAAGAACTCTGTGTCGAGATACACCGATCGGTGAAACGATAAACGTACACTCTATGAAATTACTTGGAAATTTATCATACCAGTGTATACGCTTAGTGAGAAAGCAGGAATGTTAAGGTTTTCCCATATACATTCATTGTAGAGTTCCTAAATTTTCTCAGGAAACAGTCAGATGCATAGTGAAGTTCCTAACTTTGTATAGTAGCGCTGCTAAACATTCCTATATCTGCAACTTGATGTGTGGTATTATTGCCATACAGCGTATAAGTCAAAAACTTCCATTACAGTTTAGGAAGTTTACCAGGAAATTTTTTACAGTGTAGAATAAGTCTCTTGGTATGACTTTCCTCTGGTTACTTTAAAATTGCTGTGGATGGTTAACCAGACTTGGTGATAATTATTTTATTACTGAGAGTTTTTTTTTTTTCTTCGATTTATCCTCATTCCGAAAGGAGTGACAGTGCCGCAGTAGGCAGCCGAGAGCGCCTTGGTGGCGCCAAGCCACAATGATGAGGATTTATGTCGCCGCCTACGCACTGCAGTAGGAATACCAGCTCGATTCTTCACGCCCGTCCGCGCTTCAACGCAGAACAGCACGGGAACCATTCATTCCGTTAAGAACCGGGGGGTGGCAGTGGTGCCAGCCATCCCGCTGGATCGTGCTACGACTCGTTCGAAATCCCATGCAAAATCTCTGGGCTATCTTCACGCGTATCCAGACGTCACGTCAGTAGGGGGAAGTTGAAAGTTCTATGCGTGCACTAAGTCCACGTACTTCGTTGTCTTTGGGCTCGCGAGTTGCGATATTTATGGCTTAACCGATGTCGTTTTCCACGCACGGAAATTTAAGGCCGTTGGTGCGTGAGAGCGGTATATTTATATAATGCATGCCATAACTTGTTTCACAGTAGATTTTTCCAAAATTTTTGGCATCTCAAGACGCAAATAACAATCTTTAGCACCTTCTTACGTTATTATTCTCAGAGCACTGATTGCAAGTAAGAAAGCAAAAAAAAAATTTGTGTAATTTTGATAGGCTAGTTAATTTGTAATTTGTATTATATCTCAGTTCCTAGATCACGTTTTCTTTGGTTTCTCTTCATTTAGGTCGCTAGAAGTGGTTCACGTGGGTGGTTTGAATAATTTTGATCCCCATTGGCCCGCAGGTTTAAATCCTGATTGTTGATTGGCTGGCGTGATAGGCCCCCTTAAGCTAGTGTCAGCCTGCAGAGACTAACGCTCTCTTCTCTAGCAGCCTCCAACGACGTCTGAAGTGGACGGAGAGGTAGGACTTTAAATTAGTTTTAGGGCGTGTAGACGTGTCCCTGAACCAACTTTTAAGTAAACTTGCAACCAGCAATGGAGCTTGTGTCAATGGTTGCCCATTTGCGAGGTTAAGTGGTCAGGAGCTAGATAGTTTAAACATGTCGTCTACGTACGTGTAGAGCGGAGCTCCACGTATCTCCACCTTAATCCTGCTACGCCAAATCCTGCAAGAGCATCCTACCTTCAATCCGCTTGGTGATTAAAAGTTAAGTCCTACCAAAAGATATGACATTTTCATCTGGATCGAATTTTATTTACAGTTTGATTCAGCTCGATGTCCGTTAGCATCAGTACACAAGCGACGCCATCTTAAATTTATAAGTACGTAAATTTCCAGCACACATACGCCCACTGCAAAACCTCTGATAAGAATAGTTTCTACCAGAGCTACACTGTTTATTGAGAACACAATTTGTTTTAACATAATATTTACTACAGAGAACAGTTTAATTTATTTTATTTTGAGACCAGTATATTCAGACTCTGGCAAGCTGTCACGTAACCGTAAAATGGTTCATGTAGACTAGGCATGCCCACTTCTAGCGTTGTTAGGATAGTGTGTTGTCTTTATAGTTTTTCTCATTTTGCCATCAGGGTTTTTAATTATTTCTGATTTAAACAATTACAACACGAAAAGGAAATTAAAAGTAAAATGAATGAAATCTATTCAAAAGGTGTATCTTTTGTCGTTTTCTCTACTGTAGTGTCAAGTTAACGTATTTCTTACCCAGGGTCTTACATATGTGTTTACTAGAGTTTTCAATTGTCTGCCTTATTTTGACGTACGTGCATAAATGATGTACGTGCTAAATCCTAGTTTCTAGAGGGTGATAATGGTAATAAATTTGTTCACATACCGGCCCAGGACTGCACCGGGTAATTATATAGAGGCAGCTTAGGTAAGATCACATCCTTTCCCACTGATTTTTTTTTGCAAGTCAGCTGTGCAGTCTGGTCACTCAAGTTTTATATGTGTTGTCCCATTGTTGTGTATGCTAATTATACACCATACACAACACATATCTATTTGAATATAATATTATATTTCATAGGTCGTCGTTTTAAGTATGCCAGACACATATTTTAAAAATGGTGGCCACATATCCATTTAAGCTCAGAATTATATACATCGTCAAAATTATATAATCAATTCCAACTTAACTTTGTATGCTGACAGTAGGTATTACAACTATTAACTGTATCTGCACGAAACAGTTTATGTCCTCCATTTTGTAAGATAGCAACACACGAATAAATCAAGCTTTTAAGCCATATATCGGGAAACAATAGACATATTCCTACCAAATTTGGTGAACGAATATTACTGATGCAGGTGGTGTAAACTTGTATGTTTTAAGTAGGTCATGCACTTATTTTCGAAACAATGGCTATATAAATATTTTAGCTCAGTATATTTTACTAACGAAACAAATTCCACCTTAAGTTTGTATGCTGAAGTGCCTATTACAACCATCATATATATATATAATCATTTCTCTGCCATTTTGTATGGTAACCCCACCAAGAAAAATAAATATTTTATTTCACGTTTCGCGAAACAATAAACATATTCTTAACAAAATTTAGCGGAGACCTCCTCTGTGGTAGACCATATCATATGTATTTTTTTTTAAGTATGACACGCTTATTTTCAGAATGGCGGCTATATCTACGAAGTTATGTAATCTATTTTAATGTAACTAGGTATATTGGCAGCATATAATCATTAAATATGCTACTACATTACTTTTGTATCCATTTACGAAGATCGCCATATGAAAATTATGGAGGGTTTATGCGATATCTCGAGGACCAATCAACCAATTCCCATTAAATGTTAGGCTGAAATATTTCAACTAATTTTTACCAAGTTGTGCACACTATAAATTCTACAGAAGTCCATGTAAACTTTCATGATTTAAATGGGTCAGATAACGATGTTCAAAATGGCGGCATCATAAATAATTTAGGTAAATTTGTCACATATATTAAACAATTTAACCAAATTGTGTACGATTGCATCAAATATGAAAATGTTTTTCGTGGCATACCTCAAGGATCAAACAACCAATTTATACCAAACTCTTCACACAAGTAGGGCTATAGTAGGTCATGAAAACTTACATGTTTAAAGTGGCTCAGTCACTTATTTAAAAATGACGGCCCTCGAAAAAATTTTAGTTAGTAAACCCTACAATTCTAAGCGTTACACTTATTAAATCCTAAAGTAATGATCTGAATCAGACATCCATAATGCAGTGCATTGCACGTAAGCATATTGTACGAAGTTTTCTGGGTTCAAGTCCCGGGTAAGGCACGTGTGTATTTGTAATTGTCTCGTTAATGTTGCATACGTGTCTGGTTTGCTTTCTAGTGTTATTGCTTTTAAAGTGAAGACAATTCCTATCTACAAACTCAGCTTTCAAGAACTTATTTAAAAATTAATATCACCCACGTTGAAGAAAGTAGTGTTAGTAGTTATACCAATAACACATTTTTTAAATTTAAATTTGAAGTTATCAAAACAGCGCCGGGAGTCTGCATCTTTAAATACATGTGTGTACAGTAAGTTGCTTACCATGAAGGAGAACGGAACTGGTACGCCATGCGGGAAATAAATGCGAACACTGCTGCTAGCCTTTATTGCTCAATTGCTAATCTCCCATTGTTCATGTGGTATGACACACGTGCACTAACGGCGCCCGCGTTCCTAGAGTTCATGGGGCCGCGGTGGTTTAGTGGCTAGATTAATCGTCTCCCACCAAAGCGTACCGGGTTCGATCCCCAGCGGGGTTGCCCTTGGATTGTCGCATGTGGGAATTGTGCATGACAATGCCGCTGGGTTTTCTAGGGGATCTTCCGTTTCTCCCGTCCTTGCATTCCGGTGCTGCCCCAAATTCACTTCGCTTCGCCCACGTCGGCTCTCAATACCTGGATGTCAAGAGCCGCCCAGATATCTTCACTCAATCGAGTTTATAGAATCCTGTGTGCAGGCGCTCTTCGTATAGCGCTCAAGTCCCGTTCACTTTCGTGATATGCAAGTTGTGGACGCAGGACTTATGGCTCTGTTTTCCTTACTTCAACTTAAATTTTAAAAACTAGACGAATTTCCCGAACATTTTGCTACTATGTTAGCAAGATCGGGAAATAGGATTTATCACTTATGTGTATGTGTGTGTGTACTGAAACATGCAAGTATTTATTTGTTCCTTGTAAGTAAATGTCATTTACATCAAAATACTCTAAATGTATACATTTTCACATAAGATTTTTAAAAAATATATATTGGTGTCGCTGTGAATAGATCCTCCGACTCGCATTTTCAACGTCACAAAGGACATTCTTACGTAAGATGCTACACTGTTTTCCTCTCAGCACCGCAGTCAGAACCTAAAAGATGATGTTGCATACATCATGCTAACATTATCTTTGAACTGTGCAAAACTAACCACTGCGATCCGGTAGTTAGGCATCCCTTATCTTCTCGCCAGTTAATATCAATAAACAAATTAATTAATGAATTCTAGTCGTTAACAAAAATATCATGTGCGCGTGATAGTAGTCGAGCCACAAATGTTCTACTCCTGTGTGAAATCGCGAAAGTAAATAATATGCGCGAAGCCTTAGCATTATAACTGCTTAGAGAAAGTCACTAATTTCGGTAAGGACAAATATATTACACACACACTCATATATATATATATATATATATATATATATATATATATATATATATATATATATATATACGGGTGTAGTCGAAAAAATTATCATAAAGGCCAGAGTGGGGTAGATGAACACAGATGGAGCATATTTCATCCAGTAACAAATTGTCTATCGTCCATAATTAACCCTCAATAGCAGTGTCAAGATGCAGGGGCGGGTATGCAACCTCGCTAATTATGCACCAGGTAGTTCAATGAAGACAATTTACTTACACATATGGGCAGAAGGCATGGGGCTCAAAGTGTCGGCCATTGTTTGCCACACAGAGAGCGCAGTGCTGAAGCATGTTGTGACGCACATTGCAAAGTGCTGCGGCTGCCCTCAGCAAGGGTTGCTAGGAGGCGAGCTGGCGCGATGTGCAATGCGACCTCGGAAAGCCGACCCAGCTGTCTGCAATAACAATTCCGGGGGAATGAGTACGATGTCGGGGGCTGTCGGTACATAAGGATGGGTCAATGGAGGCTCAGGGCTCCATCTTGTACCAGATGCCCTGCCCGAGGGACGACTACCGAGAGGACCACCAGTCCGTGGTCCGGAATCGACGCCCACCTTGAGGACCTCCATACCTGTAGTTCAGTGGTCACCACCGTACGTCGTGGAGGAAGCCTCCCCGTAGCCGACTACAAAACTTAGGTAATTATACTTCCGTTAGGGCGACATAGGCCACACGAGGTTCGGGACAGGCGTAGGCGGTATTAAGCTCCTTAAGAGCAAGAGTATTATTAAGATTGCTTGATTGAGTCTATAGCGAAATTCAGAGTATTCTTGTCATTGCCTATTGTACCTGCTAAACTGCATTTGCCTAGCGGTAATTGTATTAACCTTGATATATAATAAAGTAGTGATTTGTATTACGAGTGCCTTTACCTTGGACTACCTTCTTCTCTCTAGTAAGTGCGTAGTCTCCTCTCTTCAGGAGTGATCACAGCAAATGGTGGAGGCGCCGTTCACTTCCAACCCCCCCCCCCCCCCGTTTTTTAACACGCAATAAAAATTAGAGTAAAAATTAACGTAAAATTGTAACATTTATGAACCAGGAATTAGTAGAGATGCTTAACATCTCTCACCTGCCTATAGGGTTTAATTCCCTCGTAAATTACTGTCCAATGTAACCTCCAAAGTAAACAGTAGTGGCACTGCAAAAGCTCATTAAAGTCGAAATTGTGTCGCTACTTAGCAAATTGCAGCTGCCCGAGAGCGCACGAGCAAAACTACCGCATCGCCAAGACCTTGGCCGTACAGTAGCACATTGTTTCATATAGTAGAATAGAGAGTGTATGCGCGCTTATACCTTTAAGTTAAAGCATGTTAAATCACGGCACCACATTTTGGGCCGTTTTTCCTTGGCTTCAGTCAAATTTCCACATATAGTGTGTGCAAAAGTGGAAAACAAATCTTATATAGTAATATGCCCACACAAAACTTAATAAGGTCACACGTACTATTGCCAGACAACACAAATAATACATGACTGACAAGCCTCATTGTCGTTCGCCAAAACAGTCAGAAATATTCTAAAGCACGCTGCTATTGACCTCTCGGACACACAAAAGAAATAACAAGGGCATAGTATTAGTAGCATGAAAAAATTTCAACAACTCATAGCGTCAGCAGATAAATTAATACACGAAAATTCCGAGATCATAGATCAGTTTAACACCAGCTCCACATGACTCACACGTAGTTCAATCAGTAAAATAACGAATAGTGGCCTTCTGCCAATTACACCACCCCCTACATACGAAGACATACATCATCACACATCAGATTATCTAACACCCATACAAATTGAGACCACTACTGAACCCATTTACGAAAATTCCCCGCTAGTTACACCACTTGCAACCCCTCAACAACACACCAACCTGGCGAATCCAGCTCCCCTCAACATTATAGTCCAACACCCAGTGTCAGTACCCAAATTTTTGGGAGATGACGAAAATATGCCAGAGTTCCTAGAACAATACAACCTTGCAGTGGAAACAAACCATTGGGATGAAACTGAAAAATGTCGCATGCTGCAATTTTACCTAAAAGGTTCTGCCAAACACACACTATAAAACTACCTACAAACTCACGTCGGACAGATTACATGAAATGACATAGTTACCAAATTTAAGAGTACATTTTCCACCCTGGCAACAGAAGAACACGTAAAACAATAACTATACACAACCAAGCAAAAACTTAAGGAGAGTCCACAAAAACATATCGAGAAACATATAGGAGAAAATATAATCCCAATTTTAGCGATTCAGTCTTTATCAGGATAATTTGGCGCTCTGTCCTACCCTCAATAGTGGATAAGATTGTAGGGCTAAAAAATGACACGATCCAAGACTTAATCACTAACATACAAAGGGTTGAACTTGGGTTGTTCTGCTACAACCAAGTAATAACAGGCCACCAAGTTCACTCAGACACCGATACATTACAGGCAGAAGTAACCAAGCTTAAGGAGGAAATAGCTAACTTATTATTGCAAAACCAGAAAAACACGAATTACCCCAAAACCCAACAACACCCCCACTCAACAACAGAACAATAATTACAGACGAAATTGACAGCCCTTCATTGTCCTGAAAGAATATGTTCCACAACCAAGGAGATACTACAAACCACACCCCTCCAATCAAAAAATTACACACCATGTAAACTTCCAAAGAAACTCAAATACCCACACTGATACAAGGCAACAGCAAATCAACCCACCCAAAGGCAAACTAGACGCTACCAAACCCAAAATCAAACAAAAAAACTACTACTCGAGGGAGCAATAAGCACCACCCCCGTTGATAAATCACATAAAAAAGGCGCAACATTACAACCAACAGAGAGACAGACATGCAGGGCCCATCAGAGGAGCAAACATAATACAGAATCAAAAATGTGATGCTAATATTCAAAGGACCCGCAAAGACAGTGCGAAACCTGAAATAAAAGTGTGACGCATCATAAAAGCCTGTGAGGCACTTTTCAGTAAACACGTGCCCACAAGATCCTATGTGGAAATCGCAAAGTTCAATTCTTGTAGTGAAGATTTTCACATGCCAAGACAGCTTACACCACAGGGCATAGAAAACATTAAGACACATGTAAACACCCAAAACAAGTCACCCTGTATCACCTTTCGGGACACAAAAAGCAGGTCAGGAAAAAGCATATGTAACAGAGACACCACCTGCAAGGACACAAACAAACACAACACAGCACCCATGAACATCGACACACAGAAGAGACGGCATGCGCCAAGGCTGGCCCGGAGAATACAAGTGTCAGTGCTGCAGTGACATCAGTGTTGAATGCACTGACTTTATAGGTCCCTACTCACTGGCAGCCATGACGTGTGCTCTGTGTCTGTATTCGGGTCACCTTGCAGCGGCATGCCCACTCTTCCCCAATCAGAGCCAGTCATTTCATACCAACAACAGGGCACATTATAATAAGTTTAAAAAAAATTGCTATTGGACACACCAAACTCTGTATCCCAACTGCGGGAAAAGACAATAGACTGTCAATAAACAACAATCAAAACCTCAACACAGAACCTCGTTGCAATGATAACATGTGTAAGCAGAAACTGAGCCACAGGTCCGATTCACCCCCACACACACACATCCCGCCAACCATCAAGGACGAATGTAGCATCAGTTACATGAAGACGTCAACACCATGCGTCCTTGTCCAGATTGACTGCAACTCTTACAACATGTTGCTTTCACTCATACATAGCATCCACACTTATCAACAAACATAAATGGGAACCAGTGAATGAAACATTTACTTTAGTGGGTGCCAAAAATTACATTGACTTCCCAAAATATAAAACCAATATCAATATCTCAAGCTAAAACTTCCAGCAGGAATTCCTACTAATTGATAACCTTAAACTAGATATAATACTAGGAGTGGATTTCATAAGGAAGTATGACACAGTGCCAGTACTGTCCAAAGACATCAAGTTCGTACACACATATAACAGTAAAAAGATTATCGAAATGCAGATAAATAAAAACACCTTTGAGTGCGACATGAACCACTGCATCGAACATTATATCAACAAAATTGAAACACACAAAGAACAGTACACTTGGTAACATCAATTCAGTACTCCCATTAGATCTATATTTCAACTACATAATTTATTACATCAATACAAAGACCGGTTCGCCAGTTCAATCTTGGAACTCACAGAAACAAAACATAATAAGATAAAGCTCAAGCTCACAATAGACCACCCAATTTACACGTGGGTGTATAGAATGAACCCTAAATTGCGAGACTAAGTACTCGCACAAATACAACAAATACTAGACACACAAATTATAACTCCATCTGATACAGAAATTTCAAAGCGGTATACATTTCCCAACAGACCTCAGACATTTAAATCAACACCCTAAGAAAGTCCAATACCGATTGTGTGAATAGAAGATATAATAAACACACTTCAAAACTATAACGGTGTAAGTTCAATAGATATGATCAGCAGCTTGTATGCCATACCAGTCTGTAAACAAGATCGAGAGAAACTCGCCTTTAATGTCGATGGTGTCGGATTACATGGAGTATGCCCATATGCCAATGAGTCTTGCTACAAGTCCCAATTATTTCCAGAATTTCGTTGACATTATGGTCAGACCATTGTGCTGGGATACAGCCATCACATACATAGATGACATTTTCCTTATAGGCAATACCTTCACTGAACACTTGCAAAACATCCAGAAAGTCATGGAACAGTTGCACAAATACAACATAAAGATAAACAGTAAGAAATTAAATTTTGCACAACAGAACATAAAGATACTCCGACATTACATTATGCCATCAGGGATCCAAACGGACCCTGAGAAAATTACAACCATTCAACAAATTGCGCAGCCAAAAAATATAAAACAACTGCAAACATTCATTGGCCTTATGCCCTATTTGTGCAGATACATACTCAACTACACCCAACTCGATGAACCATTAACAGACCTAACAAAGGAAACTTTGACATCTGTTCATGTTCTGTCCATTTAGAAGGCGTTCGACGAACTAAAATCAGCCCTACTTAACACACCCACACTATCCAAGTTTGACAAACACAGACACGCCATTTTATCATGTGATGCCTCTCAAACTGCAATAGGAGCGGTCCTAATGCAGAAAGTTCTGGGCAGTAAAGACTGTACTATCATAGCCTTTGCACCCAAGAAACTTTCTCTCAATGAAAAAAAATGGTCTGTCGTAGAAAGAGAGCTATCAGCAATTAAATACTTTGTCTTCAAGTAATGGAGACTTGCATGGTCAGTTTCTATTGTAAATTTGCGGCCATATGGTTATGTTCGACCATTGTCATTTAATTTAAACAATAACGTTCGCATCCAGAAACTCGTGATTGCTTTAACAGAATGACTTGGAAGCATGCATAATCAAAGGAAATCTCAACACATTAGCAGACACTATGAGGATGATTCCAACATCGGGAACGGCTGACACAACACCCATAATGGTAAACTATGACACTTATAAAGTAGAAAAGGAATTCCTGACATGCACCTCATTTTATAAAGACCTAGCTGAAACATTATTACAAAATCAAAACAAGGACAACAAAGTCAAAGGTAGCATTGCTAAATATATGACAAATAATTGCACAGAAATAAAACTGTTGATAAAACAAGACCTCTTCACCACAGACAATTCACATATAGCAAAGATGGTAATAAACTAAGAATACCTGCCAATACAGGCAATCACTAAAATAATAACAACACTATACCAGGTCAACATTGAGATCACTATGCAATGATACAAACACAAATTTAAAACCACTTGTCTCGACCCATGCCTAAATTGTCAAATAATTATTACACTCAACACCACCACACTACCACCCTGTGTACATCCACGAACAGGAATACATAAGGGTCGATGATGACACACATTTATTATTAGCATCACTCAAACAAATTCCTACATCCCCATTTATAGAGGAATATTCCAAGCACCCACCCATTACACAACTGAAGTAAGCCCTCATGGAACCAGAAAAGGCGACAGCAAAATACATTCGACTGGCCAGGCGATATGGTATTACGGGAAACAAGGAGATGTACTATATGAAAATATGCACACCAACAGGCGAAAAATGGTTCACACTAGTACTGCATTACTATGTATCCTAAATCATAACTGCACACCACGATGCCTTAGTAATTAAAAATCAATACTACTGGACAGTATGTCCAAAGACATTAAATAATAGATAAAATATTGCCCCTTGTGCCAAAAAGTTAAACATACAAAATAGAAAACCATTGGTCATATGACTCCCATTCCGCCCCCCTTTTTTTATTACATTCCTGGGGCCTCGACGCCAAAGGCATAGTACAGATGGCCATGTCAGGAAACAAATACATATTGGTCATGACCGAATTCTTCACCCGCTACACAGTCGCCCGCCCGGTGAAATCAATTGACACAATCACATGCATTAGTTTAATTAAATATGTTATTTTCCAATACAGCTGCCACAAATCCCATTCTCACTGACAGGGGTACCTCATTTAATAATGAAACATGGAATGTATTATTCCGCAAATTGCAAATAAAGAAGCTCTAAACAACCGCTTTCAACCCAGCTTGCACTGGTCTAACAGAACAGGTGAAGAAAATTCTATCACCCCAGCTCACAGCCTGCACAAATGAGGATTATTCACACTAGGGCGAATATGTACCATACATCCTTTTCAATTACAACTCCACCATCAACAGAAGTACAGTATTTTTCCTTTTACATGGAGTGGAAATGGTTCAACCATCGCATGTCATCACGCACAATTATTCCCCACGTGCCGATGACTGGCGTAAACAAACACATGCCCGTGAGCAAGCCTGCATTAACTTACTCGCCTCTCAATAAGCTTTATTCGACTAAAAATTCTGGCGAAATGACCTCAAGATAGGCCAGTTCGTCTGGGTGAAGACTCGTGCCATACAAAAAGTACTGAATTTTAAATACCGTGGCCCATTCTGCTTACATGACATTTTTGCGCCTTCTACAATTGCGATAGAAGTACGCAAACGAGGACAATCAAAAATTGATACAGTTTGTACAAGGACTGTAAAACTCGCAAATATAAAGAACTAATGTTATTTTGTATGTTACAGGTAATATGTTCATCCCAAATCTGTTCACTGGTCCTTATTCTTGACATTGTATTGGGTACTGCAGGCGCGCAATTATACAAAATGCATGCAGGGGTGTACTTCCAGCAGCGGACACCGCAACTACAGTATGAAGAGAATGGATAGCGTACACCATACCCCTGCACCAGCCGACAACACCTAAGAATCTTGAAGACTGGTACCACAGCGCTTGTGCAAAGAACACCACTGTCTGCCACAATGCAGAGAGATTACGCCAGTTCTTTAATGAAACCTCTAGCAATATTGTTGAAGAGTTCTTTTCTGAAGTGTCTATGAACAACAGAATAAAGCATGCAATTACCTTCCTGGGGGATGTCGCTACATGGTGTTGCGACATCTTCCCCTCCCACCACCTAAAAATCTCTCCTGACAAGTGATGAAATGCTCACCTTACAACTAAACAACCTACAAGCTAATGTCATGACCTCCAACACGAGTTGGAACATTACTGTTCATAGTATTCCTGAAATAAAAAACCAAGTAGAAACAAAAATTAACTTGGTCACACCTAATATCGCTTCAATGTCAGAGCAAGTAAATAATCAAAATCATGAAACTGAAAATGTTAAAGTAAAGCACAAATTTTGACAAGTATGGTTTTACAACACATACATAATATTGAGAATGAACATATAATTAGCACTTATATACAACAATGCCAACAAAAGTTTTCACCACTGCAAGTTGTCTCGAGACAAACTTTAACTAAAGACATTTTAGATCTGCAATCTCAAGTTAGTGCCTTAGTATAATATATTTAAGTATCTTTGATTGGAATGCTGAATTGTAATTCTATGCCATTAACAGAATGCATGTTGTACCCCACAAAAATAATATTGCGCATCCAAATTCCCCTCCATAATAAAAATACATGGCAGTTTTTCCGAACGACCAAATTCGGAAGTAGTAGGAAATAGGGGATACTGGTACAGGGACCAGCTTCGGCTTCGACCACCGCCATCTTGGATTACATTTTCACCCGCCATCTTGTATTATGTCACTTCTGGAGGCCATTTGGATTGCGTCATTTCCAACTGCCATCTTGGATTACATCTATTCCGGCGGCCATCCTGGATTATGTCATTACCGGCTGTCATCTTGGATTACATAATTTCTGGTCGCCATCTTAGATTCCATTTCTTCATGCTGCTGGGACCAGCTCCTGCAGGGGTACAGCTGCATCATGCTGAGGCAAGGGGCAGGGCGACCTTGTACAGCTGAGCTTTGTTTTAAACAACACTTCCTGGAGGATCGAGCACGAGGTCAGAGAGATTGTATATAAGCTCAGGGTGCTGGAGGCGCTGAGCGGCATCTTACCTGCTGCTGCCGGAGGCACTGCCCATAAGACACCCAGATGAGAGGACTGTAGCCCATGGTCCACCATCGAGGCCAGACCAGAGCCCGCAGTCGAGAGAGCTGTGCGACTATGACGACATCAAGGGTAAATATTAAATCCCTGGTAGGGCGACGTAAGGCACGATAGGGTGCGGGACTCGCGACGGCATAAGCTCCATCCGAGCATTGTTGAGCCACAGTTGCGTAAAGCCACTTCAGCTTAATTAAGGGTATCAGCACCCCTCTGAAGTATTATCAAGGCGTAATTGCTACTTACTCTTGTCTTGCTAAAGGTTAATATTGGAGATTGTGAAGCCCACTTAAGGCTAGCTTGTAATTTATTAGTAAGTAATAAAAGTAGTATTTTGTATTCGAGAACTTTAACCTTGAGTTACCTTTGATGCCCCTAGTTAGAGCATTGCTGTGACCTCTCGTAGGGGAGCAGGCTATGCATTATCATTCCACCTCAGCATCCACCATCTCGGATTAAACTTTTACCAGTCACCATTACACCACATCAAACTCTCTCATTCTGGTCATGTGATTGCCATCTTGGATTCCACCTGTCACCTATGCTTGGCAACCATCTTGTCCACCATCTTGTTTCCAAACACCACCTTGTTTCCCACTCTATCCACTTACACAGAGTCACCTACTTACTGCTATACCTATCCACCTACCCACTACCCTACCCACTATTCTACCTACCTACCCAAATACCACTCTACCCACCTACTGCTCTACCCAACTCCCCACCACTCTACTAACCTACTTTCATAACAACTAATCTATCAACCCACCCACTACCCTACCCACCACTCCATGCACCTACACCCACCCACCTACTTACCACTTTACCTACCTACCACTTTACCTACCTACCACTTTACCTACCTACCACTTTACCTACCTACCACTTTACCTACCTACCACTTTATCTACCTGCCCATCCACCTTTCACTCTACCATCTACCCACATTCCCAAAGCTCTACTAACCTGCACACATACCTACTGCTCTACCATTCTAACCAACTGCCTACCATTCTACCTAACCACATTTCAACAGCTATTCTTACTCCTCACTGCTGACTCCACTCTGCTGACACCGCACTCCTCTCCGAACCCTCCGCACTTAGCAACACAAACACCGCGCACACCGCAATTGACACCGCATGTACTGCAATTGACACCACACCCTCCGTACAACTATCTGCACACATCTCTGCATCCTTCACGTGACGCTCCGCACATTCACACACCAATCCGCACCCTACCTGCATACCCACTGCTCTACACACCTACCCACTGCTCTACCCACATTCCAACCTACTGCTCTGCCCACCTATGGCTCTACACAACTACCCACCTACGACTTTACCCAACTACCCAAATACCACTCTTCTTACCTACCAACTAACCTACCGTCCCACCCACCTACTGCTCTAACAACTTACTGCTCTAGCCAGCTATCCACCACACTACCCACCTACTCATTGCTCTACTTTAACCTCTACACAGCACCATATCCACATACCCAAAACACTACATACTGAACCACTGCTTACCTGACTACACATCCACCTACCTTTCACTCTACCTAGCTAAGCACACCTCAACAGCTCTAACTTTCCTCCCCACCTACAAACACACTTTCCAACAGCTCTACTTTCCTTCCCAACTACCTAATACTCTACCCACCTACGCATTGGTCCACCCACCTACCCAACTACCTAACCACCTACTGCTCTACACACCTACTCACCACTCACCACCTACCTACTAACCTACTGCTCTGTCCAGCTTGTTTTCCAGAACCCCACCAACCTCAGGTTTTGCCATATGGTACAAGGAGCACTAGTGACACTGCAGCCATTTTGTTTAGATCTCATGCTAGCAGCTAGGAGCGATGCAATTTTTAGAACTCAAAATATTATCGGGAAGAGGGCGGGATCGAACTGCCGAACCTGTCGTCAGACCAACCCTTGACCCCATGACCTTGAATGACCTTGAAAACAAAAAACTCTTGAAAAAATCTAAAATGTCGGCAAGCATATTATACTACTTACTACTGCGTTAATCTCTCGATTTTACTACCAAGCGAGCTGTCGGCATTTATAATTTTAGACCTAAAGGAATGTAATTTTCATACTATTAAAAAAATATATATTTTTTCCAATTAGCTGTATACCTTCATACATAATTTATTATGCATATATTAAAAACTTAAAAACCAACAGAAGGATACAACACACAAAAATATAGAAAATCTAGTATTTTATAATTTATTTTTATTTTATCATTACAATTTCAGAAGAAACGCCCTTGCATTCCGGCGCTGCTATATTCCCACCTCATTTAACCCTCACCGGCTTTCAAGAACCTCGTTGTTAAGAGCCGCCCAAATCTCTCAAATCAACTTTAATACACTACAGACTGCAAAAGTGAAATTGTGTCATTTATCTCGAAGTCCATCACTTTACTCGTACAAGCATATTGATTTTTATAAGTTTAATATTTTTTTAACGAACAATTTTATACTAAGCGATAGAGGGGTAAAATAGCAGATACCGCTATTATCATTTATTTGATTTAAATATATATATATTATTATTAACACACTTTCGAGTTCACTGGATATTGATGTTTGGTAACAATATTTAATTAGTCAACCAGTGGTGTATAGAAGTACCTTGTGCGAAAAATTAATTTCAACTCAAATTGATTGTCTAGGAAACCAGTAAAGAAACTGAATTTTTATTAATTTTATAATTATTTTTTTAGGGAAAATGTGCCAGATATCTCTCCTCCGATTCGTGCAGAAACCAAATCAAAAATAATTATCTTGTTAATTTTCATTTTCAAAAATATCTTTTAAAAAATTCTCACGAGAACTTTGTCCTGGGAGAGCCGGAACGGGTACCTTGTATCGTCATGTTCACATATCTAGACGCACACACATATTGATTAAATAAATAAAAAAAATGTAATTATAGTTAGTAAAAGCAAGAAATTTAAGATCCTGTAGTCTAAAACTGAAAACTGTTAGCAGTTTAAAAGGGAATTTCAACCTTTGCTTGTCTAAACGTGAGCACATTCAGTCCTGCGTAGTTACTGGATTTTCATGGTTCAATAACAATTTTATCCTTGCAACTCTCGAGTGAAGGAATACCATCCTCAGTGGTTCACAAATGCTGATGGTAGACAGTAATGATGCGAGTGCACCCGTCCTCACACATAGAAAATGTGGGTATAAATAGTATATATTTTACATATAAACTGCCATGCCCAGACTGGGATGTATTAAAAATACCTTACAGAATGTGGCTCTAGAATTTCCTTATAATTTTGTAACACCAGTCTTGCTGTAAGTACGTATTCCCCTAGCGACAACTGTGCCTGTTTCCGAATTAATAAGAAACATCAAAAAGTTTAAACATTTACATATGTAGGTATCCATTGGGAGTTTGGCAGATGATTAGTAAACTGTTAGCCTTTTCCTAGATTGGACTGAATTGAAATTGGCACGATTTTCAAGGTGTTAAGGAGTGCATGTGCACCCTATGCCCCTCTCCTAAAAAGCCCCTGGAGCAAGTATAACTTAACGATATGTACTGGATGAGAAAAATGGGAAAAACCGCTTATCAATGTGGTGTAACTTTGTAAAAAATGTTTTTAAGTGAAATGGATCGACTTCGTATCGAACCCGGGACCGCTGTGTATTCCAACAAGTGTTGCAGAAACAACTTTACATTAAAAAATATAAATTTATTGTAGCTTTTTTTTTTTTTTTTTTTACAATGTCGTCGCTCGTGCCTCCCGGCAGTCGACAGCGTCTCACGCCAGAGGTTCGCGGCGTCCTCTGGATGCTGCGAACCTCTGGCGTGAGCGATGGCTTGCGTGCAGCTGAACACGAACACATGGCCACGGCGACATCCGTTCCTTAGTCTACAACAATGTCGGCTCTTCATTGTATAGGTAGCGGCTGGTGTCTTAGTTTACACTAGTAGTGAACAGATGGCGGGGGAAACGCTCGAATTGTTACAAAATAACTCACGCCAACATTCGTTAATGACTCTGAAATGTTCTTAATAATAATAATAGGCCAGTTTTGATCTAATATAAAATCATTTTTCTTTGACCGTAAGAGGCGTCCTTGCTACGGCAAAACATAAAAATACATTTAAGTAACAGACGAAAATATTTGAACTGTTCGATTGCTTTCGTTTTATTCTGTTTGTCCTGTTTTTTTCATGCTTATTCTCGTGTTTACCATTGTTTAGTCTAGTATAACTTTATTTCCTAATATTTTTCTTTTATTAAAATTTGACATGTTTCAAGCCAGACCACAAAGTATATTAAATATTGTTTTTTGTGAACTTAGTTGAACCTACCTTCGTTTTACCTTTCTAAGATGTATTTCGCGTTCCTTGTTTTTTTTTTTCATAAAATTAACCAAGCGCTTTGTCAGTTGCAAGTGCAAAACTTAATTGTACCTTCTAATGCGTGTCTTTCAAGCTCGAGAGCGTAAAAAACTTGGTGAAATAGCAAAAGCAATTTGGACTTCTGCGTTGTCATTGCGGTGCGTTGAAAGTTGTAAAGGGAGACTTTGTTAAAGCTACAAGTTAAGGAGATGGTACGTATAGAAAGATGATACAACACTATAGATGATTTTTTATCAGCATCACGAATAACTATGAGGTACTTTTCTACGGAAAATATCTGGGAAAATATTATATAAGTGTGCTAACAAGATGATGGTTATCACCTTGAGCGTCATCGGACAAGTTTTTAAAATACACGTACACTAATGAAACAGGTGATGATTTCGGGTCTCGTTTGAAGTATTTCGCGAGATAAACAACTATATTTATCGTCAAACGAAGCCAAATATATTACAACAGAACCATTTTACTTTGCTGGGTCTTTACTTTATTTTCAGGTATACATGAAAGTCTGTTTGAGGGGAAGATCTCATTGTATATATCATTTCCTAACTATTTTATCTCAAGGAAATCAGATCATCAAAAAAGAACGATAGTGAAATTTCATCTGTCGACAGAATGTGGTTTTCAACAAAAACTTGGAGTGAATAGTGTGTAATAAAAAAATTATGTCAAAACTTTTGCTGGGGATTTGAATGAAAATGCACTCTAGCAGCGAGTGGAGCTTATAATACATAACTGTCTCAGAAAACGGCTCGAGGAAATCAGACAAGAAGCAGATTGATACAAAATTATCATAGAAATTTAATTCTTTCTAGCAATGAAAGCTCTAATTGCATATAACGATCGTATGAACATATTCTAGGCATATTACGATATTACTGCTCTGATGTGTTTACAATTAATAAAGCCTACCTGGGTGGAGAGTAAAATAACTTTAATTGTGCAATGCGTGTATGGCAAACTGCAAAAGATCGGATTTATTATGTGATACGTATCAGAGTGTAGGCGATGTTGCTGGTGAATCCCATTGTAAATTTGGTTTTGATTTCGTGGAAATGAGGTAACGATTTTGGTGCAAATGGGTAAATGACTTCAAACATGTTGTTTTACGTACTCGTGCGTGCTTTAGTTCGATATAATCTCAGCAGTAGTATGAACGGTATCAGAAGCTAACACGGTGCATGTATGGCATCACATATTATATCAGTAACACAAGATAAAAGTACAAATAACAGGGAATCGTGAATAATTCAGAGATTTGTGTTTAAAAACAAATGTTGTTAACAAAATAACAGGGAAATATCTCATCTGATAGGATTTACGTAGGTCTGCTTACTGTCAAGGCATATTAGTTGAGTGAATCAAGATTTTTCTTGTGTTCCAGAGATCATTTGAAGATCATGAAGCAGTTTTGGCAGACATTGAAAACACTCAGTAGTAAATCAGTAAACGGGCAATGGAAAATCCGGAAAAATCAGCGATACGAAAAATTATTGAGAAGTTAGGAATTAAATTTCGAATGACTGTGCCAAAAACACAAACTAGTTTTGATGCCAGAAGTTTAAAACTCGAACCCTGGTTGAAAGTTGACAAACTTTTTTTTTATGAAATTTAGAATGACAACTAAAATTTGCGCAAAAAGAATGAACACCGTTCACTTCTATCGAGAATTTATTCCGAACAGATTTTGCCAATAATTAGTTGAAGGTAAAATCCCATTTTGTATAAGTTAGTTGTGTAATTTGTTTTTTTTTTTTTTTTTTTTCAGAAATGTTTGCAACAGGATTTAGAAAATACAAACGAAATGAGAATTGTAGCAGAAGTTCTCTTATTAGATACTACGATAGAAGATATAGCTTCCAATTGTAGGCTATTATACAGTTTATTACCAGCTGATAAAGCGGCAGCAGTTACGTAAGCAACTTCACAGGAAATGGGTATCAGTGTTTTAATATAACTGATGTAATTAAAGAGGCTGAAGACTATAAGAAAGAAACTACAGCAGTGAACGAATCATGGAAAACTGCTAACACTCCAGCCGATAGTAATATTAACATCTTTGTGATTAGTGATTTAGAATGAACGTACGTTAGACTACTTTTTGCTTCAAGTTTATGTATTTCTACGAATGCTATATATTTACCAAAGAGTGTAGCTGACTACGACGAAACAGTTTGTTACGTTATTATATGTTGCACGTAAAACAGGTAGAAAAAAATATGTGAAACAGCCAACATATTTTGTTCGTGCGGCACGTCATATTTTAAAAGTGTAAGACAGCTTGAACAAAAATTAACGTGCTGGAATACGCAGTGAGTAAAAAAATATGTTCGCTTTACGTTTTAAAATTTCAGTTTTATTAGCAACTCAGAATGTCACAAGAGTTCGAAAAATGCAGAAGTTCGTTGTTAGATGTTTTACGCGCAAGTAATCAACTGCAGGAATGTATGCCGAAGGGTAACTTAACATAATCAAAATAACGTGTAATTATATTTTGGCAAAATGTTGAAACTTCAAACTAGCTGTTGGCAGCTGGCAACCGGAAAAGTATTGTTCACAACGAGCAGTTGACATCATAAACTGAAGATGAGGTAGACCGATCTCGCTGGCTACGCACAACCAATTTCCGTGTCCCAACATTGAACTTCTCATCTGCCTGCACGTCCAGCAAAAATGGCGTGGAATGGGTTCGAGGTCAGAACACTGTTTAGCAAACAAGTGCTTTTGAGATATTTTTATACTTCCTCTCATCAATTTGTAATGCTTTTCGATTACATCCAAACTGATAAATATTTTATTAGTATAATAGTGCTTAACATTAAAAAATTAAGATGTAAATGAACACGTTCATCACTGTTGACCATGTGATTTTGACAGATGTGTAGGATTGGGGTAGGTCAATGTTGGGTACATGCGCAGAAGACGAATAACCGGTCTACCTTATCTTAAGTCTATGGTTGACACAATATTAGTGTAAATAAAACTGGTGCTTCTTTGAGATATTTTTACAATTTGTTTTCAAAGATCCATATTATCTCAAACGGAATGGGAATTTTAACGTTCTTGTAAATTTTATTCACTTACAAAAGTGTTTAAATGAAAAAGTTGAGTTTATAGTAAATATCGCATTAATCTTTGAAATGGAAGGAACACTTATGTTACATGTTTTTATAAGTTATGTATCTATAGTCCTATTTTGACGTGTGTAAGGTTTTAATGTTGTTTGATATGGTATCAAAATAAGCTTTAGTTTGTTGATGTTATTTAGGTACAGCTATATGTAGGTTTTACGCACATATAACACATGTATACACATATGCCTGGAAACCAGTCATCAGAGGTACCACTACGGTGTTAGAAACATCATGGTGTATTGGCATGTTATAGCAGAGCACGCGACCCACTTCTGGGACACTGGGCGAAAGACATGTGGATAGGACGGATGTAGTGACACAAAATTAAGTGCGGAGCAGTGAGGAGCTACGTTAAGACTTAACACCGCACTTACCATCACACTTACCTCCTCTCTTAGCTTCAGCTGCTCCACCCCTTCACTTACCTACACCCCCACCCCTTCCACTACCTAAATTGTGTTGTGATTACTTCTGGAATTAATTGGGTCCCTGCTGCGAGGTTCCAGACTATTCTCCTCAGACATGGTTAACACCCTCCCCACACCTCCTCCCTGCTGTCATATGATTGCTTAACACACTCCCAACTCCCCTCCACCCATCCTTCCCAGCGAGGTAGACTGTGTTCAGTTCCAAACTTGACAGCTAGGCAGCACTGCTGTAGCCATCGTTTGCCAGGAGCGCTGATGTCTCTTGATGCCATCAATGCCTAACAGGCAGCGCTAGTGTCATTTGATGTCATCACCTGCTGCTAGGAGCCTGATCTCAGCTGGAGGCTGAGGCGATGTTATACATGCTATATGCAGAAATGCTATGGGTTAATACAGTATAAAAAGCTGTGGAGGTGTGCGATCCAACCACACTTGGGTAGTAAAACTGACGTGCTAGTAGATTTTTTTTAACTTTCATTTGACGTTGTTGTGACATTTTTGACGTTGACGAAGCTCTAGTGAGACCGACTTGTTGACGAATTCCCAGTGCGACAATCGAACTGAGCATCTGCCACGTCGGAGGTACCGGGGCGCGAACCCGCGACCCTCCGACTACAAGTCGGCCACCCTACCCCTGAGCTATGAAGGCAGGGCGTTGATCCACCAGCACATTAGTTAGATTGAAGCTTTTAATTATATATATATATATATATATATATATATATATATATGAACCAACTCTATATTTACCCTTATATGCAAGACTGTTCATAAACGATGTTTGCATTATCATATAGTAGAAAACAATCACAATTTTTTAAAGAAAAGTTTATTGGTGTAAATTAAAAAATATATTTATTGATGTTTTACAAAACAACCGACGCCATCTTGAATTTTAGTAAACATAGAAGTAATAATTATTTTATTTATTTTTAATAATTATGTAACCACTCCGAACATCAAATACAACACATCGCTTACCTTACAACAGCCGATTTGTCTTATGCCCTTTCTTACAAGGTCAATTATGAATTTAAGCTCTTTTGTAAATGTACTCATAACTTCCGAACCGTTGATGTTATGATCATCAAATTCATAAATTAGACATGGTACCAGACATCCAATATAATAACTTCATTTAAGCCATAAGGCCTTTTTTGTCACGGTTACTTAAGAGGCAAGTCCTTATATAAACATAGTAACTAATGATTTCCCTTCTACCAAAGCTACAATCTTCAGATTCATAACATACACATCACTTCAAATGTAGATAAGAGCAATATGGTCAAATATATGTATTAAGGCCGTTTATTTTTAGATTAATTATGTAATCACTCCAAGCATCAAATACAACGCAACAGATATCTTACTGCAGGACATTTAAAGTGTAGTGTGTCTGCATCAAACCCACACAAACTTATAAGCATAACTTTTGACCACTAAACCCTTTGACCACTAAACCCTTTCTTAGCACTTTGAACACTTAATATTATTTTATTTTCGAATTTAACAAAGATATTTATGTAAAGGTTGTATTGCTGCTCAAAGCAATTGATGTAGTGTTATTTTTTTAGTTTACTGGTTTCAGTTCCCAGGAAAGACACTTAAGAGTGAGCAGTACATAAAATGCGAGCCATAAGTAGTAACATTAATTTTAACTGGGTGTTTTTCGGGATTTCAAAATGAACAAATTTAATGAGAGTTAGTTCTTTTCTCTGCATCAAATGCGACGAAATAATGTACGCCCTCTAAATATAAATTTTAATGTTACATAATTGTATAATAAGTAAACAATTTTGATGATTGGCGATTACTGGGACATGGTATAAGAAATCGTGTTCAGTTGCCTCTTGTAGTAAGTGTATTAGCGATTTTATTAAACTATTATCAAGAATACACTCAGCGGATTTTTTGTGATGTATCACAAATTGGTACTATTAACAGTTTCCCCGAGATTATCTAATTTTTGATATAAATATTAGCTATTTCAGTAGCTTCTGGAGATAGTGCATTTTCGAACCAAGTCAGGCATCTTACCTGCAGAAGTTATCTATTGTTCCCATCACTAGCGACCACAACAAGCCTGGAAGGGGAGACAATACTTTCATTGGGAATATTACTGTCCAGAAATCTCTCTCATACATGTTTACTAACACTTGTTCTTTTCTTTCTGAAAACTGCAAATCTCTGGCTCTTCTGTATTTTCCTCTGAGAAAATTTTACCGCATTAACAACCTAATGACTCAATCGTGGAATAAAATAATGATTAAGGAAAAGTGTTCCAAATAGTTCACAGAATTTTAATTTGCATAATTTTATATCGCACACCCTCTCTTTTTCTCTCTACATGTTTGACGTAGCAGACTTCTAATTATTATTGAATGTGATCGAATTCAGGGTATGCCAATAATTCAAATTTTAGCAAATATACCATAGAGGAAAATACAGGTATAGATTTAAACCATAGTCTTTATCATTGAAACTGAAACTAAATGCGGTATTATTATAAAACAATATATAAGGTGTGTTACAACTGTAATAATTCAGTCCCATCATCATGGCCTTCATGTCATCTGTAAAAATATGCTAAAATTTTTTCTGCTGTATTACATAAAGAACATTTTGAATCAACTGAATTTTAAAATCTTCACTCTTCTTTCGTTTTCAGTGTAACAATGTAGAAGATGCAGTCATCTTAAAAACAGCTCTTATACAAAATTATTGTGACTGTGCTTAACCCAAACATATGAATGTGAATTAAAAAATTCAAAAGTATGGTTCGGTGGGATCATAAAAATAATTTGTGTACCGTCAAAAATGTGATAACCGTTCAGGTTTTGCGAGAGAAGTTTTGAGAATGTTGGAAGAAATTCATTTCACCTTTTTTTTTTAATTATTTTCTCTGTACCTCAATAATATATTCCAGGTCTCGGATTGGCATGTACCTGGGGTCAACAAGTTCAGGTAACAAGCAGTGATTGTAAAATTTCACCAACTTCGGGAGCATTTCAATCCTCCAAAATTCGTCATCTCGTTCAATTCTCTGAGCTTTAATCCCCAGTGGTACACAAAACAGACAAAATTTTCTCTTTGAAATGTGGATCTGGCCTGGAACGTGATAATGATAGGATGTTTCTTCTTTGAGCTAAGGATTTTGCCATGTTTGTCAATACATCAACATGTCGTTTTTTTTTACAATGGCCTCGTCTGAGGCGTCATTCTTGAAGCTGAAAATGGGCATTTTATTTCGACTATGCCATTTGCCGCTACTAATCCATCTGGAGTAGCACCTAGGTACGGTATTTCAGAATCAATAAAATTTTACATTCGTGAATTTTCGGATTAAGTTTACTTTCAATCTTAGCAGTTGCTCTGTGCTCTTCACAGTCGATGCACAACTTGTGTGCGGCAGAATTCTGCAAACCCTTCCAAAATTAGATGCAGTGAGTATGTTTCTCCTTCGTTCTCTCCACGGCATGTCTTTCACTTTCTGTGCGATGCAGTTTGTTTAGAAATTCGTCACATTCTCGCTTGAATGTTTCCGGATCAAGATCTGGTCGTTCAACATTAGGGCCATAATCTTTGTCTGCCTCAGTTTTACTGAAAAACTTCTTTTTGCACTGAATGTTGTTTTTCTTTGTTTCCTTCTACGCTCTGTGTTCTTACAAAAGACGCCTGGACTTTTCTTGTACATACATTTGTGTATTTTGTACAGTGGCATTCCGGTGTTGTGGCGAACATTATTGAAAATAATACATTTCATGTAATTATTTAGAAAAAGTAATAAATAATAATATACCTCTAAACTTAACTGAGGGAATGAAAAGACACAGCATTGTTACTTAGCTTTGGTTCCCCTGTTGGGTCACTCCCGAATATTAGCATTAGAGAATCGTGGCGGGTTTTCTCAGGGGTCTCAAGTTTTCTCAACCTTTCCCATTTCAGTGCTGCTCCAAACTCCCCTCAATTTTTTTCTTATGGCTCTGAAGGCCTTACATGTCTCAATTCAACTTAGCTTTGGTTCACTCGTGTTAAAAGACTGATGGATTAATGTACAATAAAATGCAAGTAAATAGGCTAAATTAATTTAAGAACATAATTACAAAAATGTTCACATATTGTCCTCTATATACACACAACGTCGGCCATCGTATGAAATTACCTCATCATAAATGGTAAGCGTGAACATTAAATTTAATTGTATTTATAGCTTGTGAGAGTTTGTACCTCAGGTACATAAGTAATAAACAACATGGTATTGCCTATTGCAGTTGAGATAAGAATATTCGCAGTGGCTCGAAAATGTATTAGACGTGAAAAATAATCCGATTTACATAAGGGCGTATAAAAATTACTTAATGTCATCTCGATTCATACCTTTCATAATCCAGTAACTGATAACATGATACATGGCGGTGGTCCAACGGCTAGAACGTTTGCCTACCACGATCTGGGCTTGATTACTAGCGTGGTCACTCGGATTTTGGCATGTGAGAATCGTACTCTGACGATGCCGTTGGTCGACAGATTTTCTCGGGGATCCCCCATTTCCCCCCATACTTTTTAGGCGCCGCTCCATATCCACTAAATGTGTCCCTTTATCTGTTAATATCCCCCCAACCACATCTACTCCACTATACCAAAATTGGAAAAACTTTGAAATAGGGCCTATATAATACAAAAATGTTACATATTACACGCACAGTCTGACTATATTGTATAATCTGGACAATAAAACTTAATACTATGCTTAGATGATGTAAGTTTAGTTTGAAATTCATGGAACGTATGTTTCTGGCAAAGTAGTCCTGTAGATATCTAAGCTTCCGTTTCTTCGGGTTACAGCTCAATTTCCATTTCCTTTACGCGAGTGTCGCCAGCTCATATTTGGCAACGGTTAAACTGCACAGACCACTATTTCCATCAGATTGACAAATAAAATTAGATTTCTTAAGGGAAAAAGAGGGCAGTGCCACTTCAAGATATCACCAGTCCAGAATGAAAACAGGTCATTCCGGTGGTTCTCACCCCTCCCCCGCCCCCGTCGCACACCAACCATCCATTCCTCTCCCTACCCTAATATTTCCTTTCGCCAACGGTAAAAGTCCGAGATGCTAATCCTGTGTCGTCAACAAAGAGGTACTTTAGTGCAACATCGTATCATCTACATTTTTATCCTGTTACTTTCCACAGGTAGAATCGCGGGATTTTAGCTGACTCCTGCTCACTCTTAATTGTGTTATTTAATGCATGAAATATTGAGTTACGGAGGAGGAATTGCAATTACTTATACGAGTACGCATATACTCTCGTCAGAGAGAAAGTGAAGTGTCGTATTATCCCATAAGCCAGCGCTTCGCAACCCACTAGACATGGAAGGGCTAATGTGTCTGCACCCATACATGCACTCTCGCCTATAGGCCGTTCACGGTAAAGTGAGTACTTTTGAAGCCCTAGTTACTTTTTTCTTTCAACGAATTTATATCCTTCCACCACTTTTTAATGTAAACCCTGCCAGTAATAAACACAGTGTATACATTCACCATACTGAAAACCAAAAGACCACAATGAAATGTATTTATTGGTTATTATTACTGTTGAAACAGATTCAAAATGTGCTCACTTTATCGTGAACGGCCCATACACCCTGCATGTTTACCAGGGATATCAGTTAGCGTGCACCATGGCTCAGAGAGCCGACAGGACGGGATCTCTATAACGAACAGTGAGTGGATCGACACAAAGAACGAGTCCGAACAGAGTATTTGAAATTTTGTTTACTTTTCCTAACCTTCGAACGCTAACATTTTCTAACCTTTAACATATTCTACACTTTATTCCTTTCTACAGTTTAAACAGCCACACACTTTAATATTTTCTATAATCTCGGGAACCATAAGATCTTCTTAGAGTTAAATGGTGTCTTGATGTTTATATATTTTAAAGTAAGCTTTACTTCATTTAAATTGAATTCAGCATTAATTTTCTTTTAATATTATCTGTTTTAATTGGTTTGAAATTTCCTAAATATTTTTAAGTGAGCGTATTTAAGTGCTGTAAGGTAGGGCGCTTCGGTAGCATAGTTGAATAAGCTATAGGTTATGAAGCGCCCCTGGTAGGGATTCGAACCCCTTCAGGGTAAAATTAATTATACCCAGGGTTATTAACTGAGAAATGTCACAATAACCATGCATGGGAAATGTGAATAATCTTTTGCTTAATGGGGAATTGTCTTGAATCATTAACTTCAAACACACACGAATCCACACAACCATTTACACACACATACACATACAGACAGGAAAGTGATCTCATAAGCCTTTCTTTCGGGAAGTAGGCACGAGAAACATTTCTACATTTCCATTATTCCGATATAATTGGATAGCTATACAGCTAAAAAATTATACAAATATGAGAATGAGACAATTTTGAGTTAATGTATTTGTCCTTAGTTAATGCATGCGTATAAACATTAAGACACCGTTTAACGGAGTGCAGACGAAAATATTTATAAAAACCTCCAACTTATTAACTGTAGGAAATATTCTTGCAAGCTTATAACAAAAAAAAAAAAAAAAAAAAAAAAAAAAACTTTTACATAAGGGCAGTCAACTGAATATTCAAATTGAATCAACCACACGGTGATAAGGTACTGAGGATATTACACTCATCGTCATAAAAAATCGTTGCGCCCGAAACGAATGAAACGGGGTGGGTATGTTTGAAAATGTGAGAAATTCAGATGAGGCACGTTTCACGCTCGGAAGTGCAAGTGACTTCAGCAAGGGCAGGCCTGCCGGATATATAATATTCTTTCTTTCCATTCTAACTCGTGCTATTGTGTCGGTGGCACCTCGTCAAAATGTAGTATGCCTCGGAGACGAGTTCAAGAGCACTTCGAACAGTTGGACGCGTTCGAGAGGGGTCGCATCGTAGGGCTGTGGGAAGCGGGATGGTCATTTCGTAGCATTATGTACCATGCCGATTGTGCGGTTATTACTGTGGTACTGTTACGAGTTGTGATCGCAGGCCTTAGCTGAGCGGCCTGTGGAGGGGGGTTCGGTGGTTTGCGATTTCATAACTAATCTCAGCAATCACGATCTGTGTTATAAGGGATCAGGGATAAGGTGTGATCAGGGAGGCCGCTCAGCTAAAGCCTGATCAATACTTATAACATCTCTCCCAATGTTCACTAGCGAGTTGCCCTCATCTCGCCCTAGAGCCCATGTGGATTATGAGGATGATTGGGAGTTGTGGGATTCATCTTGTGTCAGTAGGAATACGGATCGGGTTGAAGTACTCTTCGCTATGGTGGGAAAATTTTTCAAAGGAAGTTAGGTATAAGGAACTGTCAATTGCTTCCGTGTGGTCCTTGGGCAAGGTGGGCCGAACAAACGCTGTGCTGTGTGCTTGCACTCTAGATTCGAATCGGTGGAAAACCGAAAACCACTGATTCGCAATGAAAATGACTCCACTTAAAATCAGTACACACACACAAAAAAAACACACACACAAAAACACACACAAAAACACACACTGTTTGTTTCAGAGGAAAAATTACGCTGATTGAATAAGTTATGTGAAAATTTTATCTGATTCAAAGTGGAGCTATTTTCACTGGGAATCAGTGGTTTTCCACTGATGCAGTGGCCTTGCTGGGGTGTGCAAAATCGTCTTCCATGTGGGCGCAGCAGACGTCCCACAGGCGGTTCGTGAACGCGTCAATCTTTCTTGAGGTCGTGACACTAACACTATGTGGAGTGAATCGTTCATTACAAGAAATTATTTGTAAACGCCGAAAATTCAAAAACATTGTTTTAATAATCACAACAGAAACAAATTGAAATGCAAAAGTATTAACCTAGGAAAACCTAAGTGCTCTCCTCCGGAAAATTAATTGTTTTGGGTTGTACATAATTATACAGTTGCTGTAAAAATGCTTACAGACAGAACAATACAATACAATCTAAACTAATCTACTGAAGTGTATGTGACGTCACTGTGGTAAAATATGGGTAGGATGGTATCGAAACGTAGCATGTTACTTAATCAATTATTTAAAATTTCATTACGTATGAAAATAAAACTAAGGTGGAGCTGATTTTTTACTACGTTTCAGTATGTAAGAAGGGAATGGAAGGAAACTTAAAATGAACCTAATGATATGTATAATCTACTACAGTATATACTAGTACAGTGGTTTGACTATACATCCTGTAAAGGCGCTGTTGGCGGCAGTGGGCAGGGAAAGGCCCACACACGCCACATGCAGGATCTAAGAAACAATCACGAACCACTCCAGAGGGGGGGCCGACGGATTGTACGACAATTGCGGAGTGCCCACTTTACAGCATTCTGCGACGTCTGCAAGACGCAGGTTCATTTATTTTTAGTTTTATTTTGTTTTTAATACTGTTATCTAAAACTCTTCAAAATATTCTTACTGATGCTTATAATTAGGGCCATGTATTTTTCATGCCATACAACATTATCCTACGACCACAACTTCCTTTGGTTATGGGCTGCGCATTTAAGTGAGAAGACGTGTTCTTATTTGACTGGGCCAAACAAAATAAAGTACTCCGATATTGAACGTCAATGTTTCGCGGGCAGACACTTGAGGCACGTGACATTTAAATCATTCAACCACGTAAGTGCTTATGAATTTGAGTGTTATGGAATACAACTAGTCTGGAAATATTTTCGCGAAAAACACGTGCCCCTACTTATAATAAATTACAAATGAAGTGATATGATTTCTATTGAAAATAGGAAACAGTATACGTCTAAAAGTTGCAGATATATAGTGAGGGCTAGATATTGTTAATGCTAAAAAAGTCGTCCATAAGAGATTAAATTAAAAAAAAATATTTCGATGATTTTATAAAACTGCTAGACAATTGCTTTCAACGCAATTTTTAAACGTTCTCTGGAGATTTTGTACCTCTTCCGTGTAAGAATTTTTTTTTTTAAGTGCGAAAATTTATTTAATATAATTTTATAAATATTGACTATGGTAATTATATCTGAAACAAATGAGTTGGTTGGTAATAATTATGGAAAAACATAATTCGAATTTTAGGTGGCAATTTGAATGATGTTACTTAAAATCATTAGAATAAAAACGTTTGTTGTCTAATTTTTATTATATCTAAAATTGTACTTGTGTTGGTATTTTGAGTAAAATTAATGATTTCGGTCAATTATAGAAGGGAAAACACTAGATTTCCAAGGAAACCAAGTCGTTGTATTGATATATCCTGTTGCATTAGAACCCCAATTACCTATATACCCTCATTATTCTTTTTGTCAGTTCTAGGAAGGTATTATCGTTAATCAACTGCCAGCTATTTGGATAATCATAACACACAGTAGCCGTTTCCGGAAAATTCGTTCGTAGTCTTTGCAGTTACAATGTGGCACTTCCTGTGTTCTGACCCTTAAATTAGGTCGTAGTTGCGTCCTTGACATTTACTGGTTTACTGGCGCATGACGTTAATTGTCAACTCTTTCGGCTGCTCCAGCCTGTTATCCGAGCCTCTGCTTTCCCTGAATCAACTAGCTGGAGCTTTGTTGGCTCCCGTACGTGTTGTGTGGTCATATGATGTGTGTGTGTGTTGGAGGTCCGATGTGATCTATATCGGGAAAAAATAATCACGCGCAGAGAGACGATAAACTGCACTGTAAAAAAATAATGGGAAAATTACCTGACAAGTGTATGGTAATATTCGCAAACTTGTGGGGGAAACAGAGTTTACCTTACAGGTAAGGCAAAATTACCGCACTCTGGAGTAGAATTCATGGTAGTTGAAAATCCATACATTGATGTGAAAATTACTTGAGAATGCTGAAGATATGCACGCGTTATAAACAGCTAAGTGGGAGACGGGCGGAAGAAACAATCCTTTAACACGCTAATATCCATTGATGCGGTCACGTTGTCATCGTGGTGTTATGGATAGCGCATTGAACTATCGTGGTGGAGGTCAATGGTACGCGCCCTCTGCTTCGCATCCCGAGCGAGCGAATGGAAGTGAAAGGCAGCAGTTATACGATAGCGGCGGCAGCAGGTCAAAGGATTGTTTCGAAGGGACAGCCGAGCGATAGGCTGGTGGCCGCGTATCTGTTACAGAAAGCGAGCCGACACGATAACCCTACTTGCGGTGTGCGCTGCTGACCCTGGTTGTATTAATTTCTGCGTTTATCTGAAGAATGTTCTGGATTACTGACCTCGTTCTCTCAGCGTGACTCGGGGTGCGTTGAACCTTCCAGATGGCCAGGGCGAACGCTGAATAAGCGTGACAAGCCTCCGAGCCGAGGAGTTTATGAGAGAATGAGTGGCTGAGTTCTGAGCGATATAAGACGAGCAGCGAGATAAATTTCAAGGGGAAGGGAAATCTGCGACGGCGAGTATCAACCAGTTTAGGGTGCGACTAGCAGGCTGGATTATTGGACTAGATGCGTGAGTGAAAGACATTACAAATGGTGGCAACAGATAGACTGAACAAGTGTTAATGATGATTATGAGTTAACTGACTTTAACCAAACAGAGACTTAAGAAGGATGTTTATTAGATTTGATACAGGCATTAAATATTGCGATTACTGTTCATTATTACTCTTTTATTTAAGACAGATAATATTTTTAGTTATTTTATTTTTATTGAGGCTTCCATCCCTCACGAACTCAGATACGCCCTTCAGGCGTCAATGTAACAACAGTACTTAAAACTGGGCACTGTAGTACATGCTTGCTCAGTGCTGTACACATTCGTAGCACGCAGCGGGAGCCAGCAACCTAAGTGGGGGCGGAAGAAAATGAATGTATCGCGGCCACTCACGAGAGAGCGGCGGAGCACCCATTACACATGTGCTGTGGCGTCAATTGCACTACTACTACGTATAGTGGCAGATGCATGAACTACCAAACGATTAGGTATAGCACAGAGCAAAACACAGTTTACTTTGCAACAGTTCACCACACGCGAGTGAACATAGTTTTTAATAAAATTTGCTTTTTTTTTTTTTTTTTTTTTTTGCTATAAAAATTTAGATTTTCTAATGGAATATGCAAAATTTTGGCCGAGATATGTATTTCAAAATAACCGTTTTTTAAATGTCAAATATGGAATTTATACTTGGATAACCAATTTGATCCCTACTTCATTTGTGGATACCATCGCAAGCCTGCGCATTAAATAAAATATAAATTAAATATACGAAGAGATTGGATAAAGCACGTTAGCAGAGAAAGACCGGTGCTTGGCAGATCAATACATATACGCGCTGAGGGATTGCTTTCAAGAGACAGGCGCAAGTATACAGTCGAGGAAGGATTAATGTACGACGAAGTTAACAGAAAATTAGCAATTCGCCGTTGAGGAAATTCTAAATTGGCCCTGTCTTCTTTCTTTATGAACTGCATCGCACATCAGCCCTGGCATTGTACCAAGATTTTCTTTCTCTCGGGAAATCCTATTCGTTTGTAGCCTCTTTAAGGCGGCAGGGAGAATAAATACAGCGTTAGTGAGTGCATGCCAGCTTCGCAGTAGCAAATCTCAATGTTCAGCAAATTAAATGCCAACTGCTTTTATTCCTAGCTGTCGGAAACCAGGCGACTTCCATTAAGGTTAGTATACTGTTTTTTTTTAAATAACTGCTTTGATATGCTAATGCACTACTTAATACTAAAATGTAACGTAAATATGATGCATTGTCCATTCGAGGTTAATTTCAACTTCTGAAACCCTTATAAAACTCTACTTCCGGCCTATTCCTCCGCCTCATCCAAATGAAGCATAACCAAGTCTAGAAAATTACTCTAGTGGTACAACGCACTGCATTCGTGAGCATGCGGTTTAACAATATTTTGCATAAAATATAGTCCATACTAGGCATTACGAACACACCTATGTTCTTTTCGTTTTTATATTTAATAATTATTAACGAAATATGGCAATTTATGGATACAATTTAAGTAAGAGTTTAATTCAATTAAAAGTAAGATCATTTTACGTTAACAGAAGTATAAAACACTTTTAATACATTACAGGTTTAGGATACAACCAGAAACGTCATGTGGGGTGATTTACCACAGCTTTGATTCAGAAAGTGTAAAGTTACTACTAACGGACTATAATCAAGTCATTTTATGAATAATTATATAAATTTCGTGAATGCTCGGGTTTGTTGTAGGACCAACATAAAAAAGATTTCCACATCATTGTTAAAACACGTGAATTTGATAGTTTTTTTCGGGAATACTTGAGCCAATGTCGGCTAGATGCGCAGAAGACGAATGTGTGTTTGCAGGCCTAATACACGTTTCTTTTTTACGAAATCACTAAACGTGTCCCCATGATACCAGTGTACGAAAAGGAAAACACATTTTAAACGAGGAACGTATAGTACTTTTAAAAGATTATACACATTATAAATGCAATTTGAGTTCTTCAACGTAGCTAAAAACAGCCTTTTCCACGCCGCTGTATCTCGTAATACACTGGTTGGAAGCACGCGAAACTCTTATAGGGACCTGCACTGAACTTTGCAGACTTTCCACCGATAAGATGATAGGGTCGCCAATTGAAGTCACATAGGTATACACTGCATGCCAGTTCAGCGCCTTGCGTGTAGGGGTGATGGGCACTCGGCCCACGTGTCACTGACACTATCCTGCTTCAAACGCTCTAAAAAAAAAAAAACTACAAGTAAGCGGCCGGGCGCCAGTAAGGCCACATTTATTTTTATTTGTCTTATTGTCAGCAGTTGACATTACTGACGGCAGGTGTTTGGCGTCTAGGTTCCAGGCTACACTTCCTGCTGAGTGAGTGAAAAGAGTGAGTATGGAGCAGCGCCGGAATGAAAGGGCGGGCAGAACGGGAAATTCCCGAGAAAACCTGCCGACCAGAGGCAAGTAGAAGACGATTGTTGATATTGGCACAACTCAATAATTTAACTAAAAATTCACACAAATTTCTCACTTTCAAGCAACAATGTTTCAATTTCTTTTGAAATTTGACCCAAATCTTCATTCTCAATCAAGTGCACTTAAAAAAAAACACGCTTTGTTCACTCTTTGATCAGTGGTCCATTTTATGGGTGAATCAGGCTAAATTTACGCCAAAAAGGCAAATATTTACTTTAAATTTAAACAATATCACAAGAAAACATGAAAATTCTTGGAATTTCATCAAAAATGATTTAGCTCGAAAATTAGTATTTAAAGAACCACACACAAAGAGTGAACAGAAGTTGAAAACTGATTTTGATTGTGAGTTGCGCTTTGAAAACTTTGACGGGGAATTAAAAATTTTTTTCAATTTAGCGTGAAATTGGTTGAATTTTTCAGTTGCGCCGATATCTGCGAAAGATTTGACACGGGAATTAGAAATTTGGTTGAATTTTAGATAAATTATTGAGTTGTGCAGATCTCCTATAATCTTCTACTGAATTTATCAAAAATATGGTCATATTTAGCACCAACAAAACTCCAATAGGAGAAACTTCTCACTTCACCAGCCGGCATTTTTAAAATTTTTTTTTTTTACTTAAGTGGGAGGTTTCTTATTTTATTAGTTCTTATGGTACTCCCTTCTCATATGTCGTGGCACCTTCGACATATGAGAACACTCCAGATTATACATCTGATACACTACAGTGTAGTGTGGAGAGCATTTTTTTGCTGAGGCTTCAATAGTACAATTTTTTTTTACTCAAATTTTGAATGGTTTGGTGATAATTTAATAAATGTGGGCGCCGTCACATTTATTAAATTATCCTCTCAACCAGGTATCGAACCCCGTATCTCGAGTTACAAACCAAGCACCCAACCACTGAGCCAAAGTGGCTGGGCGAGCGAGCAGCTGATAAAAATGCTGCATGTGGTGAGCTACAATGTAAGTAATGAGTGTGTTCGGTGCTTGGCGAGGAAATAATTTTATTCACTCTTGCAGCAGTGATTTGTAGCATGTTCTCTCTGCGAGGAGATAATTTTCCGCATCTGCACTGGTCGAGAGCAATGCAGCCGAGATATCAGCGCAGACAGAGCTCACCGACGAGGAAAACTTGAGCCACTGAGACCAGAACACACCGCAGTTCAGTTGCGAACGAGTGTAGATATGCTTTTTTTTTCTCACTACGAGAGTGTTGCGCTGAAGTTTAATTGTGGACGTGAGTGCAGATAATCTTTTCTCTATCACTATGCGCTGCAGTTTAGTAAATGAAGAAGATAAGCTAATTTGTAAAAGTTATTGCTAGACACAGTTACACAACTACACAAATATTGAATTCACAAGAGAGAGAGAGAGAGTTAAATTTTTTTATTTGATTTCTGTACTTTCCATTGCTACTTAGAAAATATGCCATTCTTTCATGAATTGTTTTTGGGTATCACTTCAAAATCGTCTCGTAATTGAATATTTTATGGTTGATTCAAACTTTTAGAACAAACATAAATTTGATTAAAATTTAGTCATCGTATCTAATAAATAAAATTAATGATTATATTTTTCTCTTTCTCATTTGCTTCGCCCTGCAATCAACCCTCTAATATTTTCGGGCAATAACTCGCAATTTTTTTATTCTTGGAAGTTTCCTCAGAAATTAAATCACCAACACCACAGTCAACTTTTTCATTTAATTGCAGTATCTTTTGTAATATATGGATATTAATAAAGTTTTCAATTTAACAAACAATAGTTCTATTCTAAAGAAGGAACTTCACTATGATACAATTCATAAAGATAAATCGATAGCATCAATAATTTTCATGCAAAATTTTTAACTCCAAATGTGGAGAGTAATAATATAACTACAATTTAAAAAATGATTCCTGTTGTTGATAAAAACACAGTTATCACAATCCCCAATCAAATAAAATTGGCATAACAGACAATGTAAAAATTAGAATAACAAACTACGTTTGATATTAAACTTGATGATCCTTTGTCTGATATTCTTGATTTTGAAAGAATATTAACTATTGTAAAAGACAGAAACTTTGTAGGCACTAAATTGCCTAGTTTTTTTCCCATATAAAACAATCAATGTTCATTGTAATTTGGCATACGGCATGTTTAAAAAATACGATGAATCTAACCACTTGGAGACTAATATAATTGCTAGTTTTCCACCAAAAAGTATGTTTGGTTTCGGAGATTTTATAATTTATGAGCCACCATGTCCAATTTTTTAAAGAATAAACAATGAGAAATCTAATAACATCCTTCTAGAAATTAGCGACGAAAATGGAGAATTAATTAATTTTGATGGTTCTGATATCGACATTGTTTTGGGGATTAAAGAAGTTTAAAATATATAAATTTTCTTTCAAAAATAGGTGTGATGAATAATTTTTGTATAGCACCAAGTGTATGTGATTCACTAACACTGAATTCATCATATGATTTCAAATATTTTTCTTAATCGTCGCATCTCTCATTAATAAAATTATGAAGTTTTCACTAGCGGTGTTTCACCACTAGTGGGGAATTTAAAAAATAATTACAAATTCTGATATCCATTTGGCAAAGGATCTATTTTATTTTCTACTATAATTCGCTTGTTATCACAAGGACTCAGAGTTATTTTATTAACTTCTGCTGTATATATTTTGTTTTTCTCACGCCTTATCAAATTCATTGTTCTATGTTGAATTTTCTCATCAATCACACAAATCTTATAGTCATCAAAATTAATTATATTATTAACAACATATTTTTTCATTCCTTTCGCTCTTTTGTTTTGTTTATCCTCAACTCTGTATGCATACATCTTTGCTCGTAAACTAACAAATTCTTTAATTACATTGCCATTACACTCATATTTCATTTTGCCTAAATTTCTTTCATTTATTTGTGGCATGTTATAAATATTGTCTTTTAGATAATCACTCGTGTCAAATTTATCTAACATAGACTTCATGTCTTCATAAAAATCTTCTGTTTTAATGTTATAAATATAGGAGTTGGTATCTTGAAAACACAATTCAATTTTATCACCATATATTGGCTCGATGATTTTATAGTGGAAATCGTACATTAATTCTTTCAAAATATCCAAAATGTCCATGCCCACATTTATTGGCTTATTAAATTTTACATTAGTTTTATATCATATGAATAGTTGCAAGATTCTCATTAAATATAGTACTTTTCTTAATATTTGGCTTGGCCACTAATTTCTCGCAAATTTTCTTACTTGAAACCTACCTTATATCTACTCTGTTTCTTATATTCTCCATTGTTTTACCAAAGCCAGCATTATTCATCAGTTTATAAAAGTCCTTTCCAAAATAATTTTTTGCATTGTGTTGAAGTACTTCTTTAACCAAATCAGATTGGTTAAATGTCCATATTCTGTGTATTTTTTAAGCTTAAGCCCATTATTTAGGCATTGTTTCAAACTATGGTATCACAGTATATATTTTTCTTTTTTATGTAAAGTTGTTAATAGCTTAGATTTATTGGTACCTGGAACTAACTTATTTTCTGGACAAAATGGAAGATCTTTGGTTATATATTAGAAGCTCCACAAGAAATACATAATTTTCACAAACTCAGAACCGTTTTCCAAATTTTATGTTTTTTCACTCCAATAATCTAAATCATTTAATGCATAGTACACCCACTCGAAACCTCCATATGGTAAATGCTGGGACATTGCCCAACCATATAAATTATTCGCATCGAGATAAGCTAAATAATTCGATTCAGGATTTGAGTTAAAATCTTCCAAATATTTGTTATTTGCTTTAACATGTAGCTTACAACATTGTGAAATACCGCCTCGCATTCCTTTTTCGATCATTAACATCATATCATAATCATGTAATAAATCTAATAATTGTTTAGTCATTTTTAACATTACATCCCACGATAAACCTGCCCTGGACCATAAGAATTTATATATGTGTTTCTAAAATTTTCGAATATTTCTGCAAACAATAGTTCATCACTTTTTAAATATGTCATGGTATCACCAAAATTTTTTATATTAAATTGGTTCCATATATTTTTTACATGTTCGTATTCATCATCAGATGTACTATTTTCGTTTAATTTATTGTAAAATTCACTCTTTGGAGGAAGTTGAGTTTCGTTAAATTTTTTAAAATTATCCATATAATCATAAGAGTAAACACCTTTTTTAATAACTAAATCGATTTTATCTTCTGGAAAATGTTTTTGTGTGTGTTTCATTTGTTCTTTAGTTAAATTAGACGATAATTTATCTAAACTACTAGCCATAAATTTGAATGTGTCTATGAATCGCATCTTCAAATTTGCTGCTCCCCCCCCCCCCCCCCCAAGTTATAAATTTTTCTTCGTTATTCGCAAGTAAATCAATATTTTTTTTCATCATTTCCCAACTCTTTAATTAACAAGTGAGCATCATAACCAGCTAAGTTATGAAAAAAAAAATTGGTACAAAATTTGGTGATTTTAATTGTAAATTACAATTGTTACATGTTGGCTTAAAAACATTTCCACTTATATGATCATGATGACGCATTTTTTTACTGTCCTTCGAATATTCGCACTCACATATAGTGCATTTTTTTTAATTTCCTATGTAATATTTTTTCTTTTGTTAGTGGGTGCATTGGCTCAATTTGCGAATATATTTCCCAGAACTCTTCTACTTCCCTTTTTATTGACTCTATAAATATTTTATGAGCATTTTTGCCACGATATAAAACTGGTGTATTATAATAGCCATAAGCAGATACAATATAATAGCAAGAGCCAGATGCTTCGTGTAGCTGATATTTCATTGTGTATGATTCATCATTCGACTTTAAATCAATGTTATTTATTTGCTCATTTGTAAGTTTATATTTTTCTTGTGGTATTTCTTTGTAAAGACCATTATCAATGTCCTCTTCTGTTAAAACTGAATAATTTTTGATTAAATTTAATGTTTTTATTTCTCTTTTCTATTAACTCACCCACTAGGTTGCTCGTCTCCTTATTTATATATTATAAATGTTCTTATAATAAAAATTTATGAAGTCGGCGAATGCCGAGTTTCACTTAGAATATCCATTCTGTAAATATTCGCGTTACTATTTTTATGTTTTTTTTTTTTTTTTTTTTTGAGAAGATATTTATATACAAATTTTCCGCATTCGCATTGCACTCTCTTTTTTTGACTCATAATGTCGTTTAGAATATTCGGTATAACATTTTTTGCAAGTATTAAAATGCTTATCTATTGTGTTTTATTGGATGCGAAATTGTCGATAGATTTATTCTCCCTGCATACTATGCAGGTCTTGCTTGAAGAATCACATTGTAAAATTTCATAAGTATTGGGCAGTTTAGTATTTTTGTGCTTTTCGAAATTTACCTTGCAAACAGATTTTCCACATTCGCAAAGTACTACCTCTTTTTTTCTAATACATAGCGACTTGTAGAATATTCATTGTAACACTTGTTGCAGGTGTTAATGTGCTTTTTTTTGTGTATTTACGCAATGAAAAACATTCAGTGTATAAAACTTCACCACATTTTTACATTGCTTGCTTATACTACTATTCTCCATTTCTATTTATAAAGAAACAAATTCTTTAAGAAAAATTAAAAGAAAAACAGTCAACAAATTTATATAAACCATATTCATTGATAAACATTGTAAATATTTTGTATATTTTCAAGTATCCAATTTTGAAGAAAAAAAAATTGACAAACAAAAACGTTATACTCGAAGCTCTACTAATTTTTAAACACTACTTCTATTATTTCTAGATATTCACCCATTTCTCGAAGTTCATATTTGTCGTCAATGTTTTCCAAGAGTGATAATTGTAAGCTTTGTAAATTTGAATGAAATTTGTAAACTAAATTTTTAAGATCTTCAGATGCTTTATCTAATTTATAAGATGGCGGACTTGCGCCATCGTCACCTTTTAAAATATTGGACAAACTGCAGGGAAAAATAGACGAAAACATGTTTATTTATAAAGAAACAAATTTGTTAAAAAGAATAAAAATTTTTTAACTAATACTTTAAAAAATGTGCTTAAGAGAGTTCTTGATCATGGACAAATTTTCCATTTCTTTTAGGCCTTTATACGTTTTAAAAACCAGCTTCTCATTTATTAGTTCCGATGAATTTTTGTCGAGGTCGAGTATCTTGATATAGCGCCCTGGTAATGAAAATTTTAATTTGCCATCTAGAACACAATCAATTTTTTTTACGAAATAAGATTCGTAAATTTCAAAATCTGTTGCCCTAAACCATTTATCTTTTTCTACATCTTGTGGTTTGGTAAATTCAAGTGAATAGTTCAACTTGTTGAGCAGAGAAGCTATTTCATTGTTTTGTGTTAATTAGGAAGAAAAAAATATTAAGATGAAAAAATTTGGTAATGAAATTTTATTAAGATAAGCTAATAACCAAGGATATATTGTGATTTATTCATTATGGAATTCCTGGCAGGACAAGTATCCTGCCTGCAAATTGTGGCAATATTAAGAGAAATTTAGTTAAAAATTTTTGGATATAAATGAAGACTTATATAATTACTCTCGCTATTACAAGTGTAATTTTTTCACTATTCAAAAAAGAGAATTATACAAAATGTGCTATCAACTTTTTAAATAAATATGGATATCTAGAAGGTGATGCAAATTCGCTTTCAAAAATTGATACTGAAAAGTACGAAACTTCTTTAAGAATATTTCAAGAAAATTACAACCTCTCTTCATTTGATGGTAAACTCAACGAAGACACGCTTAATTTAATCAAACAACAAGCCAAGATGTGGTGTTAAGGATGGCATAATTGTGGACCTTTCATCAACACCAAAATTGACCTAAAACTCATTAAAATGGAATTTTGCATATGCGAATAAATAAATTACAAAATTAGCAAAAGAGGCTTTTAAAACTTGGCAAAACACACAAATTTGACATTTGTTTACGATGCGAATTCTCCAGATATACTTATATCATATAAAAAAGGTCTACACAATAATCATAGGTTGCGCGGAGTTTGTCCTTATACATTATATCAATTTGGTAGTGGACTGGCTCATGCATATTTTCCAAATAAACAAAATAGCATCGTTGAAATTCACATCAATTAGTAGGAATATTGGTATAATAATGGTAAATCACTCCTGAAAATAAAATTAATTTACTAGCGGTTTTGATCCACGAAATTGGCCATGCATTAGGTCTTCAACATACAAATGATAAAAATGCAAACATGTACCCAATTCTCAACAATGATTTGGTTGATTTGCAACCAGACGGTATTCAAAATATTCAAAACTTTTATGGGTCACCACTACAAAATAATTTTAATGATGATGAACCATTTGATTTATGCGAAGACGAATATATAAAAACATTTTAAATTATTTATGGTGAATTGTATATTTTTACAATAAAAAGGTTTGGACAAAAAGGTTAGGAGACAACAAAATAACCAATAGGCCATTTTCGATAACAAATTGGTTTCGGTTTCTACCGACCAATTTCAATATTTTTTTTTAATATTCCAAAGACCATCAGGCGAGTTAGTCCTGTTAGTTGACGAAAAAATTTATATGGTTGATTATCCTAGTTATAATCTTATTGGTGGTTTTCCAAGAAACTTCGCTTCATTTGAATTAAGAGATGAATATAAAATAAATGCTGTTTTTAATTCATATTCGGGAAAATCTTTTATATTTTATGAAAATTTGTATTATGCAGAAATAGATGAACATCGTTTCCAGGTAAAAAAGCATGGTCTAATTAGTGAGAAATTTCCTAATTTGCCAAATATGCTAGACTCCGCGTTTAGATATACAAAAAAAAATTGACAAGAGTTGGCAAAAAAAAAAGCGTCATTGTTGGGTATAAAATGCGAATCCCATAATGAAATTATAAATAAAATGAAACATATTGTCAGTGACAGAAAATTTAACTCCTTAAGAGCTATATAATTCGATGGATTTGGTCTATATTCTTTACTATTATTTTCTTCAGTATATCGGTTTATTCATAAAAAAGAATATTAATAAAAAGACATTACAACTCGCCAATTCACTTGCGCATGGTTTCGCATGTAAAAAAAATGTATTCAATTCTAGACATAAGTAACAACAATCTTATTTACAATGGTAAACAAATTTTTAAGAATATTGATGAGGAAAATAATCCTTGGTTTAGAGGAGCTGATGTAACTAGGCTTTTGGAATACAGAAAACCACGAAATGCTTTATATTATATTGTTGATAATGATGACGAAGAAATTTACTGAACTCAGGGGTGTCCCTAAAATAGGGACACATTCAAATATGCAGCCAAATGCTTTATTTATCAATCAATCAATTCTGTACAAGTTAATATTTAAATCAAATATGCCTCTAGCCGGAAAATTTACTAAATGGGTGACTAAAGATGTTTTACCATCAATTACAAAACATGGAGTATATAAGATTCGAAAAAATGTAGGCAACTATTCGAAGATCAAATAGAACACATTAAAAAATGCACGAAAATAAAGTTAATCATTAAAAAGACATATATAAAATTCAAGATAATCACATTGAAAATTTAAAAGAAATAAATAAAATTAAAGATGGTCATATAGAAAATTTAACAGAAACAGTTGATAGAGAGCTATAGATAGATTAAATCGCAGAAATGAGGCAATTAGAGATATGGTCCCTCATGTTGTACCACAAACACACAACCAAAATTTAAATCCAACTTTGATTCTTCTAAAATTATTTGATGACAATTATGAATATTATTATTATGTAATTAGAACTCAGAGAAAATATGTTCGAAGTAAATTGCTTAGGATTGGAGATATGCATCCAAATTGTGAAGGATTATTGAGATTTCAATATATCCCAAATTCTATAAATTTATACCAAAGAATGAAGGAAACTATGAATGAAAACATTGAGTCTTTCTATAACTGTTTTAACATTGATAGAAATAACTATACTCAAAAATTAATTAATGATATAAATAATTTTGTCAAATTAAGTAAAAAATTAAGTAAAAAATTAATCTTAAATAAAATATAAAGCATTTTTATCAGAATTAGGTGAAGGGCAATTTACACTACATCTGACTTATTAATCCAAGAGTTGTGTAAAAATAATCCTTTATTTTATGCTAAACAAATTGCTGGAATACTTGAGTATAAACGACCTAGAGATGCTGTTAAAAGTCATATTCGCTACAAATATTTAAAAAATTATGAAGAGTTAATTAGCAGTGATTCACCGCTATTGAAGAATGTACATCCAAACACAATATTTTTTAATGAACCTTTAATAATTTCAGCCCCTACGCTCGCAGGGCCTGAATTTGGTCTATGTTTCATAATACTATATTCTTCAATTTTTCGTTTTCTTCATAAAAAAGAATGTTTATAAAAACATATTTCCTTACGTGCAAAATGGCCAAATCACTATACACACAACTACAGAACCTACAACTAGAAGATGGCAATAAAATTACTACATTTGATTTAAATAATTTAAATTTAAAAGTAAAAAAGGAAAGATTGCGTTAGACGATAAAAATGAACCTTGGTTTAAAGCAAAATATGTTGCTGAAATTTTAGAATATACTAACACAGGAAAAGCTATTAGAGATCATGTGAGATAAAAACAACAAAAAAAAATTATGAAAATATGGGGGTGAGCGAATCTATCACACTTTCAGATATGCAACCTAATACAATATTTATCAATGAACCTGGATTATATTCGTTATTTTATAACCAAAAGTGAAACAAGGCGAACAATTCCAAGATTTGGTAACTGAAATTCTTCCATCAATTAGAAAATATGGCTCTTTTAAATTACAAAAAAAAAAAAAAAAAAAACACCGAGTTAAAAGACCAGCAAATAAAAATGATATAAAGTGAGTTGGCCAGATTTATGTTCTAAGATTTTTAACATGAATATGAAAAATTTTATAGACAAAGTGCAATAGAAAAAAAAGTTACACACACATACACACATATACGTACATACACACATATATATATATATACACACACATATATATATATATACACACATATATATATATATATATACACACATATATATATATATATATACACACATATATATATATTACAACATCTAGGCAATATGCTTCAATTCACAATTTTAAAGTTGTAAAATTTATCTTGTTCACTTTGTGAAGAATTGAAATTTGTATTTCCATTTGTTTCCATAAGAAAGTTTTCAATGTAAACAAAACTGAAAACAAATTTAAAATATCACACAAAAATTTATTAGAAAGATTAGAACTAGGCAACACAGGTAATGCAAATTCTTGGGGTGAAACAAAAGAATTATTAAAATGTAAAGATGGTAAAACCCCAGTTAATTATAACAATACACCAATTAAAATCACATATAATTAATTTTGTGTATTAATAAATATGGTGTTTCGGGCAGGGCGAGTATCCCGCCTGCAAAATATTTAAATTTACACTACGTCTGTTTTATTATTCCAAGAGTTGTGAGAATTATTAAAACCCAACCACTTTACATAAATTTCATTGCCTTTAGTTTTAAAACTTTTTCGACCAAATATTCATCATGATAGTTGGTTTTCATAATTTCGTATTCATAAAAACTACCCATTATTTCTTCTCATTCTGTATTTTTTAATTTGTAAGTTGGTATATCAAAATTCAAAAGTTTATAAATAGTAAACAATTCTGTTGACTAATTAGCAGTATAAACTTTTTTAAAAAAGTTTTTTAAAAAAATTTTCAGTTTGCTCACGCGAACAATATCTCCAACTTGATATTTTGGTTTAGTAAACACAAAGTTTGTTTGGAATTTTTTTTTTTTTTTCATTTTTTTTAAACTTCAATTGGTTTCATGCCAATAGTGTTGTGATTTGTGTTTGTAGTCTTTCACTAATTCATCCATTTGTCCATTTATAATCGCCATCAAGGCAAATTTTTTCCACGCTATATTTTTTAAAGTTTGGTTAAATCTTTCAACAAAGTTATCTTTTAATTCAGAAAATGAAGAAAAATGATTTATATTATGCTTTTCCGTAAGTTCTTTAAATATTTTATTTTAAAATTCTAGACCATTGACGCTTTGTAAATTATTTGGTTATCTTTTCGTCAAAATATTTTCTAAAGTATTTATTACCTTTTTTTTTGTTTTATATTTGATTGGTAAAGCGATTGCAAACTTTTAAAAAATATCAATAATTGTCATAATGTATTTATAGCCTTTATTTATGCGAGCTATACCTTTTTAAATTACCAGTATCCATTTCCTAAAAGATCAATTTGCCATAAATCATCAATGCCATACGAAATAACTTTTCTTCTTGGGAACTTTTTTTAAGGGGGTTTATATAATTAATTGCTTATTACTTCTATCACACTGAGGATTTTTTTTAAAAAGAATGTTTTTTTTTTTTTTAGAATTGCACAACGAGTATATACTTTTCTGGACTAATCGCCCAATGGTTGTATTTTCATTTTTATATTATTATTTTTAGTGACTTTGTTGCACTTCAAACACCATATGTTCTTCAATAAATTATATATATAATATATGTTTAATCTTTGTATTTTATGAATATTCGTATTGTGGCCAACATTCCATCAACAAAATAATTACATAATTAATTATTTTTAGTTTTTAAAATTAAAAACTCACCTATGTTAACATAAAATGGTTTACTACAATCCTTAATAACAGAGTATCATCAGATAAATTATCAGACATTTTATAAACTGTACAATTCATCAAAAAAGAAAGAACAATACATCGTCTATGCGGAAAAATATTATTATTTTTATTCCACTTTCCACGCAAATAAAATGAATGCTATATTTGTTCCTTAAATTGTTCAATTGATTGACTTAAATTTTGTAATTTGACATCTTATTCTTTATCGACAGATTGTTTGTTTTTTTCTACTTTTGTGTTAACGAGTGTGTCGCAGTAATTTAAAACAGATTGATTTAAATTGTGCAATTCTTTAACGAAATATACTTTTTTGGCGGCATATTTTCCATCAATAGGATCAGCCATATTATTAATTCTGCAATTTTAAATATAAACATATTCTGGTGTATAAACAAAAACTTTACTTATTTGATCTCGTAAAGCAGAAACATTGGTATTATATTTTGAATCCGCATATGTTTTTAAATCGGAAACACTAGTGTTGTATTTTGATTCGACATAATTATTTAATGCATAATCAGCAACAATAGTTTTATACTTTGAATCTACATCATTTTTAAAGTATAGTTAGAAACAATAGTTTTATATTTTGAATATAATAATTTTTTAAAGCATAGTCAGAATCTATTGTTTTATATTTTGAATAATCTACATCTTTTTTTATTGTCTCTTTCACATTATTTATTCGTTTTATATGATCAGCAATAGTGTTATTGAATTGTAAATTTATATATTCTTTTAAAGCATAATCAGCTATTATTTAATTAAAAAATATTTTATTAACTGAATCTTTTCCATCAAGGGGGTCAGCTATATGAACAATTCTTCTTACAAAAAATGGGAAATACGATTTTGTAAAATCAAAACAAGTGCTTAATTCGGTTTGTAAAGAAGAATTACTCGAATTGCATTTTGAATTAACATAGGTTTTAAAATCTTCAGTAATATTATCAAAGTTTTTAATTTCAATATTCCATTAATGGTTTCTCAAATGTTGTCATTTAATAATATAGGAATTATATCGCGAAACGTGAAAACTATCGAGAGAAAAAAAAGGTGTAAAAAAATTAAACATAGATGCCCACAGATAACAGAATTAAAATTTTGAATTCTATCATCATTGTAATAAACATTATTGTTTTTGAAATAATTAATTTAATTATTAGGAGTATTGCAACCAAATGAATCAAAATAGTAAACATTATTAGTTTCTGTAAAATTGCGGAAATATCAAAATTAACCACAGCACATTCATTTTTGAGCATTATTTTTTGGAAGTTCGTCAATCATATAAACATTTCTGAAATTTTTAATATTTAATTTTTTTTTTACATATTTTTCAATATCGATATTGGATAATGGAGCTAAATTTTTTTTCGCCTCCCTCTTTTTTTTTTTTTTTTTTTTTGCAACTACACCACTACCTGCCTTGTTTTCCATTGATAAATGTCTTTTTTGTTCTTCTAATTCTTTTTTATTTTTGCTAGTTTGTTCAACAGAATTATAAATTGAAGTAGCTACTCCCGCTAAAGCACCAAGGCCAGTTAGCAGCATCTATGAGAAGGATAATTCCTCCATAATGTAAACCATTGCCGGTTTTTATTTTAATATTTTTTTCAGTATTGACAATGCCAAGGTTAGCGAGAGACCTTTGAGTTTTTTTTTTATTTTTTGTTTTTTTGCTGAAGTTGATATTTTGTTTAAAATTTATCTATACCCAAATCTCTTAATTGATCAATGGGTATATTGAAAGTTAAGCTTTTTATCTTCATTTATATAAGTGATATATGTATGTGTATATGTATATATATATATATATATAATATTCAATAAAACATTTTAATTCCAAAACCTAATTTTCTTTTTGTAAACATTGTTGTGGCAACAGCTGCAGAAGCAATTTTTTTCTCCAATTGGAGTATCTTTATTTAACATTATTTCTTTTGCATCTTTTAGTAAAATTTTATCAGCGTCATGCGTAGATTCTAAATCTTTGAGATCTCTATATGCAATATTATGAAATTTACGAGCTTCGTCTAGTTTATTCACTCCTGCAACTCCTCATTCTGATCTTTCATTTAATTTTGTAAATGGTCCACAATATTTATAACCTGGCAAATGCATTTCGGGCAAATTTAAATCATTTAATGCCCAGTTTATAATGCTTTTGCCAAGGTGTTCGGAATTCCAAAAATGAGTGTGGCATTAACAAAAAAAGTCAGAAAATGTATTGTTTAGCATATTCATAATGTGTACGTTTTCATTGCAAAAATTCTTGTTTCCAGAATTTTCTTCGCCGTGAATAACTAATAATCTGTCAATTATTTTTCTAACATTGTCCATCCAAATATATTCCGTCGGCAAATTATTATATATTTTTATACTCTCTCCAGATCTAAGGGAATATTCTTTCTTGTGTGTTTGGTGCTGATCTTGATGCTCTTATATAATTATTATAAATTGGCTTAATTATATTTGTATGCAACCAACTTCTATTTGTGTTTATTGGCTTTTTAGGATTATATTCTTGGAATGCAGCATTGGTTTGAAAAACTATTTCTGTGTAATTTTCATAGTCATTATCGGTGAATTCACATTCAAGATCCGATTGTGTTTTTTTGTTAACAAATTAGTAAGACCTATTGTTAATTCATATTTTTTATTTTTGGTGGATAGAAAATCGCTATCTGTTTTTACTTTTGTACCTCCATTTTAAAACCTTGCCCATCTCCTCGTAAACCAAATTTGTCATTAATAACATTAATTTTTTTAGAAATATTTTTTCCGAGATTTATAGTAGAAACATCTGCTATAGGTGGTAAATTTTTATTGGTACAATTCCCATTTGCTCTTCTACATTAGGTAATTTGGGGTATAATTCTCTTTCAAAAGCATTTTCTTCTGGTGTTGGTGAATAACCTAGATTTTTTGCAGCAACAAGTACTAGTGAAGTTCTTAAATTTCTATTTTCCTTCACTTACTTCTATTTTTGAAATTCGCGAATTAATGGCAGATCATTTTTCTTGTTTTTTTTTCTTTCATATTCTACCTCATGGTTCTTTTTATAATTTCAACGCTTCTCGATGAGCAATTTCACTCGAGAAACGCCCTGTTAATCCTTTATATACATATACATATACATATACACATACATATATATGTATATATGTGTGTGTATATATGTGTGTGTATACATTTAAATGAGTTATAAAAGCATTGAGAGTTTTGAGAGACAAACTTCCCCCCCCCCCCCCCCAACTGAATGTTTACAATAATAGAATCGAGATTGATATTCCCATAGGAGATGACTTTTCTTTTCCAAACAATGCTTATGTTTTGGAAGAATATCACCTACTAAAAAGAGGTAAAACTGGGAATGAGGCAAAATACGAAAAATTAGATAATATTGATGTTTGTTCTAGTTTTTTTCCATTTCAGTTTTCTAGAGTAGAAATTTCAAAACATGGACATATCATCGAGGCTGTTGATAATCCAGGAATAACTTCGACAATGATGAATATTTTGCTAAGATCATAAGGTGAACAAAATTATTTAGAGTCTACTGGTGCTGATAATAAATTTCGAGTAAAATCTGTTCATAGGGATAGAATAAATGAAATAATGTATCCATTAAGATATTTATTTGGTACTATTCGCGATAATAATGAAGTTTACTGGAAATCACCTTTATAAAATCACTTTTTTTTTTTTTTACAAATTCATCTGATAACAATTGTTTTTTTGTTTATGAAACTAAGAAAACAGATGGTTCGGTTGATAAAAGCTATGCTGATCCAGGTAAAATTGTTGAAAAATTAGAAATGTTGTGGCCTATTATTGAATACGAAGCTAACACATCAATTGCAATTAAAGAAAAATATATAACAGTCCTAAAATTCATATCGGTTTTAAGTTTTGTCCCTGCTGGGACAACTGGTTTTAACTTTGATATCAAAGATCAGTTTAATAATTTGCAATTTGACATGCCTGATTTTGTAATTGTGAGTTTCCAAACTAATAGAAAAAATTGCGCTGAGCATTCAATGTTTTATCTTTGTAATGTGAGAAATATTTTTGTTAAAAATGGAATTTTTCCCAAAGAGAATTGGAATCTAGATATTGAAAATGAACTTTGTCTTTAAATGTTTCTGGCTTTTAATGATTTTAAAAATTCTAGAAAAAAATTCGATACTATATACAGAAATAATGAACTTTATTATAAGCCAAGTACAAGCTATCATGGCGATATTAATTATTATTCATTTTGGGGACGAAGACCTTTGTATGTTATTGATTGCTTATACAGAAAAACAGCCTTAGTTAAACACAAAATAAATATAAAAATTAGTGTAGATTTTAAAAAGGCCGTAGAGGCTAATAAAATATACAATGTTGTTTTAATTAGCCAACGAAATTTAACTTATGATTATTTTTAAAAAATATCACTGTAGATATATACATTTTTAATTCTATAAAATGGATAATGTAAACGATTTTACAGAAACAAGAAATTGTTTCGATGTTTTAATACAGTTTTTTTTAGATATTTGGTTGAGTTGTTTTATCGAATAGAAATCAGTTTTTTAAATCTAAGGTTTTTTTTTTTTTTGTTCTTTGAAGCAACAATTTTTCAACCTCTTTTGAAAACTTGTTTTTGGGGGTGAAATTGAAGAGACGAATCAAGATAATTTGACACAAATCTTCATTCTGAATCAAGCGCACTTTTTTTTAAAACATACTTTGTACACTCTTTGATCAGTCAGTGGTCCATTTTCAGGGTGAACGAGGATAAAGTTAAGTCAAAAAGGCAAATATTTACTTTAAGTTTGAAGAAACATCACAAGAAAAGTATGAAAATTTTTGGAATTTCATTAAAAATATGATGATTTTAGCTCGAAAATTAGTCTTTAAAGAACCACACACAAAGAGTGAACACAAGTTGAAAACTGATTTTGATTGTGAGTTGCGCTTTGAAAAATTTGACGGGGAATTAAAAATTTGTTTGACTTTAGCGCGAAATTGGTTGAATTTTAGTTAAATTATTGAGTTGCACCAAGATCTGTTATAGTCTCCTACTGGGGCATCGGTCCTGCACGATTCCTAAATCCGGAAGTGACCCGGCCGGGGATCGAACCCGGTTCGCCCTGGTGGATAGCGAACAGTCCAACCGCTCAGCTACCGCGGCCTCAATTACTTTAATAAATGTGAAAACAGAATTGTAAAAATTCCTTTCAATGACACCTATTTTTTTTCCTCTCTTAAATTCGTACAAGCGTGTTTACGATAACTCAGTGCCAAACACAGTTGTATTTTTACCGTTTACTCTTGTAAACAGCATTGAAGGACGTGAATATTATTAACAAGACAATGCGCATAGTTAGTATTACGAGTGTGACAAATAAACGTATCACAATTCTAGCCAAAAACCAACTTTTACGGATGAATATAGAATTTAAAAGTTGCCTTTTTGGAAAAATAGCCCACCTTGCGGCCGAAATTACCCCTGTGGTAAACATTGCCTGAGGAGGATAAACCTCCGACATAATCCGCATATTTGTTTTTCGCCGCAGGTTCTATTCAAAATATTTAACGAATTTTTCGCACGAGTCATCGTAAATGACAGCTTTCCTATTTTTATTTTGTTAGTACAGCTGCACTACATTTATACATTTTCGACCGTTCATTTTCGAGATTGCAAGGAAAAAAAAAAAGTGGTTTTTCCTTGAGAGTGATCACAGAAATAATGCTATAATCTATTCGCTGTTTCTTAACATGTTTTGAATGAAACCTTTGATAAATCATCCCATGTAGGCTATGACGAGTTTGGCTGTTTCCTAAATAATTATGTCGTGTATCACAAGGGTTATATACTTCTGTTAACATGAAAGTACCTTACTATAGGTTCAATTTAACATTCACTTACATTTTATATATACTGTAAATTAAAATATTTCATTTGTAATTAATAAGAAAAAAGGCAGAGGGAAATTAGATCTGTTGGTAATGCCTACTAAGAAATAGTTCTCAGACAAAGTATTATCTAACCGAGTGCGCACGAATGCGGTGCGTTGTCCTTTTGGCGCAATTCCCTAGAATTGGTTAAGCTATGTTTGCGTGAGGCGAAGGAATATCCTGAAAGAGCAACTTTAACAGGACTTCATAGAAGTTGTAAGTAATCGTGAACGAACTATAGAAACAGTAGCTGAGCAACAGAGACCGCAGAAAATGCGCAAAACTATGTGCTGCGTCGATGCCTAAAATGAAACGCGAAATAAATGGTGCAGGTTGTGGCGAAATTTCTTTAAAGCTAATTTGGCGGGGAGCGATTCCCCATAACCTGAGTATAATAAACTTGGGCCCACGCACCGGCAGTCGGCCGCGACATATAGGCCGTTCACGGTAAAGTAAGCACTTTTTGAAGCTGTTTCATCAGACATAATAACCAATAAATAAATTTCATTGAAGCCTCGGACTTCTGGTTTGGCATATGGTGCATGTATACACTGTGTTTATTACTCACGTGGCAGGGTTTACATTAACAATTGGTGGGAGGATTTAAATTGGTTGAAAGATAAAAGTAACTAGGACTTCAAAAGTGCTCACTTTACCGTAGACAGACGGGCGGCGTTTGATCGCGCGAGTTGCAGTTCGACCTGAATCTGACGCCTAGTCCTTGTTTGTCCTACATGGATGGATGCCGTCCGTAGGCGACCTTCAGCCTCCCGCGGCGCTGCTCATTTCTCACTTCCGTAGTTAATTCAGCTTGGAGCGAGAGAAAGGTCTGAAATGAAAAAGTTTTTGCGGTGGGGTGGGGGGGGGGGAAGAGAAACCTGTTTCAGCGCCTTCCTGCATTACCTGGTGGAGATGAAGTTGGGAGAAATCGCCGTATTCCTATGTAATAATTCCTTGCAACAGCGGAAGACTTGAGAAACACCATCATTCATCACCACCACCTGAGACTCCAACGCATTAACCATGCCAAACATGATATGTTAAAAGCACAATGAACTGGCAAATCACATGTAATACATTCATTGACATAAAGATTGATTACCGTGACGGTGCAATCGCAGGGGCACGTAAGTGGGTACAGATGCATGACTTGGTAGTATGCAACAGCAGACATCAAAATATTTTATCACATCCAAGCATGTATTGCAGTGGACCATCACTTGAAGGATGCAATTGGTATGGTGTTGGACCATCCGTAGCTGGGAGAAAGGCGACGATACGGTCGAGTATGTATGGAAGCATACAGACGTCGGATGTTCTCCTGAGAAAGATCATGGCACAAATAACCCTCCTAGTCCGCCTAAGTTGCCGCACAAACTGGTCCCAAACGTTCTCGATGGAAGAGAAGTTTGGGGAACTTGCTGGCCCAAGAAGCATATTGACATCGCGAAAGCAGGCTAGTGATATTCGTGATGTGCGAGCCCGGGCATTATCCTGAAGTAAAATGGGGCTGTGAAGCTGCACCAGGAAGGGAAGCGCACATGGTCGCAGAATTTCCAGGGCGTATCCGCCGCGTTGTAGGGGTTACCCCAATCACCACCAGTGGGGTGAGGGAATAGTAGGAAATGCCACACCATGATACCTCTCGTTGGAATCGTGTGCCACTACAATGTAGCGTTGATCACGGCGTTAGCCAAGACGTTTGCAGACTAGAATTAGGTGATCGACTGTATCCAGACAGAACCGTGATTCTTCAATGAACATCACTCGCTGCCATGCTTGGGTGTGATGAAACTTCGCGAAAAGTTTTCAAGACAAGTTATACTTCAAAACACTGTAGGGTCGTTCACCTATCTGGATTGGCTGAATTACTTTTTGACATGTGTCAACGGTCTGCACACGAATCACGCACGAGCCTTGCCGACGTTGCTGAATTCTGAATGGCCCGGTCAAATATGAACACGCCTTCTCAAGCAGACAGCAACCAATACCAACAGATAAACTGCTATTGGGTGCTTATAGTATTGAAGTCTAACGTGAGCTCATATTTTTCGCATTTTTTGTATAACAGAAGAAACTTCCTTCCGTTTTTTAACATAACAGTTTACACGCCGATCAATGTTTGAATAAGAGAATGCGTAGTTAGGGGAGGGGATTTTTCCAACCTGATGCCAACTTCACATCTTCATTCCACGTATGCTAGACCTGTGTTAAGAAAGATTTAACATGCCGACTTTCCTTCCGTCTTCATTCAATCAAAGTTTCTGAAGAAAGTTATAATCGAAAGACTACGTGTGTCCAGAACATCAGTCATGGTGTCTTAATTTCACCAACTCCCGCATTCACTCGGCTGTGTAGGACTCGGACGTAATGAATGCAAAGTAAGTTTGGGCGCTCTCGCTGGAAGGATAAGGAAATCGGCGTGAAAGCTCTGACGAGGAAAGGATGTAAAAACGTCTCAACGGAACTCTGGGAAGTGGAAGTCGAGTGATGAAAGAGATTCGGTTCACAGTGAGCGAAGGGCGCTGCTGATAATCGAGCAGGGAGACATCAAGGCGTTTGTGGGATTTTCCAGCAACTTTCTTTTGAAGACTGATATCAAATACGCCCTCAACTTTCACTTTAATTAGCTTCGCTGTTTCTTTTTTTCTCGTGCAAAGCGACTGTCCTGTTTTTAATGAATGAGGAAATGTTTCATTTTGTCTTCCTCCTCCGTAATTTTGATATGGGCTTTTGCAACCATACGGCAGCTAATATGTAGCATGTATTTGTTCGTTCTTCGGATTTGAATAATTTTTATATATCATAGTTTTTTTTTAGAATTGTTGTCTGTAATTTTACATTAAAGCAGTGACCCTAATGGAAAAGATTTTAATATGGCATCTCTTCCATAGACACAAAACTAAGTTTTATTCTTGTAGAATAACTGTATCGGTCATCAAAATACATAATGTCATAAAGAAAAGAAGCTTATATCTCTAAAAACGTTCTATACCCACGGCGGGGCGCAAAGAACTCTTTATTTCAAATGGGGATCGACCATGCCATTTTCCCCTGCAGATTAGTGTATAGCCAGCATACAGGTAAAGCAATGGCATCTGCTAAGTACCTTGTGGTCGCTGCAGAATTATAATAAGAAAGCATGGTAAATTATTGTTCAAGTTGGTTTCTAGCCCGCTGCGTTGATAAAGATAAAAAAATTAAATGCAGATACACGTCTCATGGTAGGGCGCAGAAAGGATCGAAGTGGGTTCCGAACAACTTGTTAAAGATTTAGCGGTGCTCGAAAATTCCGAGTCATTCCGGGGGTTCCTGTTCAAGCCACCAGTGGCCTGACTTCCTCGTCATGTGACCGCGATGTCTTCGAGATCAGGGTCACTTAGGATTCGTAGAACACTCGATGACGAAATCTCAAGTAGAATGAGGTAGACTGAAGAACAGTGGATTTCAACATGTCTGGCGCCCGAACACAGTAAGAGAGAATGAGTAAACGTTAATTTATGTGTGGGGAGTTATATCTAAGCCTTACTCTGACTCTGGTGTTTCTGAATCGGCTAAAGCCAACTACCAATACCACTATAGTAGACGTATAAGGCGGGCCCTGGTTAATCCTACTTTTTCCGGTAATTTCCGCCAAAAGTACAAGAAAAAAAGTGCCTCTTATTTGTAATGAAAGTACAGGAAAAAATTGAAAACCCATAATCCAAAATTCGATGGAAAAAATGATCAAAATCAGGCGAATTTCTCGTTTTCAAGCTGCTTTGACATGTTTCAAGAAACGAAAATTTTCAATTAAAAAGACAAGCAAATTTTCCAATATTTCACAAAAATGGCGAGCAGAACTTTTCATATTAGAAAAAAAAAAAAGCAATTTTCATCGGAAATCAAGCAATTTTACCCCAAAAACAAGTAAATTAACCCCATTTTCCAAAATAGGCGTTCGAATTTTTCATTCTCAAAATAAAGCAAATATAAGCTAAAAACAAATTAAATGTTATGTTATTCTTTACAGTTTATATTCGAAGCTCTATTGATTTTTTAACAACTTATTTTATTTGTTCTAGATTTTCACCAATTTCTCGAAGTTCATTTTTATCGTCAATGTTATCTAAGATTGATAATTGTAAGATTTGTAAATTTGAATGAAATTTGCGAACCATATTTTTAAGATCTTCAGATACATGATCTATAGGAAGGTGGTCTTGAACCACTACCATCACCTTTTAAAATGTTTAAGCTGCGTGGAAACAACTGCATTTTTATTTTATCTATAAAAAATTTATTAAGAGAGAGAAAAAAATTTAGAATTATGAAAATGATTTTTATTTCATCAAATATTTCGTATATATATTTCTAAAAATTTGTAAAACTTTTAAATATTTTATTAAAATATCTAAACATTTAGTAATTCTTTCTATCAAATAATCGTAAGTAAGATTTCTTTTACTAATTAGAACAACATTACAAACTGTGCCTGCTTCAACTTCTTTATTAAAATCAACACTACTTTTTCTATTTGTTTTTTCTTTAACTACAGTAGTGTTTTTCTATACATACAATCTATAGCATATAACGGTTTTCGCCCCCAAAATTGATAGTAATTAATATCACCATCAAAGTTTACAGTTGGTTTATAATAAAGTTCATTATTTCTATAGTTTGGTATCTAGCTTAGTTTCTGAATTTCTATAATCATTATACACAAGAAATTTTTTTAAGACAAACACCGTTTTCAATGTTTAGATTCCAGTTTTCTTTATGAAAAATTTAATTTCAACCATTTTTAACATAAATATTTCTCACATTACAATGATCAAACATAGTAGCATGTTTATGCTGTTCAGCACGATTTCTTCTATTAGGTTGAAAACCTACAATTACGAAATCAGGCTTATCAAATCTCAAATTTTTAAACTGATCTTTTTATATCAAAGTTAAAAACAGTTGTATTAGCAGGGACTTCTTTTTCTAAAAATTGCCAATAATCAAAACTAATAGGTATTTTTGGATCTTTGTGTATTTTTTCTTTAATTGCAATGGCGGTGTTATATTTAACAATAGGCCACATTATTTATAATTTTAATATCAATTTTACCAGGATCAGGACGCTGTTTCGTAACTTTGTCACTTTTATCTAAAGTTTCATAAAGCAATAAACAGTTGTTATCGGATGAATTATGAAAAAAGTAATTTTATAACCACCTTTCAAATAAACTAATAAAACCAAACAAATATCTCAGCGGATACAATATTTCATTTGTTTTATCACTAGAAACAGATTTATCTCGATATATATTATCAACACCAGTAAATTCTAAATAATTTTGTTCACTTGGGGATCTTAATAAAGCATTCATAATTGTTTATGGTATATTAGGATTATTAACAGCTTCAATAATATTTCCATGTTTTGAAATTTTTACTCTAGAAAACTGAAAAGGAAAAAAGTTCGAACAAACGTCAACTTTATCAAATTCATCATATTTTACCTCATCTCCAACCCTATCTCTCTCTAGTAAACTAGACTGCTCATAAACATAAGTGTCATTTGGAAAAGAAAATCCATCACCTATATGAATATCAAATTCAAACATGGGGGAATTAAAATGTTTACAATAATAGAATTGATCAGTTGGGGGGAACGTTTGTCGCTCAAAACTCTCAATAGGTTTATAACTAATTTATAGAAAATATATATGATGGAATCAAAGGGAGTTTCTCGTGCTAAATTACTCATTGAAAGATTTAAAATATTGAAAAAGAATATGAAAAATATTATAAGAAAGAACAACATTAATTGACGAATTACGAAATATCGGTAAAAAAAAAAGTAATTTAAGAAGACAAAATTTTAACAACATTAATTCCTGTTGTAGTAAAAAAAATTAGATTATCTGCCAACACCAGAAGAAATATCATTCGAAAGAGAATTATTCTCAGAACAAAAATTTCTTAATTTGGAAGAGCAAATGGGAATCGTACCACTGCAAAATTTACCACTTACAGCATCTACTATAAATCTAGGAACAGAGAAAAATTTTGTCTACGTGGAGTTGGGCAAGATTTTTACATTGGTAATACAAAAGTATCAATAAATAATGATACACTATTTGTTAAGGATAATGAATATGAATTAATAGAAGGACTTTCAAATTTGTTAACAGAAAATTCATCAGAAACTCTTGTGGGTAAATTTTATAAGGATTATGAAAATTATGCAGAAATTGTTAAAGCAACCAATGCTGTATTCCAAGAATATTATACTAATAAAAAAGTAGTTTGTAGTGGAGGCTGGAAATACATTAATATAATTTACCCAATTTATAATAATTATATAAGAGCAACAAGATCAGAGCCAAACACACCCAAAATAATGATTTCTCCAAGACCTCCAAGATCTGGAGAAGGAATAAAAAAAATGCTGGATGGATGATGTTAGAAAATTGGTTGATACATAATTAGTTATTCATGAAGAAGAAAATTCTGAAAATAAAAATTATTACAATGAAAAAGTAAACATAATGAATGTGCTAAACAGCAAATTTTCCAATTTTCTTATAAACAATCCGAAAGGTATTCCATATCTAATACGTGTTTTAAATATAATTCCACAATCATTTTGGAATTCGGGACATCACGGCAAAGGAATAATAAATTGGTTACAAACACTTTAAATTTACCCGAAATGCATTTGCCAAATTATAATTATTGTGGACCATTTACAAAATTAAACAAAAGATTGGAAAGAGGCGACACAGGAAAAATAAATTAGAAGAAGTGCACATATCCCTATATTGCATATAGAGACCATAAAAATTTAGAATCTAGACATAATGATGATAAAATTTTACAAAAAGAACCAAAAGTAACTATGTTAGATAAAAATACTCCAATTGGTGAAAAAAAAATTGCTTCTGCTGCTGTTGCCTCAACTATGTTTACAAAAAGAAAATTTTATTAAATTATATATTTTTTCTACTTATAAATGAAGGTAACAAATATAACTTTCGATATTCTATTTGAGGAATAAAAAATTTGTGTATAGATATAATTTCTAACAAATGATAAATTTGTATTATCTTGTCGAAATACACATAAAAAGTTCACACAATCTCTTACTAATTGTTTAAGTACTTTCGAATGTTTGTGCCAAATAAAATTCATCAATATGTTCATGCCTTCCAATAGCATAATATTCGCGGATGATATACTGGTTTTCTAAAATAACATTGCCAAATACCATTAGAGATTCGTTTTCACACTGATCTAAAGGAATCATTTCATCATTATTTTTTAAAAAGTATGCAACTTTTTTATTTACTCATTTGGATAACACATCAATACTCATTTTGTAACTGAGTATATTTTGGTTGATTTAAACTTTTTTAGCAAACATACAATTTATGAAAATTTAGCCATCCTGGCTTATAAATCAAATTGATCATTAGATTCGTCTTGTCACAATTACTGGGCCCGACAATAATTACTCTAATGTCATCAGGCAATAGTTCACCATTCTTTTTTTCTTAGCATCACCTTTGGAAATTAAAACACCAACACCCCAATCGACCTTTTCTCATTGAATATGATAATTTTTGTAATAAATGGAAAATAAAGTATTTAAGTTAGCAAATAGTAGTTCTGTTCTAAAGAAAAAACTTCATTATGATATCATCCATAGTGAAAAATAGATTGCTTTAATTAGTTTTCATCCGAAATTTTTAGCTCCTAATATAGACAATAATACTATAACAACAATTGAAAAAAATGAGTGCTGTCGTTACTAAAAATGAGGTTATCACTATTCCTAAAGGACAATACGATATAGAATCTTTAAAGAAAACTGTAAATTCAATTGACCCTTTTTCAACAAATAACACTGAACTGACATCAGACAATGTGAAAAATAGAGTTGTGGTTAAATCTAAATTTGATATTAAACTTGATTACTGATTATCCAATAAGCTTGGGTTTGAGAGAAATATGCTTACTGAAAAAGAAAAAGTTGTTGTTGGTATTAAGCTACCTAATTTTAATTCATTTAAAACAATAAACGTTCATTGTAATTTGGCATATGGAATATTTATAAAATATGACAAATCTAATCACTTAGAAACAGATATAATTACTAGTTTTCCACCAAAAACGATGTTTGGTTTTAGAGATTATATAAAACACTGGATATACTGGTTCATAAATTATATAATCATTAATGAGTAGTTTACCACTTTCATCCCTAATTTCTAAAACAATGTGATTAAACTGATTGATTGATGATTCTGATATCGATATTGTTTTAGAAATTAAAGATGTTTGAAATATAGGAATTAATTAAAAATTATACATTTTGATATCCATATGGCATGGTATCTATGTTATTTTCTAGTACAATTCTTTTGTTATCATAAGGGCTTAAAGCAATTTTACTACCTTCTGCTGTATATATTTCATGCTTTTCGCTCCTTATTAAATTTATTGTTCTATATTCAATTGTCTCTTTAAACAAACTATTCTTATAGTCCTCAAATGTAATTCTCTTGTTAACAACACACTTCTCTACTCCTTTTGATCTTTAATTTTCTTTATTATCAATTCTATATGCAAAAATTTTGCTCTTAAACCAACAAATTCTTTCATTATGTCCCCATTACATTCGTCTTTCATCTTACCTTAACTTTCTCATTTGTTTGTGGTGTGTTATAGATATTGTCATTTGAATAATCACTTTATCAAACTTTTCTATCATCGACTTCTCGTTGAAAAAATCTTCCATATTTATGTTAGAAATGTACGAATCAGTGTCTTATAGCAGATATTTATTTTATCACCATATTTTGGTTTCATGACTTTAGAATGAAAGTTGTGCATCAATTCTTTTGATATGTCTAAAATTGACATGCCAACATAAATAGGCTTATTAAAATTTTACACTTGTTTTATTCATTACATGTATTACTTCTTTTGAAATTTGGATTTGCTACTAATTTTTCACATTTTTCTGCATCTGATATTAATTTTATGTCTACTCTCTTTCTTATATTTTACAGTGTCTGACTAAAAACAGAATTATTCATCATTATAAAAAAACTTTTTCAATGTCATTTTTAGTATTAGTTCTCGTTGATGTATTTAGATCTATATACTTTTATCAGCCAATCGGACTGATCAAACGTCAGTATTCTATGTATTTTAGTAAGTTTCAAACCATTCTTTAGACACTGTTTTAAATTACGATAGTGTAGTAGATACTTTTGTTTAGTAAGTAAAGTTATTAACCATATGGATTTATTTGTTCCTGGAACTACCTTATTTTCTGGAAATAATGGTACATCTTTATGTAAATTGTGTATTTCTTGTGGATATTCTAAATCAACTTCGAATATATAACCATACTCAGAATCATCCCCCAAATCTAATATTTTTTCACTCCAGTAATCTAAATGAGATAATGTATAATAAACCCAGTCGAAACCAATATATGGTAAATATTGTGACATTGCCTAACCATATAAATTATTAGCATCGAGATAGGCTAAATAGTTGGACTCTTGATTATAATAAAAATCTTCGAAATATTTGTTATTTGGCTTTAACATATCGTTTACAACGTTGCGATATTCCACCTCTAATTCCTTATTCTACCATTAACATAATATCATAATAAATATAATGGCTGTTTAGTGATTTTTAACATTGCATTCCAAGATAATCCTGGTGCTGTAAAATACCATGCAGGGTCTCAGTCATATGCATTTATGCACTTATTTCTAAAATTTTCGATTACATCTGCTAACAATAATACATCACTTTTTAAATATGTCATGATATTCCCCAAGATTTTTTATATTAAACTGATTCCACGCACATTTTTCATGTTCATAATCATCGCCAGTTATATCAGATTCACTTAATTTGTTGTAAAATTCACTTTTTGGTGGAAGTACTGTTTCTTCAAATTTTTGCAACTATCCATACAATCGTACGGACACCTTTCTTAATTACAAAATCTACTTGATATTTTGGAAAATGTTTTGAGTATGTTTCATTTGACTTTTGGTTAAGTTAGATAATAATTTATCTAAACAACTGGCCATAATTTTTTTTTTTTTTTTTTTTCCAAAGGAGATAAACTTTTCTTCGTTGTTCACAATTAAATCTATATTTTTATCATCATATCCTAACTCTTAAATAAATAAATAAGCATCATAACCAGCTAAATTATGAAAATTAATTGGAACAAAATTGGGTGATTTTCATTCTAGATTACAATGATTACATACAGGATTAATGAATTTCCCAGTTATATGATCATGATGACATACTTTTTGATCGTCTTCTGTATATTCACATTCAGCACATTATTTTATATTTATAATAAGTAGCATTTTCTTCTTATGTTAGTGGACGCATTGGTTCAATTTGCAAATATATTTATTCAATTTCTTCTACTTCTCTCTTTATTGATTGTATAAACATCTTATGTGCATTTGGACCTCGATGTACTACTGGAGGTTTATAATCACCATAACTAGATACTATATAATAGCAAAAACCAGATGCTTCGTGTAACTGATATTTCATAGTACATGATTCATCGTTTAACTTTAAATCAGTGTTATTTATTTGATCAATAGTAAGATTATAAAGAAATACGTAAAGAAATATATAAAGACCATTATCAATATCATATTCAATTAAAATTGAATACTTTTTGATTAGGTTAAAATTACGTAATACTCTTGGGATTGGTTTCGTTGTCGATTTTTCCCTTCAGAATGGATTCAAAATCGGCATATGTTGTGAAAGGAACCTTCATTGTGAGTGAAGATATTTGTGCGACTCTTAACATCGAGGTCTTGAGAGCCGATGAGGGTGATTGAGACGATTTTGGAGAAGCGCCGGAATGAAGGGGCGGGGAAACGGGAGATCCCTGAGAAAACCCGCTGACCAACGGCATCGTCCGGCACGACTCCCACATACGAAGATCCAGAGTGACCCGGCCGAGGATTGAACCCTGATCGCCTTGGTGGGAGGCGAGGAGGCTAACCGCTCAGCCTCCGTGCCCCACCTCGGGGGGGGGGGGGGGGCGTTCCGTAATGGTCGACACTGCGGCCAATGAGAGAAGCCTTCCTGACGTGCAGGAACTATTATTCTTTGCTGAGACCAAATTCCGAAATCTCTTAATACTTAAGAGTGCTGCCCCGAGGTAATATTGTGTTGCCTGAATTTGAGTTGTATGGAGTTTGCGGTGATATTACGACAACCACATTATTTTAACAAACGAACGAAAAAAATTCCTTTCTCAGCAGAACCATGGTGGCTGAGCGATTAGTACGCTCGCCTCCCACCAAGGCGTACCTGGTTAAATCCCCGGCCGGGTCACGGAATTTTCGCAATTGGGAATCATGCCGGACGATGCCATTGGTCGGCGTTTTTTCTCGGGGATCTCCCGTTTCCCCCACCCCTTCATTCAGACGCCGCTCCATATTCACTTCAATCGCCCTCATCGGCTCTCAAGACCTCGCTGTTAAGAGCCACCCAAATCTCTTCACTCACTCGCTACTTTTTTCAGCGGTTTTTATTACGTTCTCTGCTACGTCGTATTATGTCAACAACACTTAAAGAGTGCAACTTAGTGAAATTACCACTATGGTTTACATATTATTGTTAAGTAGGGGAAAAAAAACGCTCTCTATCTCAATACAAAATTATAGGGTCACCGCTTAAAGTACCGCAGTTTCTCACTCTAAGACGAGAACACAGCACGCCAGTTCAGAGCCTCGCGCATAGTGGCGATGGCGCACTTGGTGCGCGGGGAAGTGTAGACCTTATTGCTTCCTCGTTTCTAGACTCCGTACGCGAGGAAAAAAAATAGCTTCAGCTAGGCGGGCTCCTTAAGATGCAATGTCACCCATTACACAGAAATCATTCGTTTCATAATATACGCATTACGTTTCATGGTCCTGTTCACATTTTCGTACCTTATTGTTAATAGGTGTTCCCTGGTTGTAAATAGTATTAAATTCTTATAGCATATCCGTAATGACAGGCAAAGTAATTATATAAGCTTCTGTTATAAAATTTTTTATTTATGAATTAATGAAAAATGTTACATGATGGGTGACGCGGGCTCTTAAGGAGGGGGATATTTGAGAGAGTTCTTGGTGGATAAGTTATCTAAATACTTATAGTAATGTCCTGTTACTATACTACGTATTTGTATGTTTTATTCTGCATTATTACCAATATACTTGTTTTCAAGGATAATATCGCATTTTATCTTGTGTATAATCACACTTCAAGGCGAGGGGGGTGCTTCTCCTTAGCCCCTCCTCTTCCTCCGGATTTGTCCATCTGAGAGGCAGATCCCTAGATAAATTACTATTCCGCAAGCTGCACTGCTGTTGGATTGATTTTTACCTATTTGGCTTCCTCCCGGTATATCAATCCGTTGTCGAGTGTTTAAGAATCCCCTTCGAGCATTTACGCTAACGGAATACTAATGTAATTTTTCTATCGATAACTCGTCTAACGAGCTCAGCAACTGAGCCTCACCCAAGCTGCAGCGCTCAGAGACACAAGACTTCCAAGGTTAGAAAAGGTCATGACGGCTTTGAAAAGAAACCTTGATATCGACTTCAGCGGACATGGCGTGAATGAACAATTCTAGAGCGATCCCGTCGAGCACGCCAACTTGTACGTTCGAGTCGCGTCGAAGATCACGCAAGTAACCTGGAGGAGAAATACTTGCGACACGTGATTCCGTCACCGCCTGTTCAAGACAAAGGTTAAATATGAGGTATGCCGCTTATTCGTCTTCTGTACACGCGCCCAAAATCGACCTGCCCCAATCATACACAACTGTCGAAAGTCACATGGTCAACAGTGATGAACGTGTTTGTTTGAATCTTAATTTTTAAATGACAAGCACTACTATATTAATAAAACACTTTTACCAATTTGGATTTAACCAAACTGCATTACAAATTGGTCACTGAAAGCACTTGTTTACTGAGCGGTGTTCTAACCTCAAATCCAGTCTTACGTCGTTTTTGTTAATCGTGTTGGCAGAAAAGCAGTTAAATGTTGGCACTCAGAGAGATCGGTCTACCTCATCTTTAGTCTATGGTTCTGTCCGATATAAAGAATGATCGAAGAGCAACACGTCCGTAAGTACGTGGTGAAACCAAGTTAAAGTTTAACAGCAACTTGGTGTATCGTTGTTCGACAAATAGGATCTGTGTTCAGAATCCTGTTATCTTACAATGAACAGTGCATAAGCATCGCTACCGCAAGTAACATTTCGCACAATTTTATGTTGGGGAAACTTACGACCCAGAGGACACTTCATAACTACTTTGAGTCGACGTGTAATGTATGTGTGTAGTGTATTGGCAGTATCTTAACATTTTTTAAATCAAACCTTTGAAAAATCATTCCATGTATGACATGACGAGTTTTTTAAACTTCTGTTAATACGAAAGTAACTTTGGTCAAATTAAACTTTTCATCTTTTTCTATAATTTATAATATTTCCTTTATATTTAGTAGAGATAATACATTAGTTGGTAAAACATAGTAAGAAATACTCCACATTGAAAATATTATTACAATAAAGTGAGTGCCCACGAATGTAGTGCGTTGTTCCTTTGGCACAATTTTCTTTGTTAAGCTTTGTTTGACTGAGCCGTGGAATATTCTGAACGTAGAACTTCAGCAGAACTTAAGAAAAGATGTAGGTAACCGTAAATAGAATGAGTACATATAATCCAAGTCACGGTCCACAAACTAGCGCAGGATTTTAAACTTCCTGCTGCTGGTAAGTATATATATACACCTACGCATTCAGTTCCGGTAGTAAGAAGAGTTGTTTGTAGTGCTTAAGTTAATTCGTTGGCACACAATTTGTCATATAGCACATCCCCTTACTGGTGTTTTGGGTCTGTTAGTACCCCGTGGAAACACGTATTACTTCGTCTCCTCCTTCCCCCTTCATCGTCATTCCCTATTCAACAACGGGCAACTGTGGCTAAGCCGCTAGCGTACCAGCCTCCCACGAGGGCGCTTCGGGTTCGATTCCCGGCGGGGATCCACAAGGGAGACGTGGTGGATACTGCAGTTTGCCGGCAGGTTTACACGAGGTACTGTCTGCCGTTTCATCAATCTTTGCATTTTATCGCACCTTCATCCCCATCTATCTCTACCTCACTTCACCCCAAGGAGAGATAGAATTCTTCCCCTGCAAATATATCAACTCCCCACCCCCCTCCATCAAAATATTCTAAGCACTCGGGATGAACGTTAGGAAATCTACCTGGAGAGTGTATTGTGTTGCAGAGTTCTTGAGATACGTTTCTTGAAAACAACCTACCGAATAAACGTTTGGTGTATTGCAAGCATAAATTAGGAATACTTGCATTATTCTCTGCATGCAACGTTTCTAAATCACACTGGTGTAGTGCCTAGCCAAGTGTACAACCTATTCTTGCATAACCACACTGGTTCAAGGCATACAACAAAATACTAGGATCGACTATATTAACTATTCTAAATTAACAGCACCGGTTGCTTCATTAGTTTTCTTTATGTAATAAAATTTGATATTAAACTCAATTACAAATTACACAGATACAAAAAACGCTACACTTCTTGACTCCTCCTACCTTTAGTTATACTTCAGATCTCAACTATCTTAATTATAGTGACTTAAGTTATTATAGACAAAGATAGGAATTTAACGTAATAACTAATTCTTCTGATTCAATAATTACTTTAGATGACAATCGCTCTACCTGACTCGTATCGCACCCTGCTCATCCTCCTACTCTACTCAAGATCAACTATCACTGACAGCCTCGAATCGCAGGAGCTCCTCCCTCCTCAGCCGGCTCATGTAGTGGATATGTGGTGAAGGACGGCTTGCCCAAGCCTGGTCTCGTCCCAGCTCCTGGATCACCTCGGCACTGGCTCCGCCCGACGCTGCTCCAGCATAGGCAGACTCGCTGATCGGGGATCGCTCCAGCCTCGCTCAACGACCAACCTCTCTCTCTCTCTCGAGAGAGAGAGAGAGGGGGGGGGGTGTTGGCCGTATTAACGTCCGTCGTCAGCGCCTACCACGCTGTCCCCTGGTCAATCTCTCTCCTGCGGGGCGTCGCCCTCGACCACGGCCAGGCGTCAACCACGTGGACAGCTCTCCTCTCACTTGTGCCCACAACAATACTAAAGGAGCCTGTGCAAATCTTGCACAGAGAACAACATTATAATTGTTGCCGAGTGTATGTTCCTCCACGCGGTAGACTGTCTAGCAAAGCATTCCGGAAGTCGCGAGTTAGACACGGGGCAGCTACGATTTTGCATCAGCCATCACAGTCCCTCGCTCCTTAATCTAGGCTAACGTCTTGACGGGCTCTAACTCAGTTTTAGACCTCCTGCCTATCAAATTATAACTTCGTGTTAAGTGTCTGAAAGTTACACGCAGTATTTTAATAGTGCACGGCAGTTTAGTTGCCTGATCGTACAGGCGATGGGGCATTTTGATGTTAGTCAGAACCACCCTAACCGCTTTCTTCGTTACGTAATTTATTAACTGTATTTTATATGGAATAATTTGGCTTAAAGTTATAACATAATGTAGCTCTACCTTTAAAAATCTTAATATTTTCCATGCTGCATTTCGAAAGTGGCACTACGAAGTTAGTGTCCATTCCCTACGAAAAGACTGCCTCACCGATTTCAGTAATAAAGTCGAAATCGTAATATTATATGTGAAATAAATATATTATCCGTATATGCATGTATGGATATTAGTAAATAGGTACACTGTATTGTGACACGTTATCCATTCCAAGGTTGCAGTAGAGATGATCATCGATGGTTAGTCAGTTCATTGTTTATGGTTGCGCCCGAAATGACTAAAATAATAATCATCAAAGATTTACACAACAAAAGACTCAATGTGGGGCAGTTTTGGTGCCATTTGCGTTTTTATCATTACCGATTTTATTGTTATTATTATTAAGATCGTGAACATAATTTCGCCTGTTTTGTCTAACATACCATAATTCAAATAAAAGGGCCAGATCCTATGTAGACTAGAACACAAAGGGGTTCCCACACGGCTAGACGTGAAGGGGATTAATTAATAAAGCAGAGAGCATGCATATTGTGACTGAAATCGTGGTAGTCTGTTAGAAATATAGTAAAAGAACTAAGGTGTAAATCAATCTCAAATGCACTGTGGAAACATAACATTTAAAAACATGCTCATAAATAATTAGACCTAATAAATAAGTTACATCATGCTTTGAACTTTAGTCTTCGAGCTACGACAAAAATAAAAATAGACAATCCTTCTATATAAAAAAGACTAGTAGAGATTGGACTTGGAATTATTCTGTTTTTTCGTCACTCCGCTGTCGGCCGAACCTGTGATTTGAGCGGACGGCCACCAAAAATCACAGCTCTGTATTCACCCCTTCAGTAACAACGTTACTACGCGCATCACAAGAACGCCTTGATGCTGTCCCGCGACGAGCGAGCGACAATAGCGATGCCGAGCTGGGGGAGAGTTTTCCCACAACAAGAGAAGACCTCTCGAGTGACAAACGCTCTGAGCAAGCGAGTGTAAACCTGTTCGATTTTCTTCCTCCCTCCGAGAGTGATAAATCACTTCGCTCGCTCGACGATGTGAAACTGTCGCAGTAGCTTTTTTTTTTTTTTTTTTTTTTCCACGGCTTCGAAAACTCGTCAGCGTGACGTAGAGTGCGATAACATCGCGGTAAAAACTGATCGCCAGCATTAATTGAGTCGGCTGAACGTAGTTGCCACATGTGTGAAAAATTGCATATCTCGAGAAAGAGCAGAGCCTGACTTCCCGCTACGTGGAAACTCTGTAAATGGATTCCTTTATCCCATTCATTTTTTTTTTTCACGCTGAATGTTGAAATAATTATAAGCTCTTCACTAAGCATTTCTAACCTTCGTCATAGACAAGGCAGTTTTCCGAACGTTGGCTTTTAAACTGTAGAGTTAGTGATATTTCGCGGAAAAAAAAAAAAAAAAAAAATTACAGTACACGGTAGACTTCAATACTATAAGCCGTCAACAGCACTTTGTCTACTGCCGTTGGTTCCTGTCTGCTTGAGAAGGTGTTTTCATATTTGACCGGGCCACTCAGAATTTGGCGACATCCTCACGGCTCCTACGCGATTCGTGTGCAGGCAGTTAACACTTGTCATACAGTGATTCAGCCAATCAATATATGTAAATGACCGTACAGTGTCTTGCAATATAACTTGTCCAGAAATATTTCCGCCGAATTTCACTACCTCTAATAATCTGAAATGAATTCTCTCGTTAAATACATAGAGTGGGGTGTGGAATTCAACCCGACGAACTTAGCGAGGCGATCCCTTACGCAAAGTCAAGTGTGAAATATACTACAGGACCCTTCATACCTAAACTAAACACTACGGGCGATATAAACACTCAAGAAACAGAGATATTAAACTGTATGCTGATAAATTGTCGGAAACGAAGGGAAATGAAATTGCAGTAACCAAAAAAATTGTTTAATGTTATCGGGAGGGATTTTCAACCTGAGAGCAAACTCTCATAAATACCTCCATTGGTAATGAAAATAACTGGGGTGGCCGCACTTTGTTTGCCGGAAACTATGAACGTTTCATGCTGGTTTATTGAGCAGTACGGCCCAATTAATAAAAACTGTACTCTCGTTGCAACCGTCAAGGATTCGCCGTTTTTGTAGAAAACTTATACAAAACTCTATGCGGCAGCCGATACACCCCCAGGCGCGTGGGCAGTGCCAACATTTCCTGCAGGAATTTACATACTGACTGTCGGCAGAAGCAAACTGACAACTTCAGTAAGCTGTTTACATTACGTGGGGAAAAGATATCTTCCAGTGTCGTCAGAGCTGTGGGTACAGCAGTATATAGTCCATTCGCGGTTTCTTCGCACTTTCTGAATCATCCCACCCATGACGCGTCTCCTAGTTTCCTATGCCATGTTTCACAAGCGTTTAAACCTGTGTTCATAAAAGTGTAGGCTGTTACGGTAAACTGAGCACTTTTTAAAGCCCTCATTAAGATCTACTTGTATGTATATTGTGTATTCTAACGGCTGATGTAAAATTAATATTGCCATGGGCCTCATCACTTTATTCATGCGTCGGTAAATATGTCTGCCCAGTTCTTTCACTTCGATGCATTAAAAAAACGAAAAGAGAAATTAATAATTTAACTTATCAGAAATGGTCAGATAACATTTTTTTATTCGACGTTAATATGTCACTCAGTGCGTCCATCCTATTATATAATAGGACGATCTCTGTCTGTCTGTCTGTCCGTCTTTAATACTTCTAAGAAACCTTGAAACTCAACAGAAGTTCTTCAAATTTTGCAGAGCGAATCCTCAGTGTCTTATACAGTTCAAGTTCGAATTTCAGCAAGATCAGATTACGCAATCATTACTTCTTACCATAAAAACTAATTTTGGAATTACTTTTTTCCTGTAAAAGTTTTGTCTTAGTGCGTGGAGATTATTGCACAGAGATATGAAGGTAATGGAATATAATTTTTGTTTACTCTAAATGTTTCGCTTCAATGTTGAGTTAAATAAGTGGGGCCACAGTAGTCAAGTGGCTAGAGCGATTCCAAGTGGTGCCTTAGTGGCTCAGTGGATAGAGCGATTCCAAGTGGGGCCGCAGTGGCTTAGTGGATAGAACTATATCGAATGTTGAGTTAATTTTACGTAAAAATTTTTTTCAGTCAGTGCTCACTTTATCATAAACAGCCTTTATCTTAATTGCGGTTAAAATGGAATTTTTGTTTAGCTTTTATGAATAAATTATAATATTTCATTCACGATCGATATGAATCAAACAGTGAGAAAATAGTTGTGTGTTGGTAATACCTAGTAAGATATAGTTCTTAGGTGAAATATTATTACACTAAGTGCGCACGGATTCAGTGCGTTGTCGTTTTAGTGAAGTTTTCCAGACTTCGTAAAGCTTTGTTTGCACGACGCGGAGGGATATTCTGGAAGTATAACTTTAGCAAGACTTCAGAAAAGTGTGAAGTAACTGTGAATGGACTATGCCATAGATGCATGTGTAGGCTTTTTAAGGTAAGTGATAGTGTGTAGATTCCATCGCACTCAGAAATTTACGTATAACGCTAAAATAAAATATATGTATTGATGATTATTTCAAATGAAAGGACTTCGAAATGTGCTCATTTCACCGTGAATAGCCTATAAATATGTTATCTATAGACCTACATTCAGTAATAGCTTATGTATTTTGAAACCAGTTGCCAAGAGTATTTTTGTAACACTACAAGGTGATCAGAGAAAATTATATAACACTTTAAATTAAAATACGTAAAATTCAGGACGAATTTGAACAAACAAGTATTGCATACAACGTATAAACTTTTAAATATACAATTAATTGTACTGGTTTCACAAAACAATGTATCGTAACAGAACTATATTTCCCCAGAAGTGCAACAAGGATTTTTATTTTGCAATTAGTTGAAAAGGATTGTTTGAAATACGTAAAATATTTTTCAAGTGTGTGTGCGTGTCATAATTACACTAGTCCATGCTCTCAAATTAAACAAGCCTACTTAAAAACAGGTATTTATACTACTGAAGAGGTCTGTACTATGTTAGTAAGAAGACCCATAGTCAGCGAAGAAGTAATGCGTTTACATGCTCACGCTGCATCAGAGAATGCAGCGTGAGCATGTTTGCTAATTAGAGCTGCTTTACGCTTGTTTATTCAGCGCTGCTAACTCTAGAAATGTTTCCCTGCATAGTGTAGTTTACTCTACCAGTAACGCAGATGCGCTTCTTAACTACTCCTAAGTAAAGGCTGTTCATGGTAGAGTGAGCACTTTTGAAATAAACCTCCTTAGAAAAAATTCACTTCTTCTACCTGCGTAATTTTAACGAGCACACTGACTGAAATGCGCCCAGTATAGTTGGTAACGATGGAGGAAAAGTAGTTCCTTATCTTGACGTCGAATAAAAAGTGATAGGTAACCATTTGTGATAACCTAAATTATTTATATCGCTCTCTCTTCTTTCTTGATGTACTGAAGTGAAAAAATGGACAGATTTGTAAAATATTTACTTTTCTAATAAGTTCACAATTTCACTTGAGCGACGCACGAATACAGTGATGGGTCTCATTAAAATGTTACTTTATAAAAAGGCGGAAGAATACACAACGTGCATACAAGAAGATCTAAGGCAGGGCCTTTAACGTGCTCAGTTTACCGTGAACAACCTATACTGAAGTAAACATCCAGTTCCATAGATACCTTAAATAAGGGCGCTGGTTACAAAAAAAAAAAAAAAAGCATTACATTATACTAGTTCGAAACGCCGCTTAACATGTATGAATTACATATAGGTGATTTTTCTTCGCATAAAAAAACATATTACATTCGCATAGTTTATGTATTATGACGTACAAATTTCAATTTTAGTGTTTTTTTAGGTTGTACAAATAAAGTAAACCAAATCATTTATAGAAAATTGAAAAGGGCGATTGAAAGGTGTTGACTTAAATTATTTTAAGCTATGCTTAGCAAAACTAACTTAGCAAAAAATCACAGACTGTTACAAATAAAAAATATATAAACGTTTTCAAATTGTAATCATTTTATAAAATTTTCGAAAATACTTCACAGCGTGATTTTAAAGATCCCATTATCTAACTCATGGTATCTCATTTAAATGATAATTATCTCATTTCGGCGGTTTATTTATTTTTTGCACATCCCGAGAACACTAAAATTGTGGTTTCGATATACTCTCGTGTAAAAAAATATTCAATCTAAGTTTTGTTACGCGAGGAATTAGTACTTGGAAATAATATTCACAACTTGTGAGTTTTAAAAGACCAGTGCAATTGGAGTGAATGACTAGATGGAGATGTTTGGACTTTCGCCATTGCTAGGTGCAGATATCGGTCATGGAAAACAGGACTGAACACGAAAAATTACTTATAAACCAAGTAACCTGTGGACAAGAAAATAAATACGTATACAACAACGCTGGAAAATTCCCAGAGGGAATAGATAAAAAAAACAGGACAACTAGTTACGAAAAAATGTGTGTGTATACAAGACCAACAGACAACACAAAGAAAACAACAAACGCTAGAAAACTGCTTGAAAAATATGACAACACTGACAAAATATGTAGAAACAAAATCAGACAAAACAACAATGAACCTCCCTCAAACACAGCAGTACTTATTACCAGACGTGACATAATGCGAGTCAGGTATACTGTAGTCAAGAATATATATATAAATCCAGAAAATTCCATGAAGGAATCCAGTCAAATAAAACAGGGCAGCAACGCAAGCTAAAAACGGAAAACTAATTATATATATATATATGCAGTAATTTTCAATTTTTTTTTCTCTTTGAAACTGCATATTTGCCATTGTAGGGAAAGCTTGCCATGCAATTTCATTTTACAAGGTTGTATATTCTGTGTGTCGTCCCCACGCCACGACGAAAACGGAAATAATTTCTGGTCAGACGACATAATTTGTCTGGCTAACGTCAGATCTATCTTGTATTTCATTGGCGGTTTAGTTTTAAAACTGTCGTGTCGGGGTAAAAAAAGTGTCGTGTCGGGGCTGTCGTTTCGTGCTTGTTGGGGATATAGGACACCGGCATTACACCAACTCTTGACTATTGCGCATGCGTAAAAGTTATATATTGGAACGTCTGGCTTGTAACTGTTCAACTCCCCCCCCCCCCCCCATTTCAGGTAATTAAAAAACTACGCATGCATGGAAGATATTTTTTTTGTAACGTATCGACTGGCAACTGTGCGCTCGCATAGAAGTTTTTTTTTTTTTTTACGGTTCGGCTTGCAATTGTGCGCATGCGCAAACTTATTTCTTGGAACGCCAAGCTTTCGAACATTTAACAACGTAATCGTTATTTGCCAGAACGTCGGGATCATAAACTAAAGATGAGATAGGCCGATTATTTGTCTTCTGCGTATGTACCCAACACTGAGGGACTAACCTACCCCGAAGGAACACAACTGCCGAAGTCACATGGTCAACAGCGATGAACACGCTTGTGTCTATCGTAATTTTTAAACGACAAGCACTATTATATTAACGAAATAGTTTTGTCAGTTTTAATATAACCAAACCGCATTACAAATTGGCTATAGGAAGTATAAAAGATCTCAAAGCACTTGTTTACTAATCAGAGTTCTAACCTCGAATCCAATCCACGACGTTTTGCTAGCCGCACTGACAGAAAAGCAGTTCTATGTTGGGACTCGGAGACTGGTTGTGCGCAGCCAGAGAGATCGGTCTACCCCATCTTTAGTCTAGGACCCCTACAGCTATCACACTGTCAAACTGCTTCCAGTAAGTTTGGTCAAATAAAGTCGGACATTTATGACGTCATCGAGACGTCATAAACACCACCATATTTGTCTGAGAAAGTTGGATGGCTTCAGTTTCCGTCAAACATTTGAAGATTGGACCGGTTGAAAAATGTATTTGATGTTCGATGCTCTCGGCCAATCAGAATCGTGCACGACAAAAATAGACGCCAGGAAACCTTAAATTACGAACAATTGTTGGAAACGAAGTAGGTTATGAAAATAATTAATTTTTGTAGAGGCTGTCTGGGCATGAATGCTTATTTTTAAAGTGAATATTGCACATAATATTAAGAACCTAGAGGCATTAAGTTTTATTGTGCGGGAAACATCTCTGGTAATAAAATTCGAATTTAGTAAAGAAGCGAAAACAAATTACAGCATTTTTTGCGTTTCTTCCTGCAATGGACTGCATGGAAAAACAAAAGCAATATCTCACTACAAAAACAATTTTAAAATAATAATTCAAATTAGATTCTCCCATTTGACAGTGTGATACATTTTCAAATACATTCAAGATTATTTGATAAAATTTGTTGGAAGGTAAAATTTGAAGACCGTATTTTGTCTTCGAATTTTACTGTCAAATATATTTGAAGGCGAAAATTTGACAGTGTGACAGGGGCTTAAGGTTAATTATACTCAGATTAGGAACAAAACTAGTTTCCTTTTGGGAGAGTTTGGAATACGGGAAATTTCCGTTGCTAGATAAGCGCTAGTGTTCCAAATAGGCCACTTTAACTTAGAATTTCAAACTACGTGTATAATAAATGAGAAATATTTCACTTAGTTAAGTAGTTATTTTATATTTGATTTCTGATTATTGCAATTATTTTGTTTTTAACATAGAAAATAGAATAATTCCGGTACACAAAGCGACACTAGCGCTTACCTAGCGGAGAAAAATTTTAGTTGCCAAACTAAAAGAGTATAACAGCTAACGATACTGAATTTCCCAAAACCGCCGTTCTTTTCTTCTCAACAGCTACGCTAGTACTAGTCTCACCCACGGCCGTAGAACACAGGTCTGGACACTAGCTTGAATAGTTTACGCCCTTATTGACCCATTTAGTTCATGAACCCAGCCGCTGCTACCGATGTAGTGCTATTTGACATGGCTAGCATAGGGAGGGGAATTGCAATTTTTTTCTTAAAATGGTGATATGACGTTCATGTCTCTGTGGTGTTATCCCTATACCAGAAACGCTAACAACATTAGTTTGGTTGCAGCGCTCTGCGACTACTGCATGAACTAAATCAGTCAGGGGGTCGATTCCCTGACATTGTTTGATAGGCGAGAGTCAAGACCTGTCTTCTACGGCCGTGGTCTCACCCATCCCCGCTTCGTCGAGTAATACAATTCACAGCTAAAACAAAAAATGGGGGGGGGGGGGGGGGGGGTTCTATGAGAAAGGTGCTGGTCGGAGGGGAGGGGGGGAGGGGAAGGTGGGAGGTGGAAGGTGGAACCGAGAGAGGTAGTGTAGAGAGCAGAGAAGGAGAGGCGGGTATTCTGACTCATCGCCTCGTCCAGTGACGAGCGAGTTCGCCCGGAATGGCAGTGGACCGTGGAAGCGTGAGGGGAAACCCGGAGGCGCAGAAGCGCGCCGAGCGGGTCACCTTTAATGAGTGAACAATTGAATTTCTCCTGCGGCTGGTCCAGCGGGCGAGGCGGCCACTTAAAGCGTCGTCGTTACCTTCCCGTCCGCCAGGCGGCAGCACGTCCGTCGCTTCATTCCACGTTACGTAACCAGCCCAGCGGGGAACCTTCCTCCCGTCGGGAGTCTTGGTAATTGTCCATTCACGGTTACTTCAAAGTTTTTATGAAGCCCTGCCAAAGGTATACTTCCAAGATATCCCTCCGCCTCATGCAAACAAAGATTAACCCAGTCTAGAAAATTTCACCAAAGGAACAATGCATCGCATTCGTGCGCAAGCATTGTAATAATATTTTGCTTAAGAACTGTTTTTACTAAGCATCACCAACACACCTATTTTCTCCCGGTATTTATTCATAATAATTATAAATGAAGTGTTACAATCTGTAGGTACAATATATTTAAAAGTTCAACTGACCCAAAAATAAGGCATTTTTTATGTTAACAGAAATGTAAGATGGGTTTTATAAAATCCATATTTAGGAAACAACCAAGCTCGTCATACATGGTGGTTATTTTTTAAAATTCAAAATGTGTGAAAAAGCAGCAAATATACTATGCTTTAACTTGTTTAAGTTTTAAAAAAGAACATTCCTAAATTACCCTTATACCCAACTATAGTCCATTCACGACTTGAACAGACTTACGAAAATCAACCATTGAAAAAACACCCTAGCCATTAGCTGCATGCATAGTTAGTAAAAAAAAAAAAAAAAAAGGCGGGAGAGGTTACAGTACCCGCACCCGCCACTTTTTTTTTTTTTTTTTAACCAATTATGCATGCAGCTAATGGCTAGGGTGTTTTTTCAAAGGTTGAATTTCATAAGTCTGTTCCAGTCGTGAATGGACTATAGCTATTGATCCTACAAATCACTAGAGACATAACGACAAAGCTACGGACTCGTACTTAACGTAATTATTGATTTTTACACATTTTTGTAGAATTATTATTGTGACGTAATTATTATAATTATACTTGTAGTGCTGTATATTGTCGATAGCTAGTTGGTTATGGGGGTACTTATCGAATTTCGTTTTTAAAAGTATAAACAAACTAGAAAAATCGCTGATGGTGATGAACCTGTTGACTCTACAATGCCGAAGAGTACCAGGGTAAGGGAAATTGGGTGGACGCTTACTGCCGTGAACAGACTCCAGCTGACCATTAGTAAATTGGACCCGCTGAGAGCTTCATCGTGGATAGATCTGCCGGTATCTATCAAGGCAAAGAAGGCAGTCATTAACACCCAGAATATTGGCGATCGTGAATGTTTCAAGTGGGCCATTCTTGCCAGATTTGTGGAAAGGGCTCCACCCAGGGCGTGAACCATCGCTACCGTGAAGCGGAGGGGGGGGGGGGGTTAATTAAGATGGTCTAGCCTTCCCGACCCCACTGAAACTGATCGGTACTTTTGAAAGATGCGATCCTGGTACGTCCGTGAACTTTCGTGCCTTGGACGAGGGACTGGAAGTCATACCGGTAGGCGTAACCAGAGCAGAAAAGTCTCAGCATTTCGCCCTGCTGCTTGTGACCGATAACACAAAAAAAAAACATACGTATGTTACAGACTTGTGCCGTCATGTAAGTTCCCAGGTTACTGCGCACAATGTTAGTATTAATATCAACAAGTGATGCCTCGCATACTATGATGATTGTACATAAGTATCGGGGCTGATAGGTCTGCAGTGTCCCGAGCAGCATAAACAGTAATGCAACTCGCATGCGGCAATACGTGTACAAATGCCCAAGGACTCGCCGGATGGAAGACCTAGCTTCCTAAAATTTAAAAACTACCACAGTGCAGACAAGTTGCCCATTATGTTACATGAAGATTTCGAGGCTTTTCTCAAGCTGGTCCATACTTGTGCCCCGAACTCAGACCATGCATACATTTATGCATACCATCTGCATGAGGCTTGCACTTACTGCCTGTATGCACATAACAACCGGGTACCAGCACACCTCACTACTTCACTGCCGACGGAACCTGTTATATATGTAGGAGAACATGCGAACCAGCTATTTACAGAAACAATAGTGGCTATAGGAAAACAGGTGCAGGACATTTATGAAAATTCTACAGTTATGGGTACACTGATGGCAACCCAACAAGCAATGTACTACCAGGCAATAGACTGCACATATTGCAACACTGCATTTACAGAGGCAAATTACAAAATCGGAGACCATAACCATTTCATAGGACAACATATTGGCGCGGCATGTAATCAGTGCATCATTCTGCATCGCCGACAAAAAAAGCTGATCGTATTTTTTTCACAATCTCACCTGTGATGAGAATTTTATTCTTAAAGAGCTGGCATACAATACGCAGGACATATTCATTATCCCACATAGCGAAGAAAAAATATTTACATTTTCCAAACAGCTAGGTGACCGATTCGCCATTCAGTTCGTCGATAAGTATCGCTTCATGGCTGCAAGTCTTGCTTCATTGGCTCAGAACCTATCTACAGACAGGTTTACAATTACGAAGAAATTTTTCAGCCCAGATGAGGTACCGTTGGTGATACGCAGGGGAGTGTATCCATACGACTACATTACCGATATTGACCCACTGGAAGAGCCACAACTGTCATCTCAACAGTCATTTTACAACCACCTCACCAGCAGCAATATCTCTGATAACTGTGTCCCTACACAAGCAGTATGGGACAAATTCCGCTGCGAGTCACTCGAGATGTATAGTCACATATATTTAAAAGTTGACGTCCTTCTTTTAGCTTACATTCTTCGAGAATTTCCAGCACCTGTGGTTGGAAACATATCAGCTTGACTGTGCTCACTACATGAACCTCCCAGGGTTCTCGTTCGATGCCATGCTGCGTATGACAAAGGTGGAACTCGAGCTGCTGGGGGACTATGACATGTACCTGTTCCTTGAGTCTGCCATCAAAGGCGGTGTTTCGCAGTGCATGCTGCGATACTGTGCTGCCAACAACAGATACATGGAAAATGAGCGCGATACCAGCAAGCCAGACACATTCCTGCAGTACATCGATGCAAACAACCTCTATGGATGGGCGATGAGTCTACCATTGCCGCTGTGTAATTTTAGGTGGAGTGAAACTAACATCGACCTCTTGTCCGTACCTGATGATAGTGATGTTGTCTATATCCTAGAGGTTGATATAGCATATACTGCAGCCTTGCATCACCACCACAAGGATCTGCCCTTCCTCCCCTTGAACCAGTGTCCACCAGGCTCGAAGATAAAGAAGTTGATTACAACAACCGAGGATAAGGAACATTACATCATACATTACAGGACTGAAGCAAGCATTATCCCGTGGCCTCTATGTGATGAAAATTCATCATGTCCTCGCATCAAGCAGTCCCCATAGTTGATCTGAATACGGAAAAGAGGAACGCCACTAGCAACGATTTCAAGCATGATTTCTCCAAGCTTGCCAACAACTTTGTGTTTGGCAAGCTAATGGAGAACAAAAGGAAGCAACTAAAGATGGAAGGAACTGGCATTCTTTAAGATGAGGCTAAGGAAACTCGTATCGAAACCAGTGTACAAGTACAGAACCATTTTCCACGAGAAGTTTGCCCTCACATTACTGCAAAAGGAGACTATTTTATTCGATAAACCTATACATGTTGGGTTCTCCATCCTCAACTCTCCAAAACGGTCATGTATCGCGTCCATTACGACATGGTGAGATGATGGTATGGCGATCGATGTGATTTGATATATACAGATACCGATAGCTTCATCTATTCTTTATGCACTGAGGATTTTTACCGGGGCATGGCTACTGATTCTGCATTCAGCGCTGAATTCAACATGTTCTACTACTCTGTCGATCATCCCTGTTACTTCCCAACCAACGCCATAGTGTTGGGGAAGTTTAAGGATGAGTGCGTAGGAGCCATTAGGACTGAATTTGTTGGACTTCGGGCGAAATTGTATAGCTTCAAGTGTAAGGGCCAAAGGAGCGCAGAAATGAATTATTAAAAACAGAATTCTCTTTCATGATTATAAGTATGTCCTGCACCAGCAGTGTACATAAAATTTGCTCTCACCAACATGTTCTCTACATTCAATGTATTAAAACGTTGGCTCTGACATGGAAGGATGATAAGAGATGCATACTTGATGTGTGAATACATACTGTACCGTATGGATATACTGACGTAATGAGTATTTATTACCAAGATGCCATTGCGTTCACTCCCACCCTTGTGCCTTATGGTTATCATGGATGACGATGTTCTGTACATGCACCTCTAGTACAGGCATGTATCATCATATATGGTCTGTCCCCGGGAGAGCAACAGGGGTCGGAATGCATAGTAGGAGGCATTTCCTCGCCCCAGGATTGTCGAAGCTGAAGCACTTCCATTTCCCTCTCCCACAATGAAGGATATGTGTGTGATGATTTATTCAATTTGTGTTTTTTTTCAAGAGTCATACTATATCTCATGCAAGAGCCATATTCATCTTGCTAGGTATGCTGTTGTTGATGCATGATGAGATGCTGTAGCCCATGCAAGAGGTATACTTATTTTGTCAAGCTTGTTACCAGTATGTTGTGATGTTTGTACTATTTAAATTTTCTAAATCCCTCATGCACATACTTGTGCATGGGCTTTGGCATCTATGTTGGGTCTCCAACCTGGGGTTTAGTTATTTCCTGGAGGACCCGATGCTTATCGTAGCGGGGGTTGTGAATGAGAAATGGTATTCTTATCATGTAGTAACTAGTGATCGCGTTGTACTTGCATTAACTCTTTTTTTACAGTGCTGCCGCCCCCTCCCCTGTTCTCTTCATCTACCTCTACTGTACTTTTCTTCTGTTGCCGTCATTTGTCTGTGCGTTCCTTTGTCCACTTTGACATTTTTTAGGTGGGTCGTTTTTCCCATTCGCAGTGTCGTAAGCTGCCAGTACACTATGCTTGCGGTGGCACTGGTGTTTTTTATACGCATACATGGACGTGACTTTTTTGCATATAAGAAATTCCGGTGGTATTTTTGATAGCTGAGTGTACTACCCTGTGCCTAAGCCCAGGAGCTGTCCACAAGGTTATGCAATGCAGATGGTAAAGTGTGAGTGCGAAGCTGCGAACTTCATCATCATCATCATCCTAGCGAGAGCAGAGAGCGTGACCACGCTGCTGCTGACGAGGTCGTGTAATTAATGATTTTATCCTACAGATCACTTTTTGTCACAATCAGGTCAATAACAGTAACTGTTAGTGTGTTTACTATTGGTTATGAAATCTCCGAAATGCGCTAATAATAATAATAACAACAAAATAATAAACTGAGCTGTACACGAACACGATTATGCGTGGCTTACACGAGTTTCCAACTCGGAACCTCGTGTTGATTGTTTACCATTCTCACTGAAGTCACTTTTTCATAATTCACGATTAGTGTAGCTGAAAAATTCGTAGATTAAATATTAGATCAGCTAATCTTCAAAACTTCCGCGCTTGTATTAGTGCTACAATTGGCTTGCTACTTATTTAACACTTTTCTCACAAATTGGAGCCAATTAAATGCCTTACAATGTGCATACACAATCACTGTGGCAGTAACAAAGCCAATGAGCAGTTGATATATGCCCGAGTATACAAACTTAACGCGATATCCAGCCTGCATCTCATGAATTCCGTGAATTTTTTTGCCTCTCCTCGTACTTCTTAAATAATGTATACAAGCAGCGCCATAAAAAACAGTTTTTACATATTATCTGACGCAACAAAGTTGGTCATGAATTATAAATAATCCAACTAGCATCGCCGTGAACCTTTCAAAAAGTGACAGTAATAATTTGGCCTTGTATATTCCCGTCCCTGACCTCGTATTATTTGTTACGGGACCTTGCGCATAGTGACGAGACAAGATTGTTTTTACCCGTCACGTAATAAAAAGTAAGGAATAACAGTTTTTTTTTTTTTTGTGTTTGGCGTGTTTCAAGACTTCATGCTTGTCAGAAACAGTATTTCGGAGTCCTTAAAAGTGATAGATATATTTTTTTCATATGATTATTTTAAAAATACGTCGACCGGACACATGTGAAATTAAGACATAACTACACTAATCTTCGGTTCAAACTTTCATCAAATAAGATGGCCGGGCCACCACTAAAGTCTCATATTACCACACTGCACGAAAAAAAAAAAAAAAAAAAATTACACGTCACAAATAAAGCTACCGCTAGGAGTTTTCCTAGCTGTACAGAATTTATCACCACCATCCTACAATAACTCAATTGTTTTAATTAAAAATATGTATTTTGAATATATAATAAATATTTATATGATATGTAAATGGAATTAACTTTTCCCTTTGTGTATCTGCAGCTTACGTATGCCTTTATTCATATTTTATTAAACGTACAGCTGTCGACCAATTTCATGATGGTGGCCGTAAAATAAACTTTTAAAAGTATTTAATTAATTTTCTTTATGTAATCTCCGAATTATTAAAAAACCTACTGTTCCAGAAAACTATCGGGTTAATGTCACCAAAAATCCTGCCTAAACCAGCAAGTGATGCGTACGTACAATTCGCCCGAACGTATTTGACGGCAGACGATCAGCCAGGAAAACAGACTCTTTCAGAGCTATGTATTTGGCTCGAATTGTTACAAAGCAAGCATTTTTAAAGCGTCTTTGGCGCCCGCTTGATCATCTCATATTGCGATGATCCCACTACGTTTCTGCTCGCGATACTGTAAGCGGTGACAACGAACCCATGATGATGTATAGAATAGAACATGTGAAGTATGTGTAGGGCACGTGCCAAGGCGAGAAAAATTTGGAAGTCGGGGAAGTGTTAAAATAAGCTTATATGAGGAATACCTTTGAAAGGACGCTTACCTGCGACGTAGAATCACTTGATGACAGCAAAAATTCATTATAAATGCCATGAAACAAATGTGCTCAGCTTACTACAAAGATCTAGCTTTAAAATAATGAAAATTATGTACAATACATTTTATTATGTTTGGACTGGTATGTTTCCCACAATCTATTGAACGTGGAAATATCACGCTTTGACATAATTTATATCCTGCGATAACTTTAAAATTAAGGAAAAAGACAGATCGCCTTATAGTTTCTACAAATGTGGATTTTTAGATCGAATATTATTACGTAAGGTCAAGTACCCTGCCGAATATCATAGTATTTGTGCCTTTGGCTGTATTTATGTGAAAGTAGAAGATAAAATGCAAAATTATTTCACTTAACAACGTTTTCTTTCGCCAAACGAACGAGGTTTCCTCTTTAGTAAATGTCACTGAAATATACGATCAGTAAGTGTATTAAAAGGGACACGAGACTGTCTCGTGAAATTATTTTCTTGCTCGTGTTCAAATTTTAATTAAAAGGAGAGCAATATCCACAGATACCACTTTACATCAAAGTCTACGAAGACCAATATTTGACTTGCTACAGTAAAATGTATTCAAACCGAACAGAAAGAAGCCTTCCCCCCCCCCCCCCACTTTTTTTGCGGTCTCTGAGAGTTATTGGATTGTGTAAATAAATCTCTCTTTACATAACGTCAGAAATGTCTGATTAAAACATAGACTATGAGAGAATGTGCAAAAAGAAGTACACACAGATAATAATTAATTTTAAAAATAAAGAACGGTACACGCTCAACGAAATACTAAAACCATTACCAATGTGAAAAAAACGAAATGCAAAAAGTCTACTCCAAGAAAATGTCAAAGGAAATACATGTAATTAAAAATGGAATGGAAAACGATCGCTATCAAACACACAAAGATCTACTAGCAGAGTTGAGTTGAGAGATTTGGGTAGCTATTAACGAGGTCTCAAGAGCCGATGAGGGTGAGATCAGGCGAAAATGGAGCAGCGCCGGAATGCATGGGTGCGGGGGGGGATGGGAGTTCGCCCCAAGAAAACCCACCGACCAGTGGCATCGTCCGGCACGATTCCCACTTTAAAAAATCCGGGAGTTGCCCAGCCGGGTATTGAGCCCGGTTTGCCTTGGTGGGGAGGCGCGTAGTCTAACCGCTCAGCCACCGCTGGCCGCATATACGATCAGAAAAATGAACGAGTTCATTTAAAAGTTACAACTAAAGTTACCATCAGCATCAAACGCATGCTGCAAACGTGGTCAGGAAAATTAAGGGGGCTGCCTAGCGTGGGACCGGTTGAGTGAAAGTATAGTATTTTACATGTTAAATTATTTTAGGCGAGTCACAGCTAACTTTCACAGTCTCGCTTACAAACAAGAAAACAATTCGTGACAGTTTGAAGAAAAGAACCATGCTACCAAAGAGCAAGGACACAAATTTTTTTTTTTTTTTGTTGAATGAATCAAAGTATGTTTAGCGCAAGCAAATTAATTGCATTTTTTTTCTTGTTCTTATATGGTTTCTTCAGACACAGACTTGGTTGCTTCAACTTAACATTTGTTTAGCTTTACGGAAATGAAACTATTTAGATTAATATACAGTAATATCGGAAGTACAACCGTGACTCGAACCTAGGACGTTGGAGCACGTGAGCTTTTCGCCATAGCAATCTCAGCTGAAGTGACAACTGATGGTGTAAAGGCTGTTCACGATAAAGTAAGCACTTTTGAAATTACCTTTAGAAAAATGTCACTGCCCCTGCCTGCATATATTTTAGCGGGCGCGCTGAGTGACATGCGCCCAGTAAAGTTGGTAACAGTGGATAGAAAGTAGTTCCATATCTTAACGTCCAGTAAAAAATGTTAGGTATTTTCTGTAAAATTAAATTATTTCTTTCACTTGTTTTTTTTTTTTTTTTTTTTATGAATTGGAGTTTAAAAAATGAGCAGATTAGTAAAATATTTACTTTTCTAATAATTTCACAGTTTCACTGAACCGACGCATGAATAAAGTAATGTGGTCCATGGTAACGTAAATTTTACATAAGGTGGAAGACTACACGACATGCATATAAGTAAATCTTAAGCAGGGCTTTCAAAACTGCTCATTATACCGTGAACAGCCTATAGCAATGCTTATGAATACATATACATCGAAAACTGGAGAACGGTGGCAAATATATAATACAAGTTTTATAGCTATGCCTTTTAGTTTCTTGTTGAACTTGTTTTATTAGCATACCACTATTGAGCATCAATACACATTGTTACTATCCTAATGGTACCAAAGGTATAAATAAGCTCATGAAATATATTTTCGAACCAAGGCAATGAAATGAGTGGTGAAACAAATATAGACCGTTGATTCAACTAAATATTTTGTTTGCAGTCTAATTTATTTTCGCCCAACATAGTGGTTATGTTAATTCAAGACGTATGTATTTCGTAAGATAAACAACATAAATTTGGTTGCTTTTCAAGGTTTGTTTACTCAACAACATATTTGTTGGGGCCACCAAATATATCTTTGGCCCTATACAATCAAACATTTTGTTTGCTGTTCTCTCAGTGTAGGGGTAAATTAGTAAGAGTTTGTGGCTTTGTTCTCTCTCTCTCTCTCTCTCTCTCTCTCTCTCTCTCTCTCTCTCTCTCTCTCTCTCTCAAAATTTACCCGCAATTTTCAGAGTACCGAAAGGCCGTTGTATTGGAAAATAGTACTTAATTCTTTATTATTAAAAAAAAGACTATTTCTCTTGCTGCTCTCTGATAACTAAACCACGAAACAGAACGAATTACATTTGTTTCTAACAGATAAAATTCCAAAGAGAATCATCTAAAATCTGGAGCAAAGTTTCCGCTAAGGATCAAAATTTTACAAGAATATTTTGTATATACGTGGCCCCGGGAAAGACGGGGAAAGTTTTATTTGAGAAAGTGATATCGCGAAAGATTGTTGAGACATACCTAAAATCACTTGGCATGTACAGTAAAACCCTATCCTTTCGCTCAGCCGGCAGCCGCATTAATGAGTTCATTCTCAAGTTGTCACTAAAGTATCAATAAAGGCTGTTCGCGATAAAGTGAGCAGTTTTTAAATTACTATTAGAAAAAGTCACTTCCCCTGCCTGCGTATATATTTAATGGGCGCACCGAGTGACATTCGCCCAGTAAAGTTGGTAACGATGGATGGAAAGTAGTTCCATGTCAAAGTCGAAAAAAAAGTGTCAGGTAACCATTTGTTATAACTTAAATTATTTCTTTCGCTTTCTGTTTTTTTTTTTTTTTAATACGCCGAAATGTAAAAACGAGCAGATTTATAAAATATTTGCTTTCCTTATCATTTCAGTGTCACTTGACCGATAGACGCATGAATAAAGTAATGAGGCTCATGGCAATGTTAAGTTTACATATGGCGGAAGAATACACCAAGTACATACAAGTACTTAGATCATTAGCAGGGTTTCCAAAAGTGTTCAATTGACCGTGAACAGCCTCTAGTAATATAAACTACCAGTACTCGTAAACTTCTGCAAATTAAACATTTGGGCTTCTAGTTCAGTTTGGTTTTCAACATGTACCAGAAACAGCATTATATAATAAAGTCAATAAAACTATTTTGTTTGTCTCCTAAAATTATGTAAAACGTTTATTTAGTAAACTACAACACTTTAATTAGACTCTATACGCTACGATTTTGTGATGTATTTTTTGCCGATGATCAAATATTAGGAATATTGTTATCAATCCAGAGAAAACAATAATTTTGCTTCATAAATTAACTTTTTTTAAATACAAATTAATTATTTTGTTTAAATTATCTTGTACAGAAATAAGTTGACGGAGTTTTTCGAAAAGGCGAGACACTGTTACATATTAGTTAGTCTGTAGAGCCCTATTTAATTTTCGTAAAGTAATTTACTGTGTTGTACAACACACTTCTTCTATTTCACTGCAATTGTGTTTTAATGTCCACATGTTTTCTGTAAAACATCAGGAAAATATGTCATGAGCGAATTATGTTTCGTTAGTAGGCAAGGCAATATCAAACTTAGCATAAGCTACGCAGATCGGATCTCCTATATCTAATTCCGATCATTTCTTTCCTTAAAATCACATTTACAAAATTAGATAGAACAACTTATTTTTATCAGCTCAATGTCCATGTTTGAAAAGTTATTAAAATAGTTATAATTACTTCAATGTTTAATTATATATAATATATGCGTTAAAATTGTAATGTTGAGTAGATGTGTCAAACTAAACAGCCTTTGTAATACAGATGTCTGCAAACTTCAGCTCAAGGTTTAATTAACATTTCCAGTGGCGCCTAGATACAAAGGACATGGGCCTGAAAAATGAAGGTGAACGAGGTAAACCCGCTTACAAGTTCAGCAAAAATGGCAGTGTGACGCTTCCTGCCGCAATCTTAAAGATTTTTCTCTTTCTTTTCTTTAGTGTCGTTACCGAAAACTAACTAAGTCACACACTAGTTTTATTGTGTATCACGAAGTATACTTCAAGCATCGGGTCAATTCTTTCGTCTGTGACTATTGGTGTTAAATCTTATTTGTTTGCATTTGCAAAAAATAAAAATATGAATAATTTCCCGAAAAAGGGCAATCTTCGGGAAAAAAAGGGCAGAGATATTTTTTTGAGTCTTTGTAACTTCCATAGTTTAAAACACGTTCCTAATCTCGAGAAACTTTTTCAAAATTTTGATGTTTACAACGTCTAAATTGTTTTATGCAACTTCCATGGTGTTAGTGTAATTTTGTTTGGTAAGTTTTTGTATATCACATGTTAAATAACTGTTCATTTAATTTCTTGGTTGTTTACAATCATATTTTTACTTGGTTTTAACACTCCCGAAAAGCGTCGATTTATCGAACGTGCAGATATCGGACCTGTTATCTACTGGACTTCGCAAAACATCGTTGCTCCTCCTTTCATCTTCGACAAGCAGGCCGTGAATTTCTTCTAAAAGACACTCTTTTGAAATCCGCCGTAGTATGGTATTATATTCTAAGTTCATCGTATAAGGTGACTACTACTCACTTAATTTGTTATCCCCTGTCAGAATTTGCGTATTTATTATACTGAGTGGTTTGTTAGTGACTCCTTTGCACCATGCTGCGTTCAAACAGATGAGTTTTCTAAGATGGCAATTCAGGACAAACATGAGGTCTCCAAACGGATGACTCATCCAGTGATAATTTTCTTTGAAGTCCGGAAGAACTATCAATTTTTCAAATTAAAAAAAAATTACAAATTGACAGACGTCCGAAGATCGCCCCGTGACGCTTTGACTAAGGGAAAGCAAAAATATTACAAAACAACATTTCACAAACAAGATGTAAAATCCGTATTGTTACCGTGTTAATAACTATAGACAACTAGTTGGTTTCGAGCATATTGTAGAAACCGGGATACCCCGCATTTAGAGTTATAGGGCGTTGGCGAGGGTGAAAAAAAAAAGGTGGTGATAGAGCAGTTGTGGGATGCAAGGGGGAGAACGGGAGAGGCCCGAGAAAACCCACCGGCCAACGGCAACCAAGGTGACTCCGGTAGTTCTGACCACTAAACCACCGCATCCCACGTCCCCCAACAGTTTAGAGAGAGAGATAAAAAAAAATGAAAATGAAAATCTGGAATATTGTTTAATTAGTCTAGCCCTTTCAGACCCACTTTAAATTACGGTTTTAGGGTTGCAAATAAAATATTTAGTGGTGAGTCCTGTACTTAAGTCGACACAGCACTTGTTTCATTGTCACAACTACAGGCTATATGTTCGGCTACAATAATGTGAACCAATTAATTATACCTGGACCATTAAGATAATTGGTCATTGAGTTTCGCAGTGTGCAGTACAGAACAACAAACCACCTACACGTGCGTAATGTACACAATTGTGTACACTGGGTCTGAATGGGTTAGAACAAAATTAAAACTATACTTATAAAGTTATTGTTAAGTCGCAAATTTACGGGTGTTGTTTGTAATGAGTGCAGAATAAAATGGCTGTGGCAAACAATTAATTTGTTTGTTATTTTGCTACCTACACTTGAAATTTCTGAACCTAATGCCAACAATTTTTATATAAGCCTCATTTTTGAGTTTGCCATTCGGAAAAGCTATCACACACAATACATTTCCTTCTGTTGTAACAGAGAGTTTAGAACATACGTAGTAAGTGGTATACTAACTGTAACTAACACTGAACCAATTAGTTCGATGAGCTAATTAATTCGAACCAGTTTATAGTACCGGATATTAATTAAACGCTTCGCTATGAATATATTACTGTCTGTTAAAGTAACAGTGCTACACTTGTCGTGAGATCTAATCGTATAACGACGAAAAACAGGCAATGAACGTAGTCTTTCCCAGATACAAAGTCAAGATAAAAATGTTATAATCTAAAAGTTTTTGGGCTTAGTCATTTAAATGTTTTGAAACGCTGTAGAAACAATAAGTTATTTAAATATTTTAATAATCTATCAGTTGTAATTTGCAATTAAAGATGACTTCTATGTTTTATTCAAATATTTTAAAATTAAATTATTAACTGCATGAAGCAATCGACTTTTAATATACAAAGAGTTTCTAAAATATGGGGCTAAACTTCGACAACATATTCCTGACGAAAATATAAGACTAAAATGTAAGCATCACTTTTCTCGTCAAGCGATTAAGAGAGCTGTGCGCTCCTGAAAATCCCCATTTAGATGGCCTTACTCTGTATTGTGATTTGCCTAGCTGGTAAGCTACACACGTTCTATTTTGAATGTTTACCATGAATTGTCTCACAATCAATTCACCCAAGTGTGTTCCGACAAGATGACTTTTTTTTTGTTAATTTAGACGTGCTAATGGACAATATGTTTTTAAAAATTGCTTAGAAGGTAGAGTTACAAAGTTTGATGCAAACACAGGATGCCAACAGCCAATTACAAAAGGAAGCGGAATGATATTACCGACCGCGTTTGTAGAGGTGTAAGATCCCCTAAATACGAAACACCGTTCACCGATTGTTGCTTAATTATAAGTTGTTTGTGAAACATTTTAAAACTCAACTTTTGGGAGTGCATAGCTCCATTTAAATCACTTTAGGGGGAAAGTTGTACATACATTTATGTCACGAATTGCCTACTGAAGTTTGTGCCCATGTTTTATAAATAAGTTGTGCGTGTGCGCGCGTGTGCGCGCGCGTGCGCGCGTGCGCGTGTGCGCGTGTGCGCGTGTGCGCGTGTGCGCGTGTGCGCGTGTGCGCGTGTGCGCGTGTGCGCGTGTGCGCGCGCGCGCGCGTGTGTGTGTGTGTGTGTGTGTGTGTGTGTGTGTGTGTGTGTGTGTCTATATATATATATATAATGCTCTATTAATATTAGGGTATTGAGAAGGAGGAAAGATTAGGGAACGTATACAATTAAAGTATATACTTCGTAATTTACATTTCTCCTTCAAATGAGAAAATAAGGTTTTACCTTTTCATGGAAAACGACCCTCGGAGAACTTCGTATATCGTGTTAAATATTTACTTTCTAGTCGAATATGGTTGCCAAAAATCAAGGCTGATTTCGCATGTGTACCGTTTTGTTTTTCTGCCTGTTAGCACCTAATGTTTTAAGCGACGACAGGACGAGGCAAGCGGAAAGCAATGCACGCGTTGTATGTACGCATGTATACATGCATGCATTCATATAATTCTTAACCTTCGCTCGTTCTCGCAGATTTTCGTTTCTGCACAAGTTCCGACGAAGTTTTCTGTTGGTGGAAAACTTTACGCTTCTTGATTCCTCGTATCATAAAAACGCGATCAAACATTCGCTATAATTCCGTCACAATCGTATACAGAGTTACTGCGTTTGTATGGCCTTATTTTATTTTCTACAGTAAAGTTGTCAACTTCCAGGCGTCGCAGCGTTCGGGCCAAGAAAATGTTATCGGTATCGCATAAGCCAAAGCAGTTCAGACTTTGCGTGATACGCTTTATGTGTCAGAGGGTATACATATTTCGTCCGCCTGAAGAGCTCTGGTTTCCTTCGCTGGGCTTGCAGGTTGAAGATAACGACCAGCACTCACTTCCGGCTGTTTTAGTTTACGTCAACAGACCTAAGCTTCCCGGATGTTTTCCTTTTAAAGGCTGTTCACGATAAAGTGAGCACTTTTGAAATCAACCTCAGAAAAAAATACATCCACCACCTCCCGGCCCCGTATATTTTAACGGGCGCACTGAGTGACATGCGCCCAGTAAGATTGGTAACGATGGATGGGAAATAGTTCCGTATCTTAACGCCGTATAAAAATTGCTAGGTAACCATTTCTGGTAACTTAAACTCTCTCTTTCGCTTTCCGTTTTTTAAATTCACCGAAGCGTAAAAATGAGATTTGTTAATTATTTACTTTTTTTAAATAATTTCCCAGTTTCACTTGACCAACGCATGAATTAAGTGATATGGCCCATTGCGATGTTAATATTACATAAAGCGGAATAATACACAATGTGCATACAAGTAGATCTTGAGCGTGGCTTTTCAATAGTGCTCATTTTGTCGTGAATAGCCTATATGTAATTTTTTCTTTGGGATATGGAATGGGATACATGAAAATAACGAAATAATACTTGGTTTTTATGGCTGAAATCGATAGGTCCGAACGATATTGTCGTTTGGTACAAAAGTCGGTGCACTAGCACATCTCGGAGTCGCGAAATATACTGCCCGGAAATTTTCGCACACACCCGAAATTTGCGCTACTCGCTGTCGGCCCCCACTTGCGCATGCACTTCACAATCTCAATAATATTTACTTGCATCTTATTTATGATTCATAATATCTCAATAATTAACATGAATGACACCAGAGAGAAAATAAGCGTGTTGGTAATACCTAGTAAGAAATAGTTCTTATGCAAAATATTGTTACGCTGAGTGCGCACGAATGCAGTATGTGGGCCCTTTGATGTGATTTTACAGACACGGTTAAGCTTCGTACGAATGAGGCGGAGGAATATCCTGGAGGTAGAACTTTAACAGGGCTTCAGAAAAGTTGGAAGTAACCTAGGACGGACTGTAGCTGTCTGCCCGATCGAACGAGATCACATTTATTTCAATCGTGTTATTAGTCGTGAAATCATAATGTCGAAATTGATATCCTGCAAACGGTACAATGGCATTATAGTGTATAACATTTATTTATGTTCCAAACTTATTACACTTGTTGCTTTAGCCCTGGTTTTATAATTATGTAAGTCGATATCTATATGCGACACTACTACAGCGCTGAAAAATAATTGTGGTCGGCACAAACATTTAACTGTGAATTTATTTTTTAAGTTAACATAAAACTGTTTTGTGGATGCTAAAATAAACATTTAACTCAAAAAATTCTCGATCATGAATTCTCGCAAAAAATAAAGATTACAAAACAGGAGCAGGATATGAGAACTTTGGCAACATCAAGAAGACAGCTCGTCAGGTAATAACTTTGTGGTAAAAATTCATTTTTTTCTCGTTCGCGATGATGAGATGTCGCAGATGCTACGAAGCTGTGCTCAAGGGAGAATTTTGGCGAAGAATAAGAGGGCGTGAGCTCTTTCCTGACATTTCAACGAAAACCAGTTTTGCACAGCGTACGCTATGCGGAACAGCTACGCACATATCATCGTGGCTTGCTCCGAAGTCGTCCAGTTTGTGAAGCCTTGTTTTTGTTCGGAGAAGAGTTTCTTTATCTCCAGGCTCAGGCAACATTCCACACTAGTAAAATTAAATTAAAATTCATTTGAGCTACTGTACGAATAATTTTTAACTGTGCCTTAAACACCTATATCATATTCATGAACAAGTTCATATATTTACTTTTAGTATAAATATCGGACAAATGGAAATAAACCATAGTTTTGCAGAATTAACTGTGTGACCATCAACCAACAACTGAGCCGTGTCTATAATAATAATAATATTGAAATTAGCAGTCGGTATTGAGACAAGTAATATTATTTTGTGACACTAAATTGCATTACTCTTTTGCCATGAACCCAAGTTGCGATTCCTAGCTAGTTATATTGCTTGGTACACAAGTGTGTTAATTTATTAATGGTAAAGTGTTGTGTACTTTGAATATTTCCCAGCTTACAAGAACACGTTTAGCCATTCATTTTACACAATAAAGGAGCGTCTTACAAGATGTATAATTTTGCAAACATTTGAAAAAACTGATTCGGCAACGGCCAAGCACAGAGGGTAAACGCGTACAGAATCACATTATTACACAAGGAAACCTATAATCTCCTGGACTTTACACCCTGCTGCAAGGGTGGTGTTATGGAACTTCATTTAATTTTTTTTTTTCAATGTAGCTTATGTTTAATAACTACTGACCGTAAGTGTTTAAAATAATAAGACACGACATCGATTTTAATATTGAATTACAACTGTACATATTTTATGATTAGATAAAGTAAGACGTCTCCCGAACGTGAATATTTTTGTAGCAATACATTCAACACGTTTTCGTCACATGGTGTAAGACGAGAAATTCCATTCATCCTGAGACAGCCGTGAACACAATTTAGATTCCTTTTTATTTTCTGTAAAGTAACTTTTTAAACAGGAATCATTTCACTTTAAAACACACCGAATAACAATTAGGATGTCTGTGATCACCAGAAAAACCACGCACAACACTTTTATGCTCCGATTGTAATTAGCTGGCGAGACACATGCGGCAGTCGTTATTAGAGCCGTGCACAGTCGAATCACATTATTATGAACACCTACTAGTATCCAGAGTAACCGCCCTTCGCAGCATGAACAGCAGTTACACGAGCTGGCAGTGACTCCAGTCAGGTGGTGATTGGTCTCCACGGGTATCTGGAGCCATGCTGTCTGCAGTGCTGTGACTGTTATCCCTGCACATCGAACGAAAGCTAAAACCGACGGAGCCATATTGAAGTCGAGAAAATGTTGGCCGTTTGTTAAGAGAAAAAAATGGGGCAACCTAGAAGTAATGGTAATAGAATTTCTGTCACTGGTTTCTTACTTGAAAAATCCAGCTGAAAACGATGGCGAAGAGTCTACCACTCTACGGGCGTGCGTAGGCCAATTATGGCGGCTTTTACAATATGGCGGTCCCAATATGGCGGTCAATGCACATTTTGGACTGTATCGTCTTTTCTATCACAAATTACTATACTTAATCCCCAACATGTTTTTTCTATATGAAATTATCGTTATGATGATATAAGAACCATGTTTATACAATACTTGTTAAAATATTTACATTAAAATTAATGTGAAAAGTGTCGCAAAATACAATGCAAATGATTAAAAGCATCGCTGTGTTGACTTACAATCGTATTTCCTCATGTAAGAATATCCTAAACTGAAGATTTACTAATGGGATATGTGAATTCCCATGTCTGTAAAAAGTATTTACAAATTATGAAACAAAATTACATTTACAAATAGTAATAAAATATTATATTGCCTTAGTTAGGGAAAGTTAACTTCTTTATATGCATTTGTTTTGTGGCTGAATAGAACTACATCTAAAATGAAAAAATATATATAGTCACACAAACTAAATTACATTTTAGATTAATACCTAATCATCATCCATGTCCACTAGTCCACTACTATAGAATTGTAGAAGCTGATACCCCTACAGGTATTACGAGCACTTTTACACGTAACCCCTTGTCTTTTACACACATATTGTCTAGTAGAACATTGAGTTGTGGTGCAACCACATTTCACAAATTTCATCAAGTGATCGGGCGCTGGTGCTTCTCTCATCTTCGTTGGAGCAAGTCTCCCATGATGAAATTCCCAACCGCAGCTGAGTGGATCCATGTCCGTACCCATCCATTGTTGGACCTGGTGATAAACTCGTAGAGAGTGAAGAGCGCTTACATCTTTAGTGGGAGGCAATACTTCTGGTTTCACTCTGATTGATTTTGTTGCCTTTAATTTAAACATTCTATGACGAATCTCATCCAGCGTTTCCCCAGTGCGTCCACTGTACAGAGAGACCATAGCCGCATGACCTGCTGCCTGAATTTCTTCTTCGGTTTTTCCTACACTCTTGAAGACAGCAGCATTTTCCTTGAAAATATCATTTTTTTTTTTTTTAACAATTTCATAGTGTCACTTTTTCCAAACCCAAAGGGTTTTGACGTTGTTTCACATCCTATTATTGCATGAGCGAAAAGAATGTGAGAACAGACTTCTTCGCCAAGTTTTTGTCTGATCTGTTTGATATCGTAGACTGTAACATATCTTGAATATTTCTTTAGTTCTGGAAATAGAAAATATCACAACATTGAATGTTCACATAATGTATAAGTAGGGTCAGGAGATGTCTTCACCAATAATTGAAGTAGGATACTTTTGTGCTGATGCTACTCATTCTGTGACAATCGTGACATCTGTATCTGCTTCAGCTTATTTGATGGTACACCCAGCTGCTTCCAACTTGTTACACAGGTAAATTATGAAGGATTGTTTATTTTCTTCGTTGGAAAGAAAAATATCTTTCTTCATGGTGATGGCCATTGAAGGTAAAGATTGACCTTCGGTCCTTTCAAAACCTCCTGATCGTTTCCGATGAGCTTCTGACTTTGTTGAGAGCTTGTCTTCGTAACCATCAAAGACTATGGTTGCCTTGCCATACTTTGAAAGTAAATATTTCTCGTAGGCAAGAAAAACCTCATCAAAGGTTTAGTTTTTACTCCAAGGTAGGTGATGGAGCAACCATCCACCATCAATAACAAAATGTAAATTTTCAGGCATGATAATATCTGTAGTCACTTGCTCGCGTATATACATAGCAAGCTGAGATTTTCCAGATTCCCTCACATGTCCGCACTTATCAAATAAAGAAGCAGGATATGGCAGAGCTCGTAACAGAACAACCTCCTTCAAATCAAAAGCAGTAGTTTGAGCGCAGAGCAACAGACGCTTGGATAGTATACTAGGCTCAATGATGATGTAGTTACTCTCAAAGATGATACATTTAACTGATTTCATTGGTTTCACTTGTTTGCTCTTTCTGAACGAGAACTCAGTGACTGTTTTCTTGGTCATCTCGCTTACTATTTTACTCCCAACTGCTTCCATCATTTCTGGATTTACGTCTTTACCATATGTTACTCCAGTCACTACATTACGCAAGTTACTATCTCTCTCTCAAAAACATTCAGCTGTTCTACATATTGGAAAACTGTGTGTGTCTCATCATTATTACGTTCAATTCTAGAACTTGTCATAGTTACATGTTGCTCATTAACTGCACTCTTGATACCAGAAAACACTTGCATACAATTATTCACATGGGCACAAATTGGGCGCGACGTTACCCAAAGACGTTTTTGTTTTTCAGTCACACCTCTTCCATGTGTCATCCCACCATATCCCTTGATGTTTCTCATGAGAACCTGTTCAATTACCACGTCTGTTGACAGGTCTCTCCAAAACCTATCGCTTCGTCTGATAACATGTAGGCCATTCATAAAGGCAACATGTACTTCAGGGACCATGTTAGCCAAAGTAGTGGTGTTTGTAGGTTTTGAGTTCTTCTTCAGTTTGCTTTAGTTTATCTGGATATTCTCAATAAAACCAAAGTCAGCTTCGCCAAGAGAGATCTCTTCATTCAGTAGTTGTTCAAACAAAGATTGAGCTGCTGCTAAAACAAAATCGCCCTCTTCATGACACAGGGATTTCTTCGCAATAATTGTGAGCACCACAGATGACACAATAAAGTGACCACGGCTAGCTCTTGCAATATATTTTCCAGACAGCATGTGCTTTACAGCATTACCTGCATAAATGACCTCGAGTATCTCGGCCAATCCTGTACCAGTCATCACAAACCCAATGCACCCAATAAAGCTCATTATTGTGTGCAGATCCCCTAGTCTGAGTACAACCTTCTTCAAGGGGTTATTTTCTGGTTCAGTAGTGATGATTTCTAAAGCTTTGTAGAAAATTGGCTGATCAAAAGTCGGTATCTGACCATACCTTTTGGCATGATCAGCAACAAACGATAACCTTGAGATTATACAAGTCTCGCTTGTTGGGTCCATGTCAATCATTGGGAGGAAGACTACAGATGATAGTCCAGGATGTTCACCTTTGTGGAGAAGTTAACACACGCCCTGCCAACCAGAAACTTTCTGGCTCAAAAGACATGAAATGTTCCAGAGGATGTCGAGGTTTTCAGTTGGATCATGGTACTGGATTTTCACAATAGTCTTATACTTCAAGAACCTCATACCACTTGCCTGCGAATGGTGTGTAATAATGGGCATGTGCGTTAATTTCTTCAGATCCTGAAATGAAACCTGATGTTTCTTGATCACAGTTGAAAATTACCCTGCTGGTGTCACAGACGCAATGATTCCCATCCCGTGAAATACCCTCTGGCCATCAAGTGTGATCAGATTGTGATCAGTGTTGTCAGCAGCTTATTGAATAAATCTTTCAGGAGTTTATGATATCTCTGAAAGCTCCGGCAGTTGTGTTCCTCTTTCTGACGCAGCTGAACATTCAAATCTCTGTACTTCAGAATAAAAGCTGCAAAACCCCATATGATTCACAGACTCCCACATATCTGGAGCCAGCGTATTCATGTAGTTGAACTGCAAGTCCTAGCAGTAAAGGTTTCACTAAGACTCGAGGACGCACAGCTTGCATGATTGGCTGCCCTATTGCAACCAGTTTACTGTATTTATTTGTTTTACAGCTGGTGAGTGTTGCCAATAACAGCCTTAAAGTCTCAGGATCATAATTTTCATTGTATTCCACGTTACTGATATCCTCAATACAAGGATAATTATCTGGATCAATTGGCACAATCTTTTACAGCATTCCGAATTATCTCTGCAGCTGTTATAATAAGATTAATTTTGTCTTCAATATAGTTATGGGGTAGTCTTGTAACACATAAGTAGTTGAGCTTTTTAAGATGACATCGCTAGTACCAGCAACTTTCCCAATGAAAATTTTGTCTTTAAAATGTTCTATGAGCTTTTGTTTCAAGAATTTCGAGGTATAGGGTTCTGAGGCACTGTGTTCTGGTATAAATTCTTTCATTTTATCGACAAGCTCTCTTACAATTATCTGTGCATCATTATTGTCTTCCATGTACATTGCAACTTGAAGAAATGCTTCGTGGCGTACCATGTTTTCTGGGCGACCTATGGATGGTTGAGGCAGGTTACCTAATTGCCCCGGGATAGCTTTTCCGTTTCGAAAATTGACTAGACATTGTTTGAGGTAGCATGCATCTGCAGCAGGTAAATCATATACATTTTTTATTCGTCTATTCACTTTCTCTGCCCAATCATCCTTGCGTTCACTACACTTTTCCAAAATTGAAGTTCTACAGATAAGTGTTCGAACTTGAAAACCAATAATTGCTCTTTCTTTCTCTGAAATATGAGCTTAACTCAATTGCACAAAAGAAACAGTTCTTCTTAAAGTCAAAAAAGTATTTCACTATAAGGTAGCACACATGAAGTACTAGGCATATTGGAGGGTTTATGAAAGGGAGATTTCAAATTCACAAACGGTGATCTACATAGCTTATGAACTTTCTGACCCACATTAACATGAAACTCTCCTATTTTTCTTTCTTTGCATGTTTCTCGGATTCTTTATAATCCTTTATCCGTGAGTGTGGATACCTCATCATTTTCCTGAATTATTTCTTTGCAAAGAAAACACCTTTCAAACTCCATTTTATAGTGTAGCTGTCACACATCAGGATATCTATAGAATAAAGAAAAATAATTCTAAATGCGTGTTAAATAACACAAATTCACACACAAATAATAAACTAAAACCCTGGAAAAAAAATTATACAAATTATAATGAATTCATTTTGCTTCTGATTTCACGAATGTTACGGCATGTTAAAATTATTCCATTATATATATATAATATATATATATATATTTTATATATATATAATTACACACACACATTTTCAAATACATATATCCTGAAAAGTAATTTTATATAGAAAAAAATACAATGGGTTAAAATTGGTAATTTGGGACAGAAAAGAAGTTACAGTACAGAATGTGTATTTGTGTACCACTTGTGGCCGCCATATTGGAAAAGCTGCCATATTTGGCCTACGCATGCCAGTAGAGTGGTAGACTCTTCTCCATCGTTTTCAGCTAGATTTTTCCAGTAGTAAACCATTGACAGAAATTCTATTACCATTACTTCTAGGTTCAAGTACAATTTGACTAGGCTGGCACGGCTTACCTTCGCTGTGACGGGTGTGTGTGTGATGATTCCACACCTCACGTCCCCTGGGCGGGCCTGCTGGTCTGCAAGTGTGGGCGTCGCGGCGTTGCTGTCGTCCGTGAAACTTGGACTGCCTTCCTCTCCTTTGTACGTAACCTTGACCACGTAACGCCAGCCAGCCAGTTACGTACCACCAGGGTGCCCTTCCAGGACTTCCGAATAGCGACGGAGTGAAGATCATTTTGTATTGTTCTCAATGGTTAAAAAAAAAATGTAAATACAGGTGTCTCGCCCAGGTTCAGGGAGACAGCACAAGGGATTCACTTGGGAAGGAAATGCTGTTCCGTCATGTCAATATTTTAAAAAGAGGGGAGGGGCCTTGCTGCCATTTTAAGGTAAGTAAATAATTGTAAAGCCATATTTTATATATCCTGTAAATTTTGGCACAGGCATTTTTTTATATATATTATGTAAATCTTTGGTGAAATAACCATTTTATACTAAATGTAATCAGTGGGGAATCTATATTTTTATATACAGTTTATTTATCGTGATACTGCTGGGAAAGTTTTGTAGATTATGCAAATGATTATGTAAAGGCAAAGGCAACGAAAATTTTAACCTTTTCACTGGAACCAACCCAAATCCCCATTGTGTGTGTGTGTGTGTGTGGGGGGGGGGGTGTCTCACCTGTTTTACAACTTAAGATACCTACATTCAGGAAGCAGTTAAGACAAAGACCTCATCGTGTGTGTGTTGGCAACACCGTCACAGTGCGTCCTACAACTGCCGTAGGGTACGTGGCGGAGGAGACAGGTGGCGAACACGAAGATCGAGGTGGTCCCACGGATATTCAATTGGATTGAGAATGGGGCTGTTTGGGGACCAGGGAAGAACTTTGAGGTCTTGATCGTGCTCTTCCAGCCAAGTGCGGACATTTCTAGTCGTGTGGCAAGGCGCATTATAATGCTGGAAGATCCAATCCTCCCGAGAAAAGACGACCATCATGTACGGGTGGACGTGATTGCCGAGGATGGATTCATAACCAAATCGATCACGAGCGCCTTCCATGCGGATGGTGGTACCTAGAGAATACCACGAGAACATTCCCCAGACAATTACATTGTCCCCACCGCCTTGTGTTCGTCCAGCACTGAATGAAGGTTGCCGTTTCTCCAACGTTTCTCGCCGGACACATTGATGTCCTTTCGTTCTATGCAGCTGAAAATGTGACTCGTCGGAGAAGGCTGCCCATCCCCAATCAGCAGCGGTCCAGTCGCCATACTATCGATCGAACTCCAGTCGTTTTCGTCTATGTATCTTTGTTAGGATGGGTGTAGTTACCCTCCGTCTACTCCAGAGCCCCATTCGCAGAAGGGTTCGCTGAACTGTTGTAGTAGACAAGTGTCTGGATATCTCCTGGTTCATTTGGAAGGTGAGCTGTTCCTCTGCAGCCTGTCGGTTGGCCTTCACGCACCGTCGTAGTTGACGTTCACCTCGGACATCAATGGCGCGTGGAGGTCAGCAGTTTCCACGACGATTTTCCCCAGTGGAGCCATTCGTCCACTCACGATACACCTTTACCACAAAGGCACGTGAACAGTTCACAAACGTTGCTGTTCCGAAATGCTGCCCCCTTGACACGAAAGCCGATGATCATCCCTTTTTGCAACTCTGTTAAATCGCTTCCCTTACCCATGACAGCAGGAAGCGCACTGTGTATAGCCAGTCTGTCAGTCGCATTGTACATCCGCTTCACCAGCCCAAGTCATGGGTTACGCGCTGCAGATGGCACTTCTAGCAGGTGGTCATAATAAAGTGACACGACTGTGTGTATCTTTTGGGGACGCAAACTCTTGATGGGAGGGGAGTGAGGTAGAGAGATTTGGACAGCTCTTAACGTCGTGTTCTTGAGAGCCGATGAGATTGAAGTGAGATGAGTACGGAGCAGTCACCGGAATGTAAGGGTGGAGGAAACGGGAGATCCCCGAGAAAACCCACCGACCAGCGGCATCGTCATGCACGATTCCCACATGCGAAAATCCGGGAATCGGACCCGGTTCGCTTAGGTGAGAGGTTATTAGTCTCACCAGTACACCGCCGTGGTCTCTGCAACTTCTTGATCACGATGGGGTCGTTCTGCATATTCGAGTTTCCTCCACCTAGCCAGTACTATTGCTAGGCAGCGTGTCCTCTAGGTCGCATAAATAGTTGAAAATTTAATTCTGCTCCGAGTCAATTTCGAGAAATTGTAGCTTCCCCCGCAGAGCTCTGGACCAAAGGATAGTGGAAGCAGGAGTGGACAGCAAAGGAGGAAGTCACTGAGAGTGGGTAAAACACTCTTCCTATGAAAGCGATGCCGTATATACCATCCACTACTCCATTTTCTCTTCTGAGTCGGTCACGTGGAAGGAGGACCCCGATAAACAAGTTTTTAAAGCGTCCCCGTCCTTCCATTCCTTCGCTTTATTTTGCTCAAGCTACAGTTACGACAGCGCCTTCCTCCGTTGACAACAGCGACGCGCGTCCAGCGAGTGGGCAAAAGCATGGTCGAGACACAGATTAGAAGAGTGTACAAAGGTTAAACGGCCACTTGAGCCGTGAACTACAGTCGCACAAGGGGCCACGGTCGCTGAGCGGTTAGCCTGCTCGCCTCCATACCAAGTCAATCCGGGTCCAATCCCGGCTGGTTAACTCCGGATTTTCGCACGTGAGAATCGTGCCGGACGATGCATTTGGTCGGCGGGTCTTCTCGGGAATCTCCCGTTTCCCCCCGCACTTTCATTCCGGCGTTGCTCCATACTCATATCGATCACCCGCTTCGGTTCTCAAGACCTCGCAGTTAAGAGCCGCCCAAAATCTCTTCGTTCATTCCAGTCGCACGCGCCAGCAAAATGTTGGAATGCCGCTCGCCAATCAGCGCCTGATATCTAACTTGACAGCCGGCAGCCTAACCAATAGACAATCTCCTGCAGGACACCGTAGCCAATCGGACGTAGTCCCTGTTCCCGGAGACTCGCGCAGCCAATCAGCGAATGGGCATGCCCGAATCAAAGGAATATCACTACTATAGTCTATTCGCTGTTTTTTCACACTTTTTGAATCAAACATTTGAAAAATCACCCTCATTTATGACGTCTTTAGTTATTTTCTAAATATGTAAGTTATCAAAAGCGTTTTATACCTCTTAACATAAAAGTATCTTGTATTCCGTAAAATTTAAGTGTTCGCAATATTTTATATATAAATTTAAATGTTTCATTTATAATATATAGTTATAAAAAAGGTGAGAAAACATGTGTGTTGGTAGCGCCTAGGAAGAAATAGTTCTCATACGAAATATTATTATTACCGAGTGCGCACGAATACGGTGCGTTTTCAATTTGGTGTAATTTCCTAGACTTGGTTACGCTTTGTTTGCATAAGGCGGAGGAATATCCTCGAAGTAGAACTTTAGCAGAGCTTCAGAAAATTTGGAAGTAACCTTGAATGGACTGTATTTCGCCTGTATATACTTATCTACTCGGCGGTACCTGTGTGAGTGTATGAAGGACACTGACAGGTGCTTCGTCAGCCTGTAAAGATTTTAGTAGCGAAGCTCGTACTGCTGAAACCACATCGCCTCACGAGCATCTGAAGGAACATCCTCCAATTATTACGGTTAGAAATCTTGCAAGAAATTGAGATACGTAGAACCACTGAGACTGAGGGAGTAACTGTAAAAAAAAAAGTCTGGTAAGCTTCCCAACTGTAATGGAAGTTTTTAACCTATAAACTGTATGGTAATAACAACAGCACACATCAAGCTGCATATATAGAAATGTTAGCATGGCTACTATACAAAGTTGGTAACTTCCTTATGCATTTGAATGTTTCCTAAGTAAATGTAATGGGGAAAAAATTACCATTCTCGCTTTCTCACTAGGCGTATACACTGGTGTGGTAAATTTACGAATAATTTCTTGGAATGTGTGGTACTGAGCAGAGTTATCAAGACACGTAAAACTGCGTACCGGCCGGTTAGTACGCCAAGAAAAGGCTGTTTACGATAAAGGGAGCCCTTTTTGAAGTCAACCTAGAGAAAATGTCACTGCTCCGAGCTGCATATATTTAACGAACGCGCTGAGTGACATGTGTCCAGTAAAGCTGGTACCGATGGAAGGAAAGTAGTACCGTGTTTTATCGTCGAATAGAAAATGCTAGTTAACCATTTGTGATAACTTAAATTATTGCTTTCGCTTTCGGTATTTTTTAATGCATTTAAGAGTAAAAATCAGCTGATTTGTAGAATATTAGTTATCTAATAATTTTACGGTATCACGTGACCGACGCATGGATACAGTGACGTGGCCCATGTCAATGTTAATTTTACACAAGGCGGGAGAATACACGACGTGCAAACAAGTAGATACTAAGCATATCTTTCAAAAGTGCTCCATTTACCGTGAACAGCGCATACACAGAGTTGTATACCCGCCCCTGCGCATTGCCACTATCATCAGCGGGTTACGTATGGACATTACCCAATTCATTGCTGGATGAAATATGCTCCATTTGCACTCGCATACCCAACTGTGGTGATTATGATCGTCTGGTATAATAAATGTCTTCTTAATATTATCTGCTCCCAATCGTATTGCTTGCCTGAAAACCTCATGGACCCAATACGAAATATAATGTCATCTCTTACACTCCCTATCAAATCAGCTACTAGTAACTCATAGGGCATAGAAAGTATCGATAGATCGGAAAATTGCTCCCAAAGAGAACTATGATTTTAAATATTGCTTTGGTTAGTTACTATAAAGGAAATAATAATTTAATTTATTTGAGCCAAGCCTTTTTATATTTAGTAAATTATGTCAATACGTGGAGATGTCTTCAGCAGAGTAGGTGTTTGTGGCGGATCCCGCAAATTGGCCTGGAAATACTGGGAACGCAAAAACCAGATCAGTGCACCAGTGAATTGTAATCCCCTAGTGACAGACTGTGTTGATGCCAAATTACATCAATATCGGACTTATAATTTGGACATAATTAATCAAATCAACCGGATAAATTTCAACATTTGAAGAAGCTGGTGAGTAAAGAAGAATGATATTTTGTTAAATATAGCTTTATATTAGATGTTTCGGAGAGGGACATTAATATATGATAAAAAGAAAAAATATTTAAAAATCAAAATTGAGAGTTTTTGAAAAGTTAAAAAATCAATAAAATAGTGAAATGTGGTAATAATGATTAAATTAATATAAGAATAAAATGCTGTATTGTAAGAATAATTGGAAGTTCAAGTTGCATGAATATCGCTTCAGTAGTTAAGAAAAAATTATATAAAATATTTAATTTACAAGTATACTGCAGAGTGTATACTGCCCCGTACAAATTAAACTTAACTAGGTGTGGGAAATTACACCAGAGGACAACGCACCGCTTTCCTTCGCACTCAGTTGTTATATTATTTTTCATAAGAACTATTTATTACTTGGCACTACCAACACAAATTTTTTCTCACTGTTTTTATTCGTGATTATTATAAAATAACTATTAAAATGTATAAATGAAATATACGTAAAACTTCACTTTAACGAAAAATAAGATACGTCTGTGTTAACAGAGGTATAAAACCCTTGATATATGGCATATTAAGGAAATAATTAAATAAGTAATACATGGGGTGATTTTTCAAAGGTTTGTGTTAAAACTTAAATGGACTATACTAAATGTTATTACTTGTTCATTCAAAAATGGTCTCGCCGTAGCAGGAAATATTTAAAATCACAACAGTACAAATCATATTTATTATTTTGAAGTTAAGAAATGTTGTAATTTTTACACGTAACCCACATTTTTTAGGACGCTATTTAATATCTAACATAATATAACACCTCTACGAATAGAGTTTGTAATCTAACATATATTAGTTAATATGAACTTAATTATACTTTAAGTATAACCGTGAGTTATGCAGTACCTTACGTAATGAAGTACTTACGTGACATAAAAACCTGGAAAATGTAATGTAAAAACATCTAAATCGTAAATTAACAACGACCAAACCAGAAATAAATAAAATTATTTGGTTTTTTGTTTGCATCGGAAACTTTTCACGCGGGGGAATTTCCATACAAAGGTCAAAGACTTTTTCACCGTCTACATGTTTTCATAACGGGAAAACAACGGTAAACCAAAACAGCGTTGCGGTTTCGTTACCGTGCCGTTGACTGAAGTCGGGAGGTTACCTGCCCCTCTGAATGCAAGGGAGCAAAAGGTTAATTAGATATCTAATAATCCCTTTGCTTAGTTGAAAATCCTTACTTCCGCGAAATGATTCGCGCTGACACAGACAAAATTATTTAAGTGGTTCCTCGCATAAACATACGTGGGTTCTAACATGCATGGGCATAGTCAAAGGATATGTAATTAAAGCCTGTTCACGAGAAAGTGAGCACTTTTGAAACCAACCTTAGAAAAAAGTCACTGCAGCTGCCTGCATATACAACTGGCGCACTGAGTGGCATGCGCCTGGTAAAATTGGTAACGATGGATGGAAAGTAGTTCCATATCTTAACGTCAAATAAAAAGTGTTAGGTAACCATTTGTGATATTTTAAATTGTTTATTTCGGTTTTGTTCTTTTAATGCATTCGATGTGTAGAAATTAGCTAATTTATAAAATGTTTACTTTTATAATAATTCCACAGTTTCATTTGACCGAATCATAAATACAGTGATGAGACTCGTGGCAATGACAATTTTACATAAGGCGGAACAATACAAAATGTGCATACAAGTAAATGTCAAGCAAGGCTTCCAAAAGTGCTCATTTTACCGTGAACAGCATGCAGTCTAATGCTAATTCCAAGGGAGTCACACTACAAGTGGGGGTGGAGCTAAAAAATATATATTCACTGAAGTGACAATATTAAACACTGCTGTTATTGGAAACGGGTAGATACGCCTCAGTATGCATGTTGTTATTAAATGAAGTGGAAGTTCGAAAGCGAGCGAGTGAAGAGATTTGGGCGGCTCTTAATATCGATATCTTGAGAGCCGACGAGGGCAAGAGGTAAGTGTGGAATATCGCTGGAATGATAAGGCGAGGTAAACGGGAGATCCCCGACAAAACTCGCCGATTAGCAGCGTCATCCAGCACGATTTGTATAAAGGCTGTTCACGGTAAACTAAGCCCTTCGGAAAACCGTGCTTGAGATCTACTTGTATGCCCATTGTGTATTCTTCCACCATACGTAACATTAACATTGCCATGGAGGTAATCACCTATACTCGTGCGTCGGTCACGTGAAACTATGTAATTATGAGAAAAGCAAACATTTTATAAACTTGCTAATTCTTACACGTGCATTAAAAAAAGAACATGAAGGAAAAGACATAATTTTAGTATTCAAAGGTGTTTACCTACAAGTTTTAATTCAACGTTAAGGCATACAACTACTTTCCCACCGTCGTAGCCAACTCTACTGGGTGTATGCCACATAGGCCTTGCGTTGTTGGCCAACGCGAAAATATCATCGAAATAAATACATAGTTGTAGCCCATTGTCAAATCGCTTAGGGCCAACTGATTTTACTTTAAGCCTATCAGACACAGCGACCCATGTTTTGCATGTCGCAAGAAAGTGTATTTATAGGCTGTTCAAGGTAAAGTGAGCACGTTGGTCGCCCTAGTTACTTTTTTATTTCAGCCATTTTCTACCCTTTAATAATTTTTCCATGTAAGGCTAAAATATAGATAAATTGATTATAATTATAAATGAGAGGGCTTTCGAAAGTGCTCATTTTACCGTGAACAGCGATTAACAACCTACACTGTACACAGCAGGAACAGCGTCAATAATGAAGTCCCTAGAATGTGGAAGGCATCATTGCTATTAAGGGCTATGGCAGTATTCGATTTCCCGAGACATACAATCAAGAGCAGAATTTGAATTAAATACTATATTTTTATGGGGTTGGGATTGCCCATAAAATATCTGAATTTTAATTAGGTCTATTCACGGCTCCTTCACAAATTTTGATTCAAACCTTTGAAAAATCCCCCCCTCCCCCTTTTCCCATGTATGAAGTGTGTGTTGTTTCCTACATATGCAATACCTACATATCGCAGGCGTTCTATACTTGTGTTGACATAAAAGTGCCTTGTTATTGGTTCAACTGAACGTTTACTTATATTTAATCTATAAATTATCATATTTAATTTATAATTAATATGGATAAGACTGTGGGAATATAGGTAGTTTGGTAGTGCCTAGTATGAAATAGATCTCGTGGAAAATATTATTACACTCAGCGCGCACGAACGCGGTGCAAACAGAAACACATTTTTATTTACTCCTATACATGAAAGTGTGTTACGCTGCTATTATACAGAATCATCTCAAAAACAAAATATTTGATTTTCACAGCGGCTCACAGTAGTCGCCAAGTGTTTTGCATGGCAGGGGCACAACCTGTGAATTGTTACAAATATAATAAATACGTAGAAATATATTTAAATCAGAAAATCAACAGAATTATTTTGCTTACTTTCAGTAAAAGTTCATGTAATATACTTTCCCTATTCATACAAACTAATTTGGCAAAGTCATAATCACTAATTAAAACATATTTTTTTGGCTTCGTTACAAAATAATTGAATGTAATTTCTGCTCTGGCTTTTTTCTCTGTAGTAAAATCATAACAAGCGAACTGCTCGGTAAACACAAATTCCCGATATATTCCCGAGATCAGTTTCTGGGTTTCTCCCGACGTTACGACATCTGTATTATTGAAGGAGGTGAGGGGAGACACCATTTTGGTTTTCTTGGGTAGGGGAGAAGTTTGAACACACAGCTGAGGTTGGTAGCCTTCCTTACACACTAAGGATTTTACACGTTACAGATATTTCAGTGTTAATTGTAAATTCTATTCTCAGGGCCATATGCAGAGAAGTATCTAGTCGCCACTAGTACTAGAGCCGAAGCGAAATAGGCACTGGATCACTCGTTGTGCTTATGCTAAGTTACTCTAAGTTGTAGTGGTTCTTACTTCTTAAGTGGAGAACTCTAGTCGTCGAACGACCTCCCCAAATTACCATCTAGTGGAGACTTTCTGCAAAATGGCGGTAACAAAACCCGTATGTGACTAAGATTTAAAGTATATTCACACATCCTGGTTAAGAAACTGCATCTATTGAACTGGAACACTACACATACGATGATATTGTAATTTTTCATCCAGTTTCGTTTCGTAAAAATAACGTGTTAATTTATATTCAATAGTAAGAAACGCGTTATTGTCACTAGATAGCGCTAAAGATAATAAATGTTGTCTATTACAACAGGTTTTTAGTTGTTCTTGTATGTAAGAGTAAATTATTTAAATATATACACTTTAATTCTAAAAAATAGGAAAGTTTACAGATTGTCTACGTTTACGAAATAAACTCCGTTTCTATGACATCAATTATATTACGCCAGTATAATAACGATTGTATAAATTATATTTAAAAAATCGTATTTTTATATGGTTTTAAACTTTGCCGATTATTCAAATAGCAATAAAATACCTAACTTCTGTTTGGCGCTGGAGCTGTGGCACCTGTGTGTTAAGTATTGCTAATAATTAATTAATGCCTTACATTATATATTCCTTCAAAAAAATTACGTAATAATATTATGTCATAAACTTTCTTTATCATCATCTCAGAAATATCAATTCCGTTTATATTTATTAGTTGAGTGGCAGTATTTATCATTCTACATGTCATAGTTTCCGCGACTTCCTATTGGCCGAGATCTACTGACGTCATTAATTTCGGGCAACCTCGTGTATCCTCGTATTTAGTGACCATCCATACTAAACTCCATGAATACGCGCTAATACTAAATGTAAAACTGTCTGAGCATACGAAATCTAGAGACGCTTGGAATCTCCACTACAGGAAGTGGCAGCGGTGCTTCATTTCTAGGCGAGTCTGTGCATGTGGCCCTCAATCTTCTATTCCAAATTCTATTCTATGTCTTCGGGAGGGGTCTGGTGCCTCTGGGTTCCCCCTCCCCCCTTCACTGTCAAGCTCTCCTCTCTCTCTCTCTCTCTCTCTCTCTCTCTCTCTCTCTCTCTCTCTCTCTCTCTCTCTCTCTCTCTCTCTCTCTCTCTCTCTCTCTCTCTCTCTCACCATTCCATTTCCGTCGCTACGTCACTGGCCCATTATATATCTGTGGCTGAAACAACTTCAGGCGTCAAAACAATTCTCGGAACTATTTTTATTTCCTCCTCTACCCGTGATGTCACATTCCGCTTTTAGAATTCATCCATTTCTAAGTAAACATGCGGTCTTACTATTCCCATTTTATGTGCAGCGTATTGTTCGAAGCCAACATATCGTAAACGTTATATGCTTGAAAGGGACACAATGTCTTTTTATTGTGCCATTATATTTAGCTTTCATTACCAGGTTATTATAGCACAAGGACGATTTTATGACAAGATTTATTACTACTCAATATGCTCCTCCATGGTCGTCACGATACTAAACGGGTCGACGTAAATCGTACCACTGCGTTAAGTAGCATTTCTAGAAGCTTCAGTACCCATAGATCTAGATGAAAAACCAAACCAGGTTTTTTTTTTTAATGAATACCTACCTGTACGCAAAAATTGTAATAAATAATACTTGACTTTGAGTGCAGTCCTTCAAACACGCAGGAAGTGAGATAACCATGAATTAAAACGCTAAATATTACACCAAAGATGTGATAGAATCCGCAGTACCAAAACAGTAGGAACCGGAAGAGACTTTCTGGCTCACCACGAAGGGAAAGCGAAACTCCCAAATAAATGACGGAAATGAAACCTCAACCATAAATAAAATTGGAACTGTAAAATACAAACTTCTGAAATTTCAACGAGTGGTAGAACAATGCAGAAGGATAGAGCATAAAAGAAATTAAGAAATTCAAAATAATATAAACATTTTTGCAGTAACAGAAATAATATGCTAACAGATATAGATAGGGTAAGATCACGTCCTAGATGGATGAAGCGAGGATACTGAAGGAACTGTGAATCAAGGTCCAAGATGACGAAGAAACCTTTGCACGACTGAAGATATGTTGAGAAACGTGAATACGGAAGAGAAATCTACGCAGCCCGTGAAGATAAGATGAAGAAAGGTGAATCAACGCACAAAATTACAAATAACGAAGGTCAGGAGCATGTAAGATAATGCATTGGCATAATGTTAGGTCTTAAGTCTTATACGCAGGGCGTATTTTAATGCACTAACGATTAGGTACAGCCATGGAGCAAACTCCTCTGCGTGATATTATTATGAGAGAAAAAATAAACGTGAGTTTTTTTTTATTACTTGCGGGTTTTAAAAAAACAGTACAATAGCTAGATTTTGGAATCTAGTACTTTTAAATAATTGCCGAAATTAAATTCGCTTTAACTTTTGCAGGGTTCCAGGGTCACATCGACGCCCGCCGGCTTCGTGATATTGTCGTGCCGATAAAAAAATGCGTAAATTATTAAATATATTCTCTTCTATGCTAAGCTTTCGTAATATCCCCATATTGTTAAACAAAAAAGAATCTAGGATTCGGCGAGATTATTTTGTAATGCAGACGAAGGCTTTCAAAGTTCGGCTGTGGTTAGAGTTTTCGTAAACTCCCACTCAAAAATATTTTTACATATTTATTTTCGTACTTCTGTATAAAAGAACACATTACATAAACAACTAACATTTATTCGTCGTAGCAGCACGTACACAGAACTTGTCGACTGTTAACGAATATCTATAACGCATCTTAAATTTTGTAGGAATACTGACCAAATACACAATGAAAAGAGTTTACCAATTAGGACGCAACTTCAATAACTTCTCTAACATGTTTCATAAATCGAAACTGACTTAAGGCTGACTCCCACATGCCATCTTGGATTCATCGATTTTTCGCCAAAGCTTCTACTATTTCAGAAGGCGTATTGATATTTCCTGCACGACGTATCCTAAATAACAGCTTCCGAAACTTTATCGAACTGCCACAGCTTCGCTACATTTATTAATTTTTAGCTGGTAGCTGTCGAAGCGAAACGCGAGATTATTTCTTGCGAAAAATTACAAAGACGATAAAAACAATAATCAAGAAATAATTACTTCAGACACTGCACTAGGCAATGCTCTGTACTCTGTCGCTCAAAAAAAAAAACGTGATACAAAACTGTATTTCCAGAAGGCGAAAATTCTATAAATTCAAGATGGCGGGTGGGAATCTGCCTTAACGTATTATTAGAGATGATGGAAAATCGCGAGAATTTTTTGAGTCAACATATCTTCTATAACACTTTAACTAGTTTATTAATTCATGATTGGAGGAACAAGGTTTTGACTCGGCTAAGTTGCTTGCAGACCAATCACGAACGCTCTGCCTTATAGTATCATAATCCTCATTGGTCCAGTGAAATGCGGTAGTAGCTTCATACATCCATAACATACAATAAGGAAAGAAAACCGTCGGACATGTGCACAGTACGTTGAATCTTAGCAAACAGTCAATTTTTCCCGCGATGAACCATCATCTCTACGTATTATTTTTCGGTATTATATTGTTACCCACCCGCTGCTTCGCATCGCTTGCGAAAGCGAAAATGTGCGAAAGTCACGCATGTAATCCAAGGGCGGGTGGTGAAAACAAATACCAGATCACGTAGGCCTTCCGCCATGCGTGGGGCCGCGATAAATAATTTGCTGCTCGCCCGCCCCTGGCCACCTGATTGAATTTCCGCGTTTATCTGAAGAATTTTCTCTGGTTTTGACCATCCTTGCCCCTCTCAGCGTGACTCGGGGAGCGGGAACATTCCAGATCTTGGCTGCTGATAATATAAGAATGCGTCGGGCCTCCGAGCTGAGAGTTTATGAGTAGGGAGTTTGGGCGATTGCGCCACCTTGAGCGATAGCCTACGAACCAGAAGAGCAACGAGTGAATACGGAAGTGACCAGTGGGATGAAAATCTGCAACTGCGAGAATCGGTGCAGTGAAGAGTGCAACTAGAAGGCTGGACTATTTGACCGGATGCGTGAATAAAAGACATTTTAAATCATGGCAACAGACAGACTGAACATGCGTTAATGATGAATGTGAGTTAAATGACTATAATAAAACAGACATTGAGCACTTTAGTTAAAATTGAGATAGACATTAAATACTGTGCTAATTGAGAAAAACAAGGGCAATAATGCAGCTAGATTAATGCTGTAAATAATTTATGTGTGAATAAATTAATAAAAATAAAATGACTACATTTTATTTTAAGACATTCATCCCTCACGAGCTCGGTTACGCCTCTCAGATGTCTCGTAACAATATTGTTAAAGACTGTTCACGATAAAGTGAGCACTTTTGAAATCAACATTAGAAAAAAAATACTGCCTGTACCTGCATATATTTTAACGGGCGCCCTGAGGGACATGCGCCCGGTAAAGTTGATAACGATGGAAGGAAAGTAGTTCCATATCCGAACGTCGAATAGAAAGGGTTAGGTAACCATTTGTGATAATTTAAATTATTTCCTACTCTTTCTGTTCTTTTGAACGCCTCAGTGTGTAAAAATGATCAGATTTATAAAATGTTTTCCAATAATTTCGGTTTCACTTGACCGACACATGAATAAAGTGATGAGGCCCATGGCAATGTTAATTTTACATAAGGCGGAAGAATACACAACGTGCATGTAAGTAGATCTTAAGCAGGGCTTTCAAAATGTAACTGCCTACACGTGTTGCCGTCTTGTGTCGCTTTACTTGCCCGGTCCTCCTCGAAAGAGCGAAGGAGAGCGTGAAGGTAATGTGAGCAGTAATCCCAGATGGGTGTGGAGATTTACAAAGGCAAGCCGTTGCGATAGGCCTATCGCGACTCGTGCACTCCTGACCTTGGGCGGATTAAATTCCTGGAGTTATCTTTGAAAGAATGCTCTGGTCAACGCACTTGCCTCTCTCAGTGTGACTTGGAATGCGGGGAACTTTATGTATCGGGCAAGTAGAGTGTGAGACAAACGGGCGGGCGTATTGAACTGGATGCGTGAGTGACAGACATTTGGTTTGATGGCAACAGAGGGACTGAATAGGTGTAAATAATGAGTGTGAATTAAGTTACTGTAATCAATATAGATACATTGCAAGGGACTTTAATTGAACCGCTTACTGCAGAAAGGCAATATTGCCACTTTTCCTAATTTTACAGTAGAGACAAAAAACTGCATAAAACCAGTTTAAAGCAATTTGCTTCCATGCACCAATTTTTATTTGTTAAATATAAGTATAATGGTTTAATTTATACAATTTAATGTCTTTTATGATGCACAGGGAAAGGTAGGAATCATTTTTTTCTGTTCTGGACATGTTTCGTTTATGCAGTAAATTGGGTTTTAAAATGAATTGTTGGGGTTAATTATTTAAAAATTTAATGCTACATATAAATATATTTTAATGTAATACATATTGTTTGTTACATTTGTCTGTATAATATTTTATATTTAGGAATGATGAATTACTCAGTTATATTCATGTTCATCACGAGATGCCATTGTTACAGGCCATGGTGTGATTGTATTCCAAAACTGCAGCTTGTCCTGAGGGATATAGATTAACTTTTTCCTGGTGTCGTGTATTTTATTGTTATTTATAAGCAGTACAGATGTGTAGGCATTCTTTGAAAGGGGTTCCAAGTGTAGCACACCATTTCTCAGCCCAAAAGTGTCCATCGTCCAGCCAGTAATGTTTATGTTTCACGTAAAACTATGCGGGTTTTTTCATCTGAAAAGGTCATCTCTTGGTATTTTGAAATTGTGAAAGACGTTTTTAGGTTTCTAGCAACAACTTTACCATACGGCTCATCGCTCAGGCGTTGCCCGGCCTCTGCTATCGTGCGAACACGTTTCCTTCCTGTGGTAAATGATCCGTTGACCCACTCAAAAACCGTAATCATCCAAAAAAAGGAAATGTGTAAACGTTGGACTAGTTGCCTTTCTGCTGTAAGCGGTTCAATTATAATTGAGATAGTCATTAAGTATTGCTCTCACTGAGAAAAACCATAGTAATAATGAAGGTAAACGCTGTTCACGACCAAGTGAGCACTTTTGAAACCTACCTGTATGTGTTTTAACCAGGCGCAATGAGTGACATGTGTCCAGTAAAGTTGGTAACGAAGGAGGGGAAAGTAGTTCAATGTGTTAACGTCGAACGAAAAGTGTTAGGTAGCCGTTTGTAATAACTTGAATTATTTATCTCACTTTCTGTATTTTTTTAATGCATCGAAGTGTAAAAATGTGCAGGTTTGTACAATATTTACTTTTCTAATAATTTCACAGTTTCACTTGGCCGATGCATATATAAAGTGGTGAGGCCCGTGGCAATGCTAATTTTACATAAGGCGGACGAACACACAACACGTAAACAAGTAGATCTTAGGCAGGTCTTTCTAAAGTGCTTATTTAACCGTAGGCAGCGTATAACTATATGTGGTAAATAATAGCTGTGTGAATTTATTATAAAATCAAATTTTGTGCTTTTATTTTTATTATGATCTCCATACCTCGCGAACTCAGACAATCCCCTGGCGTTTTGTAAGAATATATATACACGAGTAACGACAAAACGACTTGGATTATAAGTCGATTTTAATAAAAATTAGTGACTTTAATAGATTACATCCGTTTGCTATCCCAATGTTGGTATACAGTATGTACTTAATCGTTAGTGCTCATTATCAACTTAAGTCTGTGGACAGTCGTAGCCGTAGATACAGAGTAACCACTTGAATACGATACACTCTAAATTCTAATCAGTGAAAAATCACTGATTCGCAGTGAAATTCAACTACGCGAATCAGTGAAAATGGCTCCCCTTAGAATCAGTGGAAAATCACTGATTGTTTCAGTGGAAAAATTTCACTGATTCGATAAGTGACGGCCGACTGTAGTGGCGAATTAAATACAAATTGTATGCAGTGTAGCGAAGTAATTACGTGAAATAGACATATTTAAGATAGTTTCTACTATTTATATTGGTCAATTTACCGTAGTTTAAAAAGTAAAAAAAAATGTTCAGATGTAGCCAGGATTGAAATAGCACACGCTTTCCACTTTGATTTTAGGCCGTTGCCTTTATATCTGCGCTATCAAGCCAAGCGGAACAACTAAGTGGAAAATATATGTCATAGTTTTTATCGAAATCGTGCAGGTTTAAATTGTTTGCCTTTACTTTTCGTTTTTTTGTAAAATTGATACCGTTAGGATTATTAAAACGAATAGCAAATACGAGTGCGCTCTCATCGCCACATTGTATGCAGTTGAAACCTTCAAACAGAACGTTGTGGTGTTTACATGAAAACGAAAGGAAATACCTAAAAACGGAATGAAATGCTAAATGTTCATATTGCCTCGTAAAATGGTATTTTAATACAAGACGAAACACATTTTTAAAAGTATTTTGTATTGGTTTTTTTTTTTTTTAGTTTATTCATTATTATTTCACTTGATACTTGTTCAACGGCCATTTTTTTAAACTTTGTTTGACGACCATTTTACACGCTGTTTAACTGATCTATCAATCGAAAATAAACCAATGAAAAACAGTGAAAAAAATTATACATGAATCAGTGGAGAATGTCACTGAATCAATATCTTAAGGAAAGATGACATTTTCACTGATTCACCAGTTAAATTCACTGAAGTGACTGTTGAATCAGACAGATACTGTTGACTGATTAAAACAGTGAAATCTCACTTATTCAGATTTAGAGTGTACTTATTAATCAACTATTCTACTTTATAGCCTGTTCACGGTAAAGTGAGCACTTTTGAGGCCCTAGTTACTTTTTCCCTATCAACTATTTTTTTAAATATTGTCATGTAAGTTATAATCAAACTGTATATAATTCACCGGACTCGAAAGTTAACGTCTAAGGCCAAAATAAAAAAGATTTATTGACAATTTTTCCAAATGAGAGGGCTTCCAAAAGTGCTCACTTTAACGTGAATAGCCTACAGTTCAAATTGCAAAAACACTGATGAACTGTAACGGCACGTATTTACATACTATCATAGGTTATTTTAGGAGGTCATGATATGTTAGGACACTAGGTTGAAAAATGATGATTGAAAACGCGAATGAGCATTGCCGATAGCCGCTTACAAACGCACGTGCAGTAACCACGGCTTCTACACAATCTCGTTTAATTACGTCGTAGCCATCTCCAGTGTCCCACGGGGCTAAGTCGCGGCCGTGATTCCAGACAGCACCGGACCGATTTCGTGCTCGTTTCACGAGTCATTCCCGTGGGCAGCTGTCGAGCCAACATCGGTTCTCCCGTCCTCGCCTGCTCTGGTATCCTGACACGCGTTAGGGAACTCGTCTTTGTATCCGCCAACACCCAGCGGCGGACATGCGGAAACTGTCGCTCGGACGACATGATTCGTCAGCCTGGACAAACGACCGGAAATATCGGCGAGGTTAATACATGGGTGCCGAAACGATAGTCGGTGAGTTATCCAACACTGTTCCTTAAAAACAAAGCGTGCGAATACAATACGTGCTGTACGGAAACTTACCATCTCGAAGTAAACAAATGCACTGCTGACAAGCTGAGGAATGATTTGCACTTACGTAAGAGAAGAGAAAAATTATTTATAGTGCGAAGGCAGTGGCGGTGTGGAACAGGCCTGTTTTACATCAATGCCTGCTTATACACAAGCGCGCATACATGCATACTGTGCCGTCTTTATTTGTTGGCACACGTTGTTTCTTAGTAATTATGATGCTTGGTAGATTTTGCTCTTTCCTTTTAAATCACAGCTTTACGTTTCTGGTTTCCGCTGCCATCTGCCAGGCAAAGTTTGAAGTCATTTAAATATATTTGGTCTCTCCAATATGGCAGCCGCTATTAAATAGTTCAAATATGTCAAGATAAACACTAAAATTAAAGTGAAATATATGACGGAAAATTCCATAAGTTGTAAAGAAACATTGTGTTGTTAGTAATGTTGTAACATAAAGAATGACTTTTCAGTTAGCACTTTCTTTTACACACGTAGTTATAATTAATCATAGTGATAATATTGTAGGTCCAGTTATTTCATCTACAACGCATACTTTCTTAATTAACTAATAATATTTCTTATATTATTTGTGATGTCTTATGTTCTTTGCGCTGCAAGACGATCGTCATGTCGATCTCTGCAATGTCGCATGTGGCAAGCACGTGCAAGGTTATCTTTGGTGTTTCTAAAAATTTCGACAAGGCGATTTCAAAAACGTGATGATTCCGTATTTTTCGTTTTTCTTAGACATGTAACACACAAAATCCACTGCTGTTTGGCATTTTGCCTTTTTCTACGATCTAATGGTTTGCGATTGGGAATCACCGCCTTCGTGCGGTCCACGACTTGAGGTGAATTCCGTTCTCGAGTTGACGGATGTCGGGTTGCTGGCTCTGGAACTTCTGAAAATGTAATTCTGATTTTGGATGTAACCTCTCCACTCGAGTCAACGCGACCCGTTAATGCGTATCTCTGGGAGTTTCTACCAGTTTCGCAAGCGGACCAGCGAAGCCCATCAAACACATGTTTGTTGGATTTCGTTCGTTATGTGATTTTAAAGTAATAACTACACATCTGCATGCTGCTATTTTCTTTTAATAATATTTTTTAAAAATTGAAAAGCATAACATATTTGAAAATAGCATGAAAATTCTATGATCATGTAATGCATTATCATAAAAAATTCTATAGATTCTGGGGCCCCGTTTAAATAACCAACTGATTGTGAAAGTACTTTATAAAATTCTATTTATATCCAAAATAATCATTTTGCAAAAAAAAAATCAATGAGTATTGTGTTCAAAGATATTTTATTAGTGTATCTACATTACTATATTTCTGAAAAGAGATTATGTGTGTACTGATCTGAGAATGCTATTTTTTTGAGGCAATTTAAAATAAATGTACCTCACCCAAGAATCTTCTTAATTTTTTTGTTATTTAAATACCCTGTTGAAATAATTTGTAAGCTATTGCATACAATGATATTGTGAGGAACCCAGGAATCATTTCGCTTAAAATGCCTTTCTTCAAAGTGCATTTGCTAAAAAAAAAATCCTACTTAAAAAACACATCTAAGTAAGCATGGATTCACGCCAAGGACCTAACCCTGCCGGCGGCGGTTGGGCTGTGGATGTGCCGTTATAGGTGAGAGTTTTCTTACTTCGAGCTACTGTTCGCCCCAGTTGCCACGGAAGGGGTGGCATCAACACATACGCGCATACATGCATTTATACACACACGCATGCATGTAGATAGAGGCTGTTCACGATAAAGTGAGCACTTTAGAAATCAACCCTAAAAAAATAGTCACTGCTCCTACCTGCATATATTTTAACTGGCGCACTGATTGGCATGCGCCCAGAAAAGCAGGTAACGATGGATGGGAAGTAGTTCCTTATCTTACTGTCGAATAAAAAGTGTTAGGTAACCATTTCTGATAACTTAAAGTTATTTGTTTCGCTTTCTGTTCTTTCTTTAATGAATCTAAGAGTAAAAATTATCAGATTAGTAAAATTCTTACTTTTCTTATAATTTCACGGATTCACTTGTCCGATGCATGAATAAAGTTATGGGTCTGATGACAATGTTAATCTTACATAAGGCGGAAGAATACGCAACGTACATGAAAGTAGATCTTAAGCAGGGCTTTCAAAAGTGCTCATTTTACCGTGAATAGCCTATACTATACACTGTTACGTGTAAGTACCTTTATGTATAAATATTACATATATACATGCAAAATTTAGTTTCGGTGAATTTTGTCCTATTGCGTACAGTTGAAACGTGGCAATAAAATGTTTTAATCGCTTAGCCAATCAACATCTGCTAATGGACCTAGCCGGGAATTTCCAAATACGCGGTTGGTAAATAATGTGTCTATTGACCTCGCCCAGCGTACGGCGCAGTGGTAAACGACGCGGTTGATGACTGAACCGTTATGAAGGTCAAAATGGTTTGTTGTGGAGGACGTGTTTGTCACTCGAGACCGACATCGTGCAAGTGGAATGGTGAGTCCTTGAAATCGGGCACGTCCGCAGGGCAATAGTTCGGAGTCCACGTGACCTACACAGCCCATTAATTTTGCCACGATCACGTGATATGCACACACCGAAAGATTTATTCGTTCTTTATTGGAGGACTTTGTACACATCAGTTACATGAGCTTTTAAGCATAGACTAAAGAAGATGTGATAGACCGTTTATTCGTCTTCTGCGGATGTACCCAACAGTGACCTACCCCAATCCTACACAACTGTCAAAGTCACATGGTCAACAGTGATTAACGTGTTTGTTTACATCTTAATTTTTAAATGGCAAGCAATATTATATTAATAAAATACCGTTACCATTTTGAATTTAATAAAAAAGCATTGCAAACGGGTTAGAGGAAGTATAAAAACATCTCTAAGCACCTGCTTACGAATCACTTTTCTAACCTAAAAATCCAAACCATGCCGTTTTCGCTAGACGTGTTGGCAGAAAAGCAGTTCAATGTTGGGACACCAAGATTGGTTGTGCGCAACCAGCGAGATCGGTCTACCTCATCTTTAGTCTACGCTTTTAAGGTTCTCGCCTAACTGGAGCATGTTTCCGTGTTTTGAGGTCGGGAAGAGCTGGCGAGATAAGGACGACTCTGCCACGCGCTTCAAGTGCGCCATCGCCTCTAAGCGTAAAGCTCTGGACTGGCGTGCTGTGTTATATAGTTCATTCACGGTTACTTCCAGCTTTTCTGAAGTCCTGGTAAAGTGCTACTTCTAGTAGGATATTCCTCCGCCTCATACAAACAAATCTTAGCCAAGCCTAGAAAACTACAACAAAGGGACTACACATCGTATACGCGCACACTCAGTGTAACAATATTTTCCATAAGAACTATTTCTTACTAGGCATTACCAACACACCTGTTTTCTCACTGCTTTTAATCATATTATTTATAGAAAAAATACTACAATTTACAGATAAAATTAAAGTACAAGTTCAATTAGAAATAACGTATTTTTAGTACAAAACGCTTGTGATACAAGGCAGGAAATAACCAAACACACCATAGATAGGGTGATTTCTCAAAGGTTGGATTCAAAAAGTGTGAAAAAATCGCGAATAAACTACAGTCGCACTGCGTGTACGCACGGGACTATCAGCAGATTTCTTTTATTGGTGGAAAGTCTGTAGGAAGGTTTAGTGTAGTTTTGTAGTATTCTGATATGGCGTTTCAAACGTGCTGAACATTTTGAAAGTACTCCGTAGTCCTCGTACGAAGTGTATGCTCATTTCGTACAAAGTCTGTTCACGGTAAAGTGAGCACTTCTGAAATCAAACTTAGAAAAACCTAACTGCCCCTACCTGCATATATTATAACGGACGCTCTGAGCGACATGCGCTCAGTAAAGTTGATCACAACGGATGGGAATTAGTTCTGTATTTTAACGTCGAATAAAAAGTGTCTGGTAACCATTTCTGATCATTTAAATTATTTCTTTCGCTTTCTGTTTTCTTTTAAATGCATCGAAGTGTAAAAATTAGCAGATTTGTTAGACATTTCCTTTCCTAATAATTTCACAGTTTCAGCTGACCGTCGCATGAATAAAGTGATGAGGCCAACGACAATGTTAATTTTATATAAGGCGGAAGAATAAACAACTTGCATACAGTTAGATCTCAAGCAGGGCTTTCAAAAGTGCTCATTTCACCGTGAAGAGTCTCTACTATTTTTTAATCAGTTTTGTTTGGTGTAGGGTCTGGTACAGGAATTCATTTTACTTCTAGCTCAAATATTTAAACATTAAATAGGCTTTAAATCTTAAAATCACATTGGGAAACGAGAAAAAAAAAATCAAGAAGAAAATGCAAGCGAAAGCAATCAAATTCCACAGTAGTGAATAAGTATAAGCAAAATTATATGCCAGGAACTGATGAGGCCTGTGTATGACAAGCTGTACCAAAACGCTTATTCAAACGTTCCGGAATAATGGCCTAAGTTACACATGGCTGTACTTCCTTTCCTTCTGCTAGAGAAAATAGTGCGACTTGTGAACAGAAGGTAACAAGGGTCAGGCGTTGTGTAGGGCTCCCCTCGGCGACCTCAACGAGACTAAGACAGGATTTAAAACAGCCGTCCGTCGCACGTTCATCCGTCTCCCAGCCGAGCGATTTACAACCAAACTTCATACGTCCGTCGTATATTCACTGATGCAAACTAATAAAAAAAATGTCCGTTTACAAATAGGGAAAAATATTTTCTATAAAAAGTGAAAAAAATTTTGCGGCATTGTATTTTTAAATACCCAAAACAACCACACACTTACGCAAGGGAAATTAATCTATGTAAATAACAATTTTTCATTGCATGTAAAGCATAATTTTACTATCTTTACTATTGCACAAAATGAGCTTGTGTTTTCAAACTTAATTATCAATATATCTCTAGGAAAAATATAACAATTTCATTTTAGAGTTACATAATCAAGCGTATGTAAACAAAAGACAGCCAAAACAAAACACTGCACGCACTACACAGTCTTGTAAAGAACTCGGGATGAACGAGTAACAAAACGTGCAAGTTTAGAAGGCTGTCATTTCATCCGTTCTTCCGTCAAAAGTTGAAGATTGCCAAGGTTTTGACTGACGGACGGATAGAAATAATTGCCACTTGTGATTGGCTGTTGGTCACGTGATCGACAGACGGCCGGACGCGACGGGTCGTTGTGAAACCTGCCGAAGACGAATGTTTGGCTTGGCCGGGCGATCGAGCAAGGCGGAAGGTCGACAGCCGCATTGTCGGAGCGCCCGCGTGCGTCCCGGTGATGACTGACATCATATAGCCCCGACAAGCACAGCACGACAAGAAAAAACCGTAACCACGACCATTTTCAGTGTGCCTGCAGTTTACTGACGCGAAGCAACGAGTAGAATATTTCAGATCCATTTAGAAGTTGCCGAGTAACTACGCTAGACGAGAAATTTGGAATACATGATGGTGACAAAGTTTTATAGCTAATACAGAGAAAGGTAAAATTATTATTTACAGGAGTTAAATAACATAATTTTCATAAGTACTTTTTTTAAGCTAAGTATTTCCCATTGTAAGAAAAGTTTATCATACAATTTCACTATGTGCGTCGTGTCGTACGACACGACGAAGGATAGAAACAATTTCTAATCCAAAACTGCTGGTCGTACGACAGAATTTGTCGGGCTTACGTCTGATCTATCTTGTATTTCATTGGTTGTTTAGTTTTTAAGTGTCGTGTCGTGCTCGCGGTGGCGAGCTCGCCCGCACGCACCAACAGTACCGCCTCCCGCGTAGTGCAGCGTCGTGCCGTGGGCAGGCCGGGCGGCCTTGTGACGTCACGGCGCTAGCGCGGGGCGCGTGCTACTCGTCGCGCCACGCCGCGGGACAGGCAGTCAGGCGACGTTCGTCGTCCGTGCAGGTCTAGAGGCAGTTCGCTACTGGACGTCGCTGGATATACAGGTGAGTCTCCCCCCCCCCCCCTCCTCCTCACGAGAGCTCGACCATTCACCGTGGGCTGTTCACCATTTCATTGCGCACATTTGAAGTCAACCTCTGCAAAATGTCCCTTCATTTGACTGGCAAACGGTCAGAAAAATTGGCATTTAACGACGCGGACGGAAAAGTAGTTACGTGCCTTTTAACGTTGAGTTAAAAGTGTTATAGGCTGTTCACAGTAAAGTGAGCACTTTCCGAAGCCCTCTCATTTGGAACGATAGTCAATAAATATATTTTTTGTAGCCTTTGATATTAACTGTCTATAAGTAATATACACTATGTATTTCACCGGATTAATGAGATGGGAGGGGAAACGGGAGATCCCCGAGAAAACCTGCCGACCAACGGCATCGTCCGGCACGATTCCCACTCGCGGGAATCCGGTGATCCGGCCGGGGACTGAGCCCGGTTCGCCTTGGTGGGAGGCGAGCGTGCTAATCGCTCAGCCACCGCGGCCCCTTTCCAGAATGCAATCTTGCTCACGCACAGAAGAATGCAGTGAGGGATTGCAATGAATCCCGGTCCTCGCCCACCAGTGTACGAGAACAAATGATCATCGCGTGGAGCTGGAATATGTACAGAACGTATTGCTACAGTCTGATTTGAAAAGTGCTTATTTTACCATGAACAAACTACGTAAACAATCACTGCCTATAACTGCATATACGCTACAGTTGAGTTGGCAGCAGATTGTTAACGGTAGTTCCAAAACTTGACGTATAGTCAGTGTAATGTTTAAATTCGTGACTTTTAAACTATTCGTTTATTTTTAGTAACACTGTTCCACTTGAAAGGTGCATGAACGAAGTGATAATGCCCATTGTTATGTTATTTTTACATATGGAAAAATACATACGAAATGAGAGAAAACAAAGCAGATCTTAAGCAGAGTGTTCGGAAGTGCTCGATTAACCGTGAACAGACTGTCATTCTCTAGGGAGCGGTAAGACAACTACGGTTTATTCTAAACGGGTCGGGAAGTTCAGTGCTGACAGTTTCGCAAGTAAAATTTTTATCGCCGCAAGGTAGGTACCACTGGCGTTGCATGTGTACCGGATATCCTCAGTTTTGTATCTGAACAAGTGGGCAGATTGTAATTTTTTCTTTGGAAATAAATATAATTGTGTTAAAATCTTCGTGTTAGTTATGTGCTAGAACCTACGTAAGGCGTAAACCGTTCTTCGCACTGGAGTGCAAACTGGACGAAATGTGCAGACTTGTTAATATTTAGCATGAGAATGGATTACTTCATTTAAATGTGACCGCATGATCAAAAAAACTCATTTCCATTAGAGTTATGAATTTAAGGTCGAAATAAATATAACTTTTATTTAAAACAAAGTAAACGTGTTTAGAAAAGCTGAGTTGCTACTGTTTGCATGAGTGAACTTCACTGGAAGGCGTGTAAAACAGCGACGAAATAAAGTTACAATGATATTTAATATTTTGGTTTGAGTAAGTGTACATCATATTTCCGAGAAAAAATTTTTAATACAGATAAAGATAATTTATTTATCTACACGCCAGCTTAAAAGCGGCCTCATAGTACTATCAAAGCACATTTCGGTAGAAAGTTTCCCATAAGGAATCTTGTTTTCCTCTCAAACTGAGTAGAGTAAACCTCAGGCTTAGGCACGACGTCAGCTGCAGTTCTCATTTCAAGCGACTGACTTGTGAAATAAGAGACGACGACGTACAGTAGAAGATTTCTTAAGCTTCTTCCGCAACAGAAAACTTTAGCTAGCATTTGACTTTACGTTTCCTTTCCCCTGACGAAACCACGAATACACAATAGAATCGTAAAGTCAGAGTGCAGACAATTGAACATCTGTTCTGCGAGTTTCGTAAAAATGTGTAGCTTGTTATAAAAATAATTATATTTACCAGGAATGCATTTTACGTACATTTTTTAAAAATAGGCTTAATATTTATATTTGAGGTTTATTTCAAAACAAAAAAAAACACACATTTGTTTACTTTATTAAAATATATAAATTCATATATTTCCTCTTCACATTATATTCGTTTGACATTTATATAATTTAAGACGAGCTTTGTTTAATATACGGAGGTTAAAATCGCCCTACAATAAAATAACGCAATTTCCACACAACCTCTGTTAGATACTGGGCAAAATGGCTGCTTGACATTGACTTTAAATTTCAACTTTTCGAAATCGTAAAGTTAAGATTGCTTGACTTTACCTTTGACAGGTCCATTGTGTCTAGCTCCATAAGAAACATCATGTCGGGAAGTAAACGTAAAGTGAAATGATAGTCAAATGTTAAAATTTAAATCGTGCAAGGGCCTTAACGGATGCATAACCGTGCAACAGTTAGTCATCCGCCACGATGCGCACTGTGGTTATACTGTCCGCACTTATCGCCTCGCGAAAACTGCGCATTTTTTTCCAGCATGACGCCAGACGTATAGGCGAGCAATGACACACCTCTCTCCTTACATCACTGTACGGGCGAGAAGAGACGATGCCCTCGCAATCACGTGCTGCCCACTGGCCTCCCTTCCCGAGAACTTTCTCTTCGTGTTGGCGGGGCTTATGGGCAGTGGCGGGTGTGGCGAGCTGGCGTTAGCTCTGTGCTGTACCTTGTTGCTTGCTGGTTTACACTTCCACCACTAACACGTAGCTCGGCAGCTGACGTCACATGACGCGTGTAATGGGGTCCCCTTACTGCTCACTTGTGAGTGGTCGGAATGCATTCAGTAGCTGCACGGTGGTTACTGGCTCCTTCTGCGTGCACCGAGAATCTACAGCCGTGAGCAAGCACCAGCTCACCACACGCAACTGGTTCAAGTTAAAGTGAGCACTGTCTGAAACAGTCTCACCAGAAATAATAACCAATAAATATATTTCATCGTGACCTCGGACTTCTGGTTTTGAGTATCGTGAAATGTATACACTGCATTTATTACTCGCATGACAGTATTTGCATTAACAAGTAGCGGGAGGATATAACTTGACTGGAAGAAAAAAAAATACCAGGGCTTAAAGTACTCACTTTACCGAGAACTGCTTATAGGAAGATGTTGACGTACGGGCTTGACGCTGGCGGTAACGAACGAGAAAGCTGAAGGTGGGGTTCCGAACAACTTGTTATCGAGACCCAGTGACAGCTTGTGTTTCATGTTGGGGCCGCTGTGGTGTAGTGGTCAGACAACTCACCTTCCACAAAGTTGGGCCGAGTTTGATTCCCGGATTTTCGCATGTGGGAATCGTGCCGGGCGATGCCGCTGGTCAGCGGGTTTTCTCGGGAATCTCCCGTTTCCGCGCTATTGCATTCCGGCGCTGCTCCTCAATCACATCTCTTTACCGTCATCGTCTATAGACGTCTGGCCGACCAACCAACTGTGATGTTTATTCAAAACCCTATCTTGGGAAACTATATACATATATACATACATATATACACACACACACACACACACACACACACACACACACACACACACACAGACACACACTATCTCTCTGTCTCGCTCTCTATCTCTGTTCTCATAAACGAGTAACGTATAATCACAAACATATTCATTAAGATTTAAAATATACTTTCTCGGAAAAAAAAAAACACACACGTAAAATTAAACTTCTGTATAAGTCTCCCAAATATTAGCACACAAAAAGAGTTGCATACGTTCAATGGCCGGCAACATAGCAAAGAACAACTTGTGAGTATTGAGTGTGTACAGGCTGTGTAGCACGCTTCTTGAAGTAGTGATATCGCCTCTGCAGCTGTGTTGATAAGGGCACGGAAATAACTTCAACGCACTCGTGCCCGTATCAGAATAAAGTTGTTTCTCTGTCAACAACATACAGAAGTTGTAAGCCACGCTAACCGTTCGCAACTTCAAAACAGCAAAAAGAAACATTAAAAACTTACATAATAGCTGTATGCATATTATACTTCTGTATCCATATACATTTAATTTACGATATTTCTATTACAAGGCAGACCTACTAGGCTTGGAGGAAGAGTATTAAACTTTACAAGCGTGTAACCTCGTTATTGATAATTATTTGATGCAGATCATTAATAAAAATGTACAACTCATACATGAAAGAATGTGTTAAACCAAAATGTAAAATAATATAACACTTCAAATTTGAGATATGCTATTACAATCGATTTACAATATTAGTACTTTTGAAAGAAAGCTTTAAAAAATTTTCATGTTTGCCTGTTTATAAAATATAATTTAATGCTTTTATTAACAAAGTATTGTATTGTTTAATGGATGCCTGAAGGGGATTATCTGAGTTCGTAAGGGATGGAGGTTTTATTAAAATTTAAATAAAAAATATAATTTATTTATTTTATCACACAGCTTTTATTTAGAGCATTAAATTATCTGTCTACGCTATTACACCAGTGAGCGCAATATTTAATATATATTTCAATCTAATTAACGTCCTTATTTATAGATCTGTTTGGCTATTTTCAATTAACTCATACTCATCATTAACACATGTTCAGTCCATCTGTTGCCGTCACTTGGACTAGATGCGTTAGTGAAAGACATTACAACAGTCCAGTATGCAGTCGCACTCTTCACTGCTCTAATGTTCGCAGCCACCTATTTTCCTTCCGCCCGTCACTTCTCTTCTCGCTAGTCGTCTATCGCTGAAACTCATCCATTCAACAACTGCCGGCTCGGAGACCCGGCGCACTATTTATACTCTGCTGGCCTTGATCTAGAAGGTTCACCGCACCCCGAGTCTAGCCGAGAGAAACGAGATCAATAATCCAGAGCATTCTCCAGGTGTCCCAAAGACACCCGATATCCAAGGCCGGGAGCGGCACGCGCCCTGCTACGCATAACAGGCACGGTTTATAAACATTCTTTCGAGAAAAACCGCCGCGTCTCTTGTTACAACTGATATCACGTGCGTCAATAAATCATCCAACTAGTCTGTCCACTTCCACTCACTCGCTTGGGACAAAGCGGCGAGTGCGTAACAATATTTTCAACGAAATGAAACTTCTGTTTACGTATCATCGACACAGTATAATTAGAGACGATCGAAAATCGCGAAAAAATTTTGAGCCATAGTACGTTCTATAGCACTCTAACAAGTTTATTCATTCATGATTGGATGAACAAAGTTTTGAATCGGCTAAGTTGTTTGAAGATCAATCACGAACGTTCAGCCCTATAGTATCACAATCCTCATTGGCCCAGTGTAGTTGGGCATTCATGCGTGACAGCCAATAAGGGAAGAAAACTGCCGTACATGTATACAGTACGTTGAATCTTAGCAAACAATCAACTTTTCCTGTGATAAACCATCATCTATAAGCATAATATCTATTTCGTAATCAATAGGAATTAAAAATAGCGTCAGCAGTGCTGAGTTGGCCGTTGTTAGTAATAAGCAGTTAGCATGTGAAATATCATTAAGCTGAGTTTATGGTACGCTGTTAATAAATGTTTCATTTTTGGAAAATTTACATTTTCAGGTAGCACTGGTGGTGTCATATTTCAGTGCTTATTATTAAATATATATGTATCATTTTACTGTTTGATCAGCTCAAAATAAGGCGCAATAGGTTCTAGTGTCCTCCTGTTTATTTTTCAAGTAAGGAAAAATAGTAATATCTTTGCTATAGGCTATTCACGGTAAAGTGAGCACTTTTAAAGCCCTCTCATTTGGAATAATAGTCAATAAATGTGTTTTATTTTAGCAATAAACGTTAACTTTCGAGTGCGGCGGAATATATCTACGCACTATTCATTGCTTACATGGCAATATTTATTTAGAAAGATGGTTAAAGGATAATAAATGGCTTAACAAAACAGTAACTAGGGCCTCAAAAGTGGTCACTTTACCGTGAACAGCCTATAGCAGAAGGATACGTAATCAATAATTGAAAGTTCCACTTTAGCAAAGATTGTGAAAAAAGTGAACTACCAGTGAATAGACTATATATAAGAAATACATATACCGGAGACGCAGTAAAAATCATTTTGGGGCGACGATTAGAATAATAGATTATTCAGATATGTATCAATAAATGAAAAAAAGTTCCCGACACAAAAATTTTATATTATGTAAATTGTTATTTTATACACTGACCTGGATAAACCTTTACAGTATACAAGAGCAGGAACTCTCGTTGACAGAAACATAATCTAACGATATTGTTAAGAGACACAATTAACACATGGTAACTTGTGAAAAGGTCCCTGGTAATGTTAATATTTTCAAGAGACGGTACGATTAAAAATTTGAAGGCAGTATACTAAGCAGATATTTTCAAATTACTCTAATAATAACGCTGATAGCAAATTCGTGGTAAACTATAACTAGTAACTGTAGATTTTACTAACAGCGTTATTAGACACAAAAAATTTCGTGTTATTTTTTTAATGTCAGGCTAGACTTCAAACACTGATGGATTTGTATTTGGACTAGGATTTGTTAGACAAGCCCTGGGCAAATTTGAACCAATAAGAAACGAGTAACGATAGAATAGCACGTTCGTGTCAAAGAAAATCAGAAGTGTATTCTGGTCTTCACTGCTGTAGGAACCGATAAACTAATGACGCTGGCTCAAATGTATATATATAGCCTGTTATATTCTCTGTATAATCAAATGTTTTTAACTAAACCTTTGAAAAACCACCCTATCTATAACGTGTTTGTGTGTCTTGAATACGCCATGTGTCGCAGGAGTATTACCCTTCAGTTTAAATAATGGTATTTTATTTTTGGTTAAATTGATCTTTACTTATATTTTAGCTGTAAGTCGTATTAATTCGTTTCTAATTAATACGTATAAAAATAGGGAGATAATAGGTGAATTGGTGGTACCTAGTAATAAATAGTTGTCACGCAAAATTTGCATATCTAACGACAACAGCAAAACCTTGGATCGGTTTTATTGTACTGTTTCACTTATTTCGTCTGCCCGTATTTACATATTCTGAGATTTATGCGACGTACAGCAAACTCCTGCGTTGAAATTTGTCCAAAATAAACATTTAGCTACATAACTTAATGCCGTGAATAATTCCATGAAAACTAAATTTTTTTTTCAATTGTTAGATCACTACTAAGAGTTACATTTTCCTTTAAATATCCTCCCCCTTTTTTTTCCCACACTTTCTTCCCCCGACATCGTCGTCTGCCATTGTGCCAAACGAAATTGTGGACTAAGAAACTGTCTTGCTTTTAATTATTGCGTTTAATATTTATTATGATTTCAAAAGTATTTCATGGCAATTGCAACAAGTGCAGATCAGTGAATGTGAGCGGTCGTGATTTCTCTATCGTAGCCTGGGTGTTGTTAAGGAGTACACAATTTTACGTTGGTATTGGTTTGGGAGGCTTTCCCTATAATCCTTTTCACAGAAACGTTTGTTCCGTTATCCACCACCTGTGGACCTGCCGTCTCCCGGACTGTGTACCTAGCAACATTATGTAATAAACCAAACGCTGTTATGTAAAAGCGTCACTGACCTACCCGCCACTCGTGCTTTTATTTCTTTATTTCTTTTTGGGAAACGTCTGCACGGTTTAGTTTTCAATAATGCAATTACAGTATTTTAAATTATAGTTTACAGTACCAGTGCAATGAGGTATTTGTCAAGATACTTGTCACATACTTCAATAACAGCACGCGAGTGTAACTTCGGACCTATAGGCAAACGTCAGGAGATTTTGATTAAATACGTCTGGTGGAACAAGTTTTGCCAGGTCAAAACTGGATCTTAAAGCAGGCTTTCATGTCAGCGTCCTGTCTGTGGAGTAATGGGGTTCGTTCAATTTAGAGCATTTGCTCCGCTATCACCATACAGTGTAAGGATAAATTTCTCTCTGCTGACGAACCGTTCTTGTCGGGAAATCCCTACGGCTTGTTTCTGAGCATAAGGCGATATTTTAATTATAATGGTTGTTTTCGATGTTTCTCAATTAAAAGACCAAACACACAGTACAAGTTTATCCATTTCTGAGACCACGATTACAACTTTATCCAAAATATTCCTCGGCAACAAATGTTCCTAAACAGTTTTTTTTGTACTGATGCCATTGAAAGGAGGGATCGTTTTCTTGTCTCAGTAGCTTGAAATTCATCTTTAGCTGTAATGAATTTAGCATTCTATTAAAAAATATTGTCATGTGAAGTATTTTTGCATTTCTTTGGTTTTTTCTTATCATTTTATTGAACTCTCCTAGAGATATTCATCGAAATTAGTAACTGTATTGCTTCCATAATTTTAAGGCACACACAAAAAGTGATTTTGTACTGTCTATCCATATTAGCTATCCTTTATTCAGAAGACATGGTGAAGAATAAATCCTCCATATATCATAATTGATGCAACATTCAATTCAAAATGTTCAGTACCTTCCTCAAAAACTTTTGTAAGATAAGAATTCGAATGCTTGGTAAGAGAAACTTCGTCAAATATTAATGGTGGGTGATAAACCAGTTAGAACTCAAGGTTTGCTTTCATACTATCACACATGCTCAATATCCGCTTATAAAGCTGCTCTGGATTTAAAAAATCTTCTTTCTATGTATGTTTCATTGATAACTACTTTGCTTGCATTCTGGCACTCCTCCTCACTTATTTTATAGCTGTGTAAACGGTTTTTTTTATTGCTGAAAATCCGAAGTGGTAAGGTTGACCACATACGTAAAGTTTTGATTTATATCGAGTAAATTGCTCTGGCTTTAGTTGGCTTTAGTACTATTAAAAAAAAAAAAAAATTAGTTGGATAACAACAAGAAATGTTTACACCGATACGACCGTTGATTGTATAAATAACGGTCATCTTTTTTTTAAGTTTTGCGAGTGTGTAATTTTGAGGGGCAAAGGGGAGAAAGCAGGCGAAGAGGGGTAGGACGATTTATAAAAAATGTACCTCTAGCATTCGTTTAACTGCAGAAATTCATCTTTCCTGGAACTACCCTCAAAGTGTGCTTTGTTATTTCGCCGCTCACAGGACCAGACTGTAGGCTCCCTCCCCCTTTTTTTTTTTTCCTCTTGACCACTTGACGCGCGCTGCTATGAAGTGATCAGGCCTTAGCTGAACGGCCTGCCTGATCATACCTTCAAACATTGAACCAGAGCACGAACGTGATTGCAATAACACCTTGCGAAAGACAGTTGCAGAAACCCCCTCCACCGGCCAGTAAACGTGGACGAAGATATTAAGCAACGCGTCCGATATAGGCCAACGTAACACTGGAAGCGGCGCCATTTGTCATCGGGGCAGCGGGCCAAGAAGACATGGAGATGGGTATGTCCGGCCATCGTTGGCTTCCTCCAGCCTCCGGCGACATGAACAAGGTGGGGACTTTCCATTTAGATTTCAATCGCAGTGGCGTGCAGTAATGAAGTTTAGTATAATTAATTAGCATCTTGGTATTCCATCTAAGCTCCTCCGATCAGTATTCACGTAAATAGTTATTGTATAATCGTTATGTTCAGTAAACCCAATCTTATACTGATGTGCTCTACCTAATCATGACTAATTATTTACCTACGCTCATAGCCCCTATTAGGCATGAATTGACGCTAATACGTAACAGCTGGCAGACTGCGCCCAGCGCGGGTTGTCGCTACTTCAACGCAACTTGCGTGTCGATTTATAGATATTTTCCAGCTACTGCAACCCAAGTGGATGGTATCATTTTACTTGTCTCAAAATCCTCAACAACGTGACTAACAGCTTTGAACATTAATCAGCGACATCCTGTTTCTACACACACACACATAAAATAGGTAGTGTGCATTGCAGAAGGGCTCTTTTCAACCATCACAAACGTCTGGAACCGCCCATTTTTGCAGTGTCAAATGCTATGCCGTTACCTGCAGCATAATTATAAGTTATTCACGGTAAAGTGAGCACTTTTTAAGGCCTTCCCAACAGGCATTAACCACTAATAAATATATCTTATTGCAGACTCAGGCATTACATTTTTAGGATTGTGAAATATATACACTGTGTTTATTGATCAAATTGCAATGTTTATATTAAAAAGCAGCAGGGAGATCGAAATTGGACGAAAGGAAAATTTTTAGATGGGCCTTAAAACGTGCTCACTTTACCGTGAACAGCCTATAACCCTTTAACGCACACGTTAACTTTTCATTTGGGTGTTGCAAAAGAAAAAAATCTTGGTGTGAGAAGTATTTACAAATTCCTTACAATGACCGGCATGTTGGAATGTATGGAGAGTGATTCAGTAACGCCATTGCAGAAGAAACACCTAATAAAAGAAATAGTTGGTGTGTTAGAAGCAACCAACAACATTACCTATGGGAAAGGCAATGTTTGCATTGGTGCTACCTTATGCACCCTACCTGTACAGCACCCACCACGAACTGACCTATTCCGCAACATGTCAGGCGTGAACGAGTATACTCGGGATAGTATGTTGAGGGGTTAAATAACGTTCTGTAAGGCTAAGTTGTGCCAAATAGGTTTCCGTGCTGTTTTTTCTCCCTATTTTGTTCTCAACCAATATGCCAAACCACCAAAAGGCCGCTGTCCCGTTCTCTAGAATAGTATTTTAAAACCCACCGTAACGTAACAGCATTTTGCTGTTTTAAAGTAATTGCAGTAATGCAGGTAACGGCACACGCGCTAGGTTTGCCTAGGAGTGTCCACTAGTGAGTTAGTTGTTTACCAACCAGGGGTATTAGTAGCCTTCCAGTTATGTAACGCTATCCATTCCCCACTAAGGAACAGTGAAAGTGACCGCTCCTTTGTCACCTTCGTGTTGAGCCTGTCACGTGGCGTCCGTAGCGAGTAGAGAATTTTGGAATACTTCCGGTCAAAGGGAGGAACTGGAAGCATGTGCAAGGGTTACCACTTTTTTTAACTGCTGAGAATGTTAGTTTTTGTCGCTTTTGGCCCGACACAGAATTCTAAATTTACTAAACATCTGTGAAAGTGTAGGTAAAGATAATGTTCACAGGACCGATTGTGGACTTTTTACAAAAATGCTCAGAAACTACAGGACATGAAAATTTACTACTTTTCTTAAGCAGTGTACAATTCTCCTTATTAACAACCTCCCACGATTTCCTGGTACGAAAACCAAGGTGTTTGTGTATTAAAATCACCTGAATAAACTCTGAACTATCAGCTCGGAAAAGAAGGAAGATGTTAAAATATTTTCTCTTATCTTTGCACGACACCACACTGTGTGCTAAACATATTTTAGACGTCTTCATTATTTAAATATGTATGGCGTAAATGTAAATATTTTCCCATTTTGATCACAGAGGCCATAATACTAAATAGCTGACCAGCATTAACAACTTCAACTCACCAAAATGTGCAAAAGTTTCAAGTTAAAACATTAGAGAAGAAGCGTATTTTACTTTTGAATTAAAATAAGAAGGTACGAAACAGAAATAGAAATACCGACATGGATTATTTAAAAAATATTTTCTGTCCAAAAAAACTCTTCCTGCTGTTTCTTTGCTAATAAAGTTTTTAAATAATTTACCTTGCTTATAGCTTCTTTAATTGAGTTATAAAGACATTATATTCATTTAATTATAATCCTTTACACATTTTAAAATTAAGAGGCTTAAATCATTTTGATCAGCTTTCTCGGCTACTATTAATGAACGTAGACTTGAAATAGTCATCACTAAAATTAAACTATATGTATTTACCTAAGGCGTACTCCGTTTCTTAAACATGTTTTAACTTTGTTATTATCTAGATATTATGCGTAGCATATTCAGTCAAATGACACAAGCAGAAAACTACTGAAATTTGTGTAGATAACATCACCTCAAGCAACCTTCTTAGCTGACGAATCAATTATTACTTGGTATTACATGTTACTGCCAAACATGATGTTAAATGGTGTCAAATCACAAGCAAACGAGAGCCAGAGATCTCGAATATTATGCTTTGTTGCCTAGTATACCACGCTTAATAGGACAATTATTGGGTTTTCCAAAATTAAGTTTTAAGGAAATCAAAATGGTAAAGATTAATAAACAAATTCTAATAAAATTACGTTTACTTAATTTTGTGGATCGGATACAAGACCAGGATAAAAATGTCGCATTTATTACAACTTTCGTTAAGAATTCTCCTCATGCGATACGTCCTATCTAAGTTGCGACAGCAAGAATTAAAATAATCATAGGATATTATTAATTACAATTGACGTAATTATTGAACTCATTTTATCTGTATTTACACCCAAGCATATTCACAAATTGTTACATATAGGCTTATTTAGGTACGTTTCAAATTAATCCGTAAGGGTCATTATATAAGTATTTGTGAGTTCCCAATAAACGAGCAGTTCAATAAATAGATAAATATCCGAGTTCGGATCACAAAGCTACAGAAACACTTAACGGGCCAAGACTTGAACTAGGTAATGTACCCGGCAGGTTAACTATGGAAACTAATCATCATGAACAGCGAGTCATTAAGATACCAGTTATCAGTCACCTCACCTATTGTCAGTTTAGCCACAGAACTTACAGTGTACACGCTTCAATTGTTACCTTCGCCGTCCCCGTAGTTCGCTTAAAAAGATAGACTAAAGATGAGATACACCGCTTTTACGTCTTCCGATAATATACCAAAACATTGACCTACCCCACACCAATACGGTCGTTTGTCACACGGGTAACATTAACGAGCGTTTTTTTTTTATATCTCAATTTTCAAAAGGCGAGTTAATTTTATATGAATAAGATATTTAAAACACTTTTTTAATTAATCGAACCACTACAAACTAGAGGGAGTATAATACATGCTTCTCGAAACGCTTATTAACGTACGCCTCAAACTGTACTGCACACTGCCAAGGTCAATGACTAATGATCTTATCTGTTGGTCAATGATTCGCAAACCATATAACTGGGATAGGTCATAAATTGGTTCATATAACTGTATCCGAACATATAGCCTTACGGATCATTGGCTGTGAAAACGAAACAAGTGTTGTGTCGACTTAAGTACAGAACGTATCATAAGAATGTTTCGTTTACAGTACCTGAAACCGTAAATTAGAGGAGTCTAGTGTTGGGACAAGAAGACTACAAGAAGTTTTTTTTCTTCTTTTAATTCACGGTTGGCCCCGGGCCTAGACGACTGGCGCACTGGGCCAAGGGTAGCATTCATTTTCGACACATTTTTCAATACTTTAAATTCATAAGTCAGTATACACGAGTCACCAATGCAACATTAAAGAAGTCAAGAACACACAAACATTTCAAAAAATACGTGTGACAACGAAAATAGAACATTTATACCCTATAATTCGACGATTTGCGCGCAATTTGGCGGACAAAATAACTGCCGCTTTCGTCGTTATAGTTTTCACATTTGATAATAGATTCTATAGTCAATAACGAGCGTGCATATAATAAATAAATTCCATTAAAAGGTTTTTATTTCGTAGCTTAATTTTTATTTCAAGTACCGAAAAGTTTTTTTTTTTATGTTGCGCCCACCGCCGCCTTCTACATGACGCTCATTTATAACACGGGCCTGGCCTTGGTCCGCGATGAATACTCCAAACACGGTTACTGCCAGCTTTTCTGAAGCCCTGTGGACGTCTCGTTTAAACAAAGCTTAGAAAACTACACCAGAGCGTCAACGCACCGCGTTCGTATGCACGCAGTTCTTACGCAAAATATTATTGCACTATTTCCCACTAGGCATTACCAATACACACCTATTTTCTCTCTCTTTATTCGTATTAGCTATAAATAAAATATAATTTATAGATAAAATAATAGTAAAAGTAAAGTTTAACACAAAAGTACTTCATTTTTAACACATGTATAAAACGCTTGTGATACAAGACATATTTACACTCTAAGAAATTATTAGTAAATTTACCATATCAGTGTATACGTACAGTGACAAAGAGTGAATGGTAAAATATTTTCCTATATTTCTATGGCAACGTTCCTACAGTTGCTCAGGAAAGAGTCAAATGCATAGGGAAGTTCGCAACATCGTATAGTAGTGCTGCTAAACATTCCCGTATTTTCAGCCTGTCACGTACTACTATTGCCATACACTGTGTAGGTTAGAAACTTCTATTATAGTTTAGGAAGTTTACCAGACATTTTTTGCAGTGTACGAAACAGCAAATCACGTCATACATGGGGTATTTTTTTTCAAAGGTTTGATTCATAAAGTGCAAAGAAACCGCCGGTGGACTATACTTTCCTCTATAACATTTGTAGGCACATTCTCTATAATGTCAATACAAACGGTAAGTAACTATAACTCCAGATAAACTCAAGAGGATGTATACTTGCGCACGATGGCGATCATGCGTGATTTTCGCTGGACGATATGTTAGGCTGTAAGCAGAGAGAGCAATGCGCTGGTCAGGAAATATGGACGTGATCAGACAGCTGTAAATTATGGTAATCATCTTCGTGTTAAGATCGTGACATCCATGGGTCGCAAGTCTTTGAGATACAAGATAACACAGTTTCCCCTAACACAAAATAATTCGATCTTGAAATGTATGTTAATTAGTAAAAAAAAAAAACACACATGCCTGAGAGCTCTGTAAGAACAATTTCAACAAGACCGTGAATAATAACCTGGTGGTAATTATGTAGCTATAATACATATTTTGCAGGAATTTTTAGCAAACTCTGTAAGTTTTCTCTTTGCGTACATTTAAAGTGCAAAGTTTTGATTTCGTAATTTTAATTAGACAATTGTCCCAAAAATAATCTTAGACAGTTAAGTAAGTGAAATATTGGAGTTCGGTATGTTGGTATTTTAACTTGCAGAACAATTAGATACGTTACTGTACAGAAGTTGGCAATACACGCTGACATCGAAAGGCGTCCTCGCAGAAATGCGCTAAATGTCAGATATTCGTTCTAATCTCTTTATAAATGGGTTATTACATATTTCAAACATTACTACTAATATGTGAATGAGTGTAGCATAGGGAGAATTAGGAATAAATGATATTATCGTATATGGATAGTTACCAATTGGCACATTGTCATAAACGTAGGTTCGATAGTTCTCATTTTAAAAACTTTTTTAGTAAAACAACTGTTCCCAAGCTCTTATTTACGCGCATTACTAAGTGTGCTATACTTTTTTTTAATTATTAAATTCTTTTTTTTTACTTTTACATGTGCTTTTAATGATGCTACCAAAGCTTCGCATGCTTCTGGTACTATAACTGCTATTGACTGTGTGGATATTCTGATTGTGTACATCAGGCTGGTGAACGAATCGCCTCTTGCCAATTACCTGAGAGTAATGCCAAGCAAATTTGTGAGGGGCTTGGCGTTATTAATTTAAATAGGTGCCACCAGATTTTGGACCAATTAATTGTAGCAATACCACAAAATTACTTTGTGACGCACTGAGAAATCTGCACCTTTTGAGAGTTCTATGAAAACAGGCGTTGTGCTTTCATGAAAGGTTGCGTCGTGACGATCGTGTCATGTCATTTTGGTGGTTAAAAAGTAATTCGAGGGGGAGGTAGACATACCAAATTCCTCCCAATCTTTTGAATGCTAGGAAAAAAAGTGACTAGCAGCTATCGGATGTAGGGATAATGATCGTCGCTGTAGAACAACAAATACCTTCGTCGAACTGCAAATAACCACAACACAATAGCCTCGTAGGTTGTACACGTTTAATTGAGCACTTTTGAAATCAAACTTTGTAAAATGTGACTGGCTGTACCTGCGTGTATTTCAAAGTGCACACTGATTGGCACTGGGCGTCCAAAAAAATTATCTGTCTTAACGTTGAATTAAAAGTGATAGGTAAACATTTATGAATACTAAAATTATTTATTTTTCTTACTGTTTTTTAATGCGTATAAATGTTAGAATTAGCACATTTGCAAAATATTTACTTTCCTAATAATTTCACAGTTTCTATCTTGACTGACCCATGCATCAGGCCCGTAGCAATGTTACTTTTACATATGGTGGTACGTTTTTTTTTTTTGTGGTGAATTTTTCTTTTCCTGACTGTAGGATTCCAAAATAAGAGTACGTTCAGAGGATAAACAATTAATAATTACGTTCATATTAACGAGTATATCTATTCAAAACACACAACTTACACGAAGCATGAAATCTATTAACAAGAAATTTTATTTCCCTATGATTACAAACTGTACAGTAACATACAACTCGATGCTAATGGGCTTTACACTGACAGTTAATCTCACTCAAATCAACAGTACGATGATGACAATTGCAATTCGATGTTTATCGCGGACATGGTACACTGGACAATAATCAGTTGGCAACGTTTCGTTGTGTAAAGCTGTGACCGGAGTATGTGCGGACCATTTACTTTTAAATTTAATTGTGCTGCCTCTCAAGCCAAGTAATTTTAAAAATAATTGTTTCAAACCAAAAACATTCAATGCAACTTTTATCAGTAAATACCGCATAGTTAAGAGATTGTCAGAAAATTTTATTAAATATTTTTTTTTGTAAAATGTAAATTTTAATTGGCAAGATTTCCGAAGTACCAATATTCCTCAATAAATGTCAAGTACAATAATTTTTGTTTGATTTTGTTGTTTTTGTTTTAACGTTGAGTCACCTGTTAAACTGTGCGGCTGAAGACTTAGTAGGCAAAGCCCTTACATGATTAAAAGCGAAGATGGACACAAAATATTATGAAAGGAGGTGCTCGATACGCAGAGAATTTGTCGAAAGGCGTAAAATTTAAAGCTAGTGCAGGATTCGGTAACTTTATTAGAATGGTCCAAAATATCGTGGCAACTATCTAAATGAATAACACCAACCCCATGAGAAATTTTCTTGGCATTGCTCTCAGGTAATTTGCAAGAGGCGAATCGTTCACCAGCCTGATGCACACATTCAGAATATCCACACAATCAATACCAGTGATAGTACCAGAATCATGCGAAGCTCTGATAGCATCTTTAAAAAGAGATATAGGGCAAAAAAAGTTTCTAACAAATCGTAGAGTACTTTAGTAATATGCTTGGGATCTGCTGTTTTACTAAAATAGTAAAAAATTGTGAACGTTCGTACCTTCGACCATAAAATCATTAATTGGACATCTTAAACTAAGCCACTGTATGACTACATGTAGTTCTGTGCCTGCATTTATTCCATAGTACTTCCCAAGTATCAAATTACATATTGCAGTTTTTTGTAATTTCTATACTGTACAGTCCACATACACGGTGTTGAATGTAAATTGTCGATGGAGATGAGTATATTTTGAACAGACCGTGCCGTCTTAATTATACTATAAATACGAAAGTTAGTATGATTGTTTGTTACTCAATCACGTCGTAACAGCTCGACGGATTTGGATGGAATTTGATAGGGGGGTAGATTATAATCTGGATTGGCACATAGGGTACTTTTCATTCCGGATAAACGAACAGTTTCTTAGGGAATATATAAAATATGCCACCAACCATTAAGGTAGAGCATTATAATTACGTTTGGTTTTTTTTTCACGCGGGCGAAGCCGAGGGTAACAGTAGTGGCTGTATATGTTGAATAAACTGCAACCACCTTGTTTACTGCTCCACTGCGACTGAAGAGTACAGACGCGGCAGTGAGTCGCGTGGAAATGAATCACGTCCACACTAGCAGATGTTCTCGACAGCTGTGCAGTGTTTTACATCCCGGACGGGAAACAAATTGTTTCGCACAGTTGTATTCCTGAACACACACTGCGTGCTGCAAACCCATCGAAGAAAGGTTTACAACAGGCCTCCGACTATTGCCGCATTGTTTGCGACAGAAGTATGAAGCGTGTGCGTAGCCCCAAGCAATAGCGTTGTCCGCATAATGAAAACCTGGCTTCGAAATAAAAAAAAAATACTAAGTGAAGGGCGTACAGAATTCGGTAATATCTTTACTAATATTGTAAGGTGTCATTCCCTCGTCCTGGTATCACCGCATTAAGAAAATGTTGTATATAAGTCAATCAAGGTGTTCGTAATACCAAAATTATTCAGATTTACATTTCGTTTTTAATTTCTCGTTGCACAGATACCGAGACTTTCGGGAGACCCCAACACCTGTACTTATTCAATTTTCGTTTCTTCAAAATGTTTGAATTATCTTTCATCTGCGATATTTTACTTACATAAATAGTTGACCGGTGAATTTTAAAAGGAGTGACTCTCATTGTAAGTAATTCCAAAGAAAATTTATGCTAGTGATTCATCGCTAGGTAAGTCTAATATCAGGAAAATTCCTTCCTCCGATTATTTACACCCCAGCAGACTATGCATTATTATTTTAATAGTTCCCTTTACGCTCGCTGAATATCTGTAATTAAATATATATTTCACAGCATTGTTTACACCTTTCGTTCCGGATCTCCGAGTATTTTTGTAACCCCCCCCCCCCCCCCTTTTTTTATCAGCGTTACATGGAAATTCACGTAATTGTACCGGGCCCGCGGTGGCTGACCGGTTAGCCTGCTCGCCTCCCACCAAAGCGGACCGGGTTCAATCCCCAGCCGGGTCACTCCTGGATTTTTGTATGTGGGAATCGTGCCGGACGATGGCGCTGGTCGGCGGGTTTACTCGGGGATCTCCGGTTTCCCCAGCCCTTCCATTCCGGCGCTGCTCCGTAACCACCTCAATCATCCTCGCTCTTAACAGCCGCCCAAATCTCATCATTCGCTCACGTAACTACACTGCAACGTATTTTATTTATGCTCGTAAGGAAAGCAAAAGAAAAAAAACCTTACAATATTTATTGTCCAAAAGCAAAAGGACACTCCAAAATAGAATCTGCGAAGTACCTGTGACTGAAAATCAGTTAATAAGCTCCAAATACCGAGTCAGTTTGGTATTGGGGACCAATAAATTGGTAATGATATATTCACTGTGATTAGCAGAAATAGCCATTATACGAACCAATTATTGCAGCCGCAGGAATAAGTATAAAGTCACCACTGATTTAACTATTTAACTTTAGCAATCTTCCTGAGCTTCACTTGTTTGCAGTTATTTAGAAAGTGATGCAATTTTTAGAGTAGTCTATTAGAGATTGGTAATTGGCGACTAATAACTTGAACGTACAGTTGAAGACAGAAACGGTTTAGGCAAGGGTACGATCTCCCGCGGGCATTGTCGGTATAAGCTGTTCACTGTAAAGTGAGCACTTCTAAAATTTTCCTTTCATCCAATTTCAACATTCCTGCTGCTTTTTATTATAAACATTGCAATGTGACCAATAAACACCGTGTATACATTTCGCTACCTTCAAAATGTTATACCTGAAGCTGCAATAAAATATATTTATTAGTGGTCAATGCCTGTTGGGAGGGCCTTAAAAAGTGCTTACTTTATCGTGAACAGCCTATAAGAGCGTTTTGGCATCCGTGCCGGAGCAGCGACTTGGTGGTTGCAGCAACCAATGGTCGTCACTTACGTCATACGGCCTCTTCAGAGTCTGTCATACCAACGCTGCACTCAAGGCCGAAATACCTCTTGAGTTTTACCATAATAGAACACCCACAGACTCCTGGCCTTCAGTGCAGTGTGGACAGACCCTGGAGATGTGTGCTGAATTTCATCGCGGAATGCCAGTTGTCGCAACCATCTTGACGAGATTCCAGCCTGGAACCGAGCTAATATACGCACGGGACGAAATTCTTGCGAATTAAAATGTTTCGTTTGTAGCTACTTGCATACCGATCATAATAAACTTAGGCCAAAACGTTTCACTTGCTCATGGGTTCTTCAGGCAAGGTACTTGTCTCTCTAGTTAGGTTCGTGTACCTTCTCGGGTATATTTTCATCTGGCGTAAATATATAGAAGTTAAGTAAATTATATTATCACTTGACTCCTGGACAAATGCCAAAATGCTAAGTGAAATAACGAAATCGCCAATAAAAACAATTTTTATAGATCTCGTTTAACGCACCCACCGATAGCGTTATAGTCAGTGTCGCAAAAAAAAAAAAAAAAAAAAAAAAACCCATACTGTTGAAAAACATAAAACATTGACAACATTTTCGATAACATTATTTTACCATAACGTAAAAAAGGATGTAGTCTGAATATTTACTTTCTGTTTAATGGGAGTTGTGGAAAGTAAAATATGTACATTGAAAAAAATATTTTGTGGCGGCCACAAAAATATTTTTTTCAGTGTAGATGGTCGATGAAGTTCATTTTCTTGCAAAGATTTACACGCAATGAATATAGGTTAAAAAAAGATCGCGCTTTCAGCCGAAAGGCAAATTGAGGGGAGGAGAAAGAATGGTTTGCGAGTTAAACTAACTTGAACTAACTTGGAATCTTGTATTCTGAATTTCGAACCTACGGGTGTCAGTGGTCATGAAGATAAGCCAGAAAGTTTAGGTAAATAACTAAACGCTTTTCTTTGATGTACGATTATCTATTTTAGGAATACTATAAAACAAAAAATATTATTTCTGCACTCATAGCTGTCTTGTTAACAGAGTGAATTTTTTAAAATAATCGTCAGTCAAGAATATTAAACATAAATGGTTTGATTAGTCTTATAGCACTTAAATTTTGTGGTTTAAAGGACTAAGGTGGCTTCCATTCTAACCTGACCCATCTCTCTTGTTGACATCTCTTTCATGGTCTCGGCGTAACGTTTCAAACAGCAATGGTGAACTCAAGGGTGAAAATTACAGCACACCTCGTCCAGTTATGTAAATACCACCCTGACAAGCATGATCGGTTAAAATGTGTGTTACGTGAAGTTAGTGAAATATTAGATAAAATATTTAAAATTCCAGTAGACTATTCCATCTGGTTAATAAATGGTTTTCCCTTCGTGTGCTAAAAAAGGGTGAAATGTAATTTCTTTTCTCATTTTATAAAGAAAACTGTTCACGTACTCTAAAATTCAAACGAGCATAATACGTTTGTTATAGTTAGGTATATATCTCCCTCTAGCAGTCTGATTAGTAGGAGTGTTACCCCTTTCTCTGGATTTCACCCATCCACCTTGCAACTTGATATAGCTAGTTAAATACATAATATGTGGCATTTACACATTTATTTGTTTGAGTATGGGCACAATCGGAAAAATTTTCTTAAAAATGATAGAGGGAATAACCCCGATCTTTTCTACACGCTCTCGAAATTTCTCTATTATATCACAGTTCCAAAAGAGCTGTGCAGGCATGGTTCTCAATACATGATTGATGAAGACAAATATAGTTTATGTTCATTTTTAATTAGGAAATCCGCCTCGAATAATTACGAACAACCAGGGAATACAGGAATCTGGATGGACAGACTGTGAATCAAACCCTTGTCCTCCCGGATGCAAAATTCCAGTGTACCACCTTGCTTGGCTAGATTATTGCAGTTCTTTTAGGTTACTCTTTCCGTTAAAATTAAACATACAAATTAACTCAGCCTGGTTTTTTTTCTTTTTGAAAAGCACCAATACGTTTGTACTCAAATATGTATGAAATAAAAATTTACCTACATTGGAAGCTGCCGATATAAACACTACGTATTCAATAATACGTAAAAAAAAATTAGTTTTTATATAATAATGTCCCCAGCATTACTACCTAGTGCTGACGATTTGTCAGTTTGGAATTCTAATATACGCAGTCACGTACACTTATTTCTCTCGGAGATTTGCTCAAAAATATTAATTTAATTGTCAAACATCTTTAGTTTATCTGCAAGCAATTATTCAGGGCTGACATCACAGATTCTGGGAGTGGGAGCTTTAGGCAATACTGTCTGAAATTATTAACTACATTTTCACTACAGTATTACATATTTTTGTCGTAGTCTAAAATAATAGCGGGAATAAGTATGCATTTTGCGGAAAATTACTTCTCAAAAACTAATGCAAAAAATTATGTGAATTTTTAATTTGTAAATTTGTATTTTTTTTGTACAAATGTGAACATTGGACAAAATAATTCTTTAAAATATAGCTCAGGATGTTAAAAATAAATTTGTAACAAGAAAAATAAATTTGTATATTTTGGGGAAATGTGTGTTTAGTCTGTATTTCAATTTTAACTCTGAATGTAAATTAAAAAATAAAAATAGCTTTAAATTAAACCCATCCCGCTGGTAAATATACTGTCAAGTTTAAAATAAATTTTAGCATAATTATCTTGTAATTTCCAGAATAGTTTTTGCCAAAACCAAAATTTGCTTGAAAATAACTTTCTGGAATTTATACGAATTAATATTTAATGTTGTAATCCTGATATTTACACTTAAAAACGTGATAAACATTACTTTTTAAATTATTTGGTATTTTTATCAAGTTATCATAAATGTCATGAAGCGGAATCACACAACATATCCCAAGAACATAGAAAATATATCTTGGCTTTTGAACGGCCTTAAAGAGCTGATGTGTTAGGCATCGATGTCACTGCAAATACTAGGGAAATATTTTTCAGTGTTACAAAATGTATTCTTTCATATAGAACTTACATCGTACTGGGACCGCAGTGGCTGAGCGGTTAGCCTGCTCGTCTACCACCGGATTTTCGCATGTGGGAAATGTGCCGTACGATGCCGTTCTCGTAGATCTCCCGTTTCCCCCGGGCCTTTCATTCCGGTGCCGCTCCATACTCATCTAAATCGCCGGCTGTCAAGACCTCTCTGTTAAGAGCCTCGTACTATTGTGACTATTCCGTTAGCATGTGCACCGTATTTTAACGAGCTCTCCATGTTGTACAGTCGTCCGGTGCAGGCCTGCATCCAACGCATAGGTTGTTCACGGTAAAATGAGCACTTTCGAAAGCCCTGCTAAAGTTCTATTTGTAGGGCCTACATTTCTTGTGTATTGTTACCCCGCATGTAAAAGAAGCATTTTATTCATGCGTCGATCAAGTGAAACAATGGCAATACTATAGAAGTTAATATTTTACAAATTTTGCTATTTCTTACTCTTATATGCGTTAAAAACATGTAGTAAATAAAATCGTTTCGGAATTAACAAATTTTTACGTAAAACTTTCGTTTCAATGTTAAGGCATGGAACTACTTTCCCTCCAACCTCGCCAACTTTACTGGGCGCATTCCACTCAGCGGGCCCGTTAAAAGATACGTAGGAATGAGCAGTGACATTTTCCAAAGGTTAAATTTTGAAAGTGCTCACTTTATCATCGGGAACAGCCTTTAAACGTCTTTGGCACGGGCGGCGAGTGGCATTTCAGCGCTCGTCTAAGCGTTCCTAAAAGGCGGGAAAACGATTCTGCTGAAGAACGGAGCAGAACACTTGAAGCCGGGGGGGGGGGGGGGGGCAGGGAAGCAATCGCTGCCAACGGCAAGAATTTGGTCACTGCTTCGACGGGCAACAACGGGAGGCAAGTGAGATGGCACAGCTTTCTCTAACGGCCTATTACAACCTGCGCCAATTTCTTTACTGAGCACATTCGAGTTTCTTGATGAAGGTAATCTCTGCCCTACGTAGCTGCAAACACATGGCCTGCATGTACGCTGCATCGTCACGTCTGAACCGCAAGTGTCTGCCGGTGGATTATTTTTTGAGCACCTGAAAATTGGCAGCGACGAAGACGTTGATTGGGAAAAATTCGTTACTTTAGTTTATTCATTGTATCGTGACGCTTCCTGAAGAAGCCTTTGATACATTACGGGCAAAGGTTTCATTAATAAATTGTTTATCACGCGCGTTTTATACTTCCGTTGACATTTACTGCTCTTCTGGATAAATGAAACTTTGTCTCATATTTCGTTTATAAATTCTAATATTTCGCTCATACTTATTATGAATTTAAAACGTTTAGATAGGTATGAGGTATTTTGGTAACGCGTGATAAAATATTCTTGTAAAATTTTATTAAATTGCTTTCTTTTTCTATGCGTTAGTTTCTCCTGTTAACTTATTTCCAGACTGGTTTAGGTTCTGTTTACTCGTGGTGAAAAAAAAGGATACGCAGTGAGTAACCCTGAAGTAAATCTTCAGCAGCAATTCCAGCCTGAGCATTCGGTACGGTCAGCTTTTCGTACTGCAGTGGCGCAATGAGAACATCATTTTGGGGAGGGTACACTTTCACAAACTTCGAGATACCATAAAACCACATCACTAGTTATAATTATTGCGTTGTTTCAGAAGGAAGGGAAGGGGGGCGGGGGTTGGCACTGGCCCTAGTGCCCTTCACTTTGCATACTGCCAAACACACGAGCAACAATGTGTTGTCCGCAGTAATTATCCACACAAAATCAAGTATTAATAGCATTGTATATTAGCGAAAAAATCAATAGCTGTGCAGATATTTTATTGTAATTCAAACCGTAGCGTCAAATTCCAAAACATGTATTCTGGAACATTTATCGTTTTTAATGATATCTTTTTATATTAATTTCATCTGAACTGACATAAATTACACAGCATTTCATGGGAAAATATTTAGTACTTGATATTGTTTCGTCCTTAATCCCAAATCGTCACGTCGTTTCCTTCTGTCACTCCGAATAAAACTTTATGTGATTACACTGCAAGAATAACGCGCTCACGATTGGCTAGACAAATTGCAATTGAGCAGTCGACAGTTAAAGAGTAAGTTCAATCATCTCTTACTGCTCAGTTGACAACGGCACGACTGTTCATTGTGCAAGGTCGTGAGGTTACACATCGTACTTTAATAACTTCCAGCTGCGAACTGTTCTTTCTGAGAGGGGCCTGATAAAAGACTTCTCGTAAGAAACGTTGAAAGGATACGCAAAACTCCTGAAGGTATACCACCTTCCATCTTCCTCCATCGCTGAGTGGGTAGTGATAACTGTGCTGTTAAATAAATAAATAAAGTTAGTGTTGCCTTTTATTCCACCGGACTTAAAACAGCCTTTTACAGGTTCCTGAATTCCGCGAATTTATTTGACAGCAATCTAAATTTCTCGGTACTTTGCATACTCGCACCATACTTGTTTATTCATTGCTTGCTGTTTGCTGTTACATAGTCTATTCGCGATTTCTATACACTTTTTAAATCAAGCCTTTGAAAAATCATCCCATGTATGACGTGTTTGGTCGTTTCCTAATTATGCCTAGTATCGCACGCATTTTGTACTCGTGTTAACACAGAAGTACCTTATTTTTGGTTACGCTGAACCTTCTCTTATTTTTTAGTTATAAATCATAATAACTATTACTAATTAGAACAGTGATAAATTGTGTGTGTTAGTAATGCCAAGTAATAAATAGTTTTTAATTGCAAAATATTACTAAATGAATTGCGCAGGAATGCAATGTCTCGTCCCTTTGGCGCAATTTTATAGGCTCGGTTAAGCTTTTTTTTTTTCACGAGGCGGAGGAATATTCTGGAAGTAGAACTTCAGCAGGGCTTCAGAGAAGTTGGATGTTACCGTGAATGGGCTATAATACGAGACATTTTATTCAGCTTGATGGTTTCACCTATACCGTCACATAAATTCCTGTTCATTGCTGGTTAAAGTGGAATAGGGCATATGAGCCACTTATTTTTGGTCTTAAAGGCTGAAAATATTTCGTATGGCAGCCAAAATTTCAATTTTTTTTTTTCAGCAGCATTGTCCTGCACGATTTTCACATGCGAAAAACCGGGAGCTGCATCGCCGGGAATCGAACCCCGTAGGTGGGAGGCGGGTAATCTAACCACTACACCACCGCGGCCCCTATAGCTTTGATTATGTGTCATACGCTAGTACTGAAACATTACAACCTAAATATTGGGTCACAACTTTGGTAAAATATGTACATTTTGTCACCAAAATGAATTTAGTTTCGACTAACACCAATGCTGTATATAGACACACACATACAAACAGGGGCCAAGGTGGCTGAGCAGTTAGCCTGCTCATCTCCCCTCAAGGCCATCGGGGTTCAATCCCCGGGCGGGTCACTCCGGATTTTTCGCATGTGGGAATCGTGCCGGACGATGCTTTTGGTCGGCGGGTCTTCTCGGGGATCTCCCCCCTTTTTTTCATTCCGGCGCTGCTCCATACTCACCTCGATCACCCTCATATGCTCTCAAGACCTCGATGTTAAGAGCCGTCCAAATCTCTTCACTTCACATGCAAACACATTATACAATATCACATTCCGTAAGTTCATGTACTGACTGGCATGCCGAGTATATGGTAGCTACGCGTCAATACGAACTTATAGACAGTAATACGTGTATAATATGTCCCAACGAAAACAAATGCACACAGAAAATTTTAGATTGCCGACGTAAAACATTCTTTGAAAACATCTTACAGAATCAGATGGAAACCAAGTATGTTCACTCTTTCCCAACCTGCGCTAAACAATGCGCGTCTGTGAAGTGCCTTGACACGCCACCCGAGGAGGCGTTGCGTATTGTTCTGTTCTGTTCGGATTTCAACTCGCCTGTTCGTGTTTGTCGGACCGCACAAAGTTTTCCTGTATGCTCGCTCCAACTAGTCCGCTTTGTTTGCGACTGAAGCAATTCCAAGGACAGAAAGCGTTATGAAAGGCCACATAATTCGCCTTAACCGAACCGAACCGAACATTTTCCAAAGCGTGTGCTATAACAACAACCTGGTGAGAGGCAAGCTAAAGGCTGTTCAAGGTAAAGTGAGCACTTTTGTAATCAACCTTGGAGAAAAGTCACTGCTTCTACCTGCATATATTTTAATGGGCGCACCTAGCGACACGCGCCCAGTAAAGTTGGTAACGATGGATGGGAATTAGTTCCGTATCTTAACGTCAAATTAAAAGTGTTGGGTAACCATTTGTGATAACTTAAATTATTTATCTCTCTTTATGTTTTCTTTTTAATGCACCGAAGTGTAAAAAGTGAATATTTTTAAAATATGCATGCGTCGGTCAAGTGAAACTGTGAAATTATCGGAAACGTAAATAAAGTGATGAGACCCATGGCAATGTTAATTGCACATAAGGTGGGATAATACACAACGTGCATACAAGTAGATACTAAGCAGGGCTTTCAAAAGTGCACATTTTACCGTGAATAACCTATACAAGTGTTATATCATCAGAAAACTCTTATATCCCCGTTTTTTAAATAATGTATACAGAATTAAGACAAGACTTAAATACAATACAAAGCGATGTAGAGTGATTAAGTATCTATTTTACATACGTCTGTTCGCAGTTTAGTGCTCATAAAATGTGATTTATTGGTCATTCGCAATGCTATCGAAAGTGATATAAAATAATACTGATATAAAATAACTACACATTGGCTAACGTTACTTCATTGAACATTGTCACTTTGTCACATTAATCGGGTAGAACTTCGTCGTAAAAGTAGGGCGAACTAATCAACTCGAGATTAATGCATGCATTGCTTCTTCATTTATTTCGTTTAGGGCGAATTGTAACGGAAATAACTGGTGAAACGTTTTCAAATTAATGTAAGATATCGATGATTAACATTAAACTTTACGAAGAAAATTGGATTTGCTTTAATAGTTGTGGAGAGACGATAGTGGAGAGATTTAGGCGACTCTTAACATCTGGGTCTTGAGAGTTTTGTAACTGTAACATATTATTAACCGAAGAGGGAAATAGGTTTGTTTTATGACACTTCATTTAAGTCTGAAAAAAAAAAAAATTGTTATACACGCCTCAGTAGCGTTTTCTCAGCGTTGTAACAAAATACACTGCTCAAAACAATTAGAGTGGCAATATTTGGAGCACACGTGTTGTTTCACGAGTTGTGTACACAGTCATATGTTAGATGCCAGTAGACCATCCACGCCTTTACTTAACAGTAGTGCACATATTGTTATGTCTCATACACATTGATGTTGCTAGCGGACACTACACACTATGTCCTAAACCAAAGTGCAATCATCTTCCCATTAATGTGACATTTCCCCCCAAGGAAACCCTTCATTACCTGATATGGCCACCGCACCCGTATGACAGTGTCTCAGACCTTCGATGCGCACTTGTGATCAGTCGAGGCTACTCCGTTTGCGGGATATTCTCCCATTCGTCGACGAGAGCATCAGCAAGCTCTTGAATTGTCTGAGGCGTCCTAGGACGACGCCAGACTCGTTGGTATTGCGTGTCGCATAAGTGCTCAATGGAACAGAGGTCAGGATTCAATAATGGACAGGCAATTCATGGTTTGAGCCTGGAGGACATGTAGTGCAGCTCTGGGTGAGGTTACTGTATACATTCTTGCATTTTCTTGTGTAGCAAAGACTGGGACTTTATCCCAAGCTGCAATGGGCATAACATGATCGAGTACAATTTACTCTGTGTACCTCGGATCACCACACAGTCCGTTCGGCCGTCGATAATGATGCCATCCCTCACCACGACAGACCCAGAGCCAAACATGTCCCTTTCCTGGATTGCTGCGTTTGTGCATTGCTCTCCCCGGGAACAATACACCCACATAAGTTCATCCCACTGCGTTAGGAGAGAGCGTGATTAATCTGTGAAGCGCAAACTGCGCCGTTGTCGAAGTTACGAGTTCCGATGTATTTACACCTGTTGCTGCACTCAGATGATTTTGGTCGTCGCGAGCAATAGCACTGCGACGCTGAAAGTGCACATTTGTCCACATATCTGTCGCCTCTGGCCTACTGTTTCCTCTTTCTACCGTGGCCTGGTCTCCTAGTGAGCATTCATGTTCCCTGAATCGATTCCACGCCCTACCAACAACAGACTTCGCCACATTGAGTTCTGCAGCCTCTGGTCGAACAGTCCATCCTTCCTGCAACATTGTGGTTGCACGAACAGTTTCCGCTACCACTAGGTACCGCATTTCGGCTGACTGAACCTACACAAGGTCTATGAACATGAGATTGTCACATACAGACTCTAGACGTGGGTGTAAGACTACGTGCTTCATTGATCCGCCACTTTAGTTTTCGGCAGAACACATTACATTTCACAATATCGTAGAGGGAATAGTTTTGAGCGTTAATTCCTTAGTCTTTCTTCGGACATCATGTCAGAACAAGACCAAACAATAGTCTTAGTTCAAATATTACCTGGTAAAATTCTGCAGGGGACCGTAAGTCATGCCCCTCTAATTTTTTTTGAGCAGTGTATTTTGGCAAATACCTTACTTCTTCCCTTGAATTCAAAACTTTGATAACTGCACATGACTAGATTATTTTTATGGAATTTACTATTGTCGTAATTAATAAAATAAGCCGATGAAGCAGTCTAGCAATACAGTGGGTTTTGCTGGCAATGTAGCATGTAATAAAGTAGCCCATATGTAAAATCCAAAAAGAATATTAGAACCAGTAAACAGATTTTGTTGTTTTGTCATGAGGCAGAATATCAGGCTAGGTAAATCTAACTATTTTAGATTATTTGGTTTTTGATATAAAATTTACCAAGACAGTGTTTAGAAATGTGACTAAATTTCTTATAAAGTATTGAAGCATAATTTCGTTACATTAAACAAAATGCAAAACACTTATTTTTCCTGACGAATTTGATCCATATAGAGAGACTTGGATCCAGCCCCTCACTTTCTCGACCGGAAAAGTTTAGTTATGGACAGGAATGTAGCTTATGGCACTGCCCAAATATTGAAATTGCTTGCTTTTGGCTTGTTAGTGGTGTGCAATAAAACTTACTTATACAGTATGATTTTCACACGAATAGCGGAGAGACTAGCAATTATCATTCTCTGTTAGACGTGCTTAACATTTTAATTCGTAAATTCGAGTTATTCGAAGAAACAATTTATTCATTCACTAGAATCCATTACAAACGTTGTCTTTCTTTAAACGCACATCATACCACTAAACGAAAAATATGTTTATTTCTGCACTGAAAAGAATTCTCAGTTTGAGCAACGACGGACTTCATCAAATTAAATATTCCCGGACTTACCAGCTGGTAACAGAGGTAACTGTACCATGCTTAAGTACTTTCCAGCGCCCCATAAGTCGTAAATTTTCAAACTCAAGCCTTTATCCTTCCCGTTGTTCCCTGATAGTTTTATCTGCGTTTCTAAATATTAAAGCGGACTTCAGAATTGCTGTGGAAGAACTTATTTAAATACCCATTTCAATTAAGTTTTGTGACAGTTGGAGTCCAGGAACAATTAAAGTGTGTCTGTTTTAGCAGTATTGCTGTTCGAATGTACTTTTCTGATGAGGAGTTTGTTATGTGTGTCATATCAGAATAGATGGGTTTGTTTTGTAACGAATTGTTTCACAGTCCCTGAAAAGACCAAGTCCTTTCTCGTACACAATATTCATTTCAGATTTATCGTTCCATTCCTGGAAATGACCTGACACGCGTACTGAAACTCTTGAAGGTTCACCTACTGGTGGAAGGTAAGTCGCACTATGATCACAGAGTTGCCTGCCATTTCATCATCCTGGTTTTGAGTCGTCTACTCTCATTGTTGATAACATGCCAGTGGAGCAGTGCACTCACAGAGTGTAAAATAGACGTTGCTTAAGATTTCCTACGTGTTTTTCTCCTTAACTTCCTACCAGGCATAAGATGGCCGTGTCGTGGTGCGACAGACAAGTAATCATTAAAGACACCGTACTCTTCTGTACAAGGCCGTGTCGCAATTTGAAAAGTGCTCTCTTCGTAGAGTGCTCTTTCGCATCACACGGCAAGACGGCTTTTCTGCGCGCTTTCCTTCTTCTCTCGATTTGGACCGATGCTCTGCCTTTTTGGTAATAAAAAAAAACATACGATGAAGATACGTGAAAGTTTTTAACGGCGCTTACAACACGACCAAGAATGTGCACGGACAATAGCAATAATAATTATGAATTGCCCGGTGCCTTGTTTAAAAAATTATGCAGGTTTTTACAAATGGAATTAATTTATTACGAAATGCTCCGAGTGGCTAAATAACTACCTTCATGGGCTAATATGTCATACATTTTCACAAATTAGAATAAAGTCCAGTTAAATAGGTACATTAACTGAAGTATGATGGCTTTAAAATATTTAATCCATCTGCCTATGAAATAACCTCAACTTACAGTTGTAAACAAACATGGTGAATGCCACAGGGCACAAGAGAGAGTAACGTCTATCCAACTTCGTACTCTCGCTCTTTCTCTGACAGAGTTCACAAGAGTGTGTTATCTGAGACATCACTCTGACGAAACCTCGACGAAGGAGCCAGTTTAGGCAAGGCGTAAGAAACACTGTTATCCACCCCATTAACAGGGTACGGTGATACGATGACGCATTTATTCGGTAGACTGTGCAGAGTTCAGGCATGTACTTGTGTGCTTAGGACTTTGAATACTTTCCTTGCTCTCGGTTACGAACCTGAATTCGCAGAGGCATGCGTGAATCTACTATAATATACTAGCCAGCTAACTAGTTTCTCAAAATTAAATGAAAGAAATGAAAACGTAATATTTGCTGAAGTCTGTGCACTTCAAGATTATATTAATCGCTCACCAAAGCGCTGTAAATATAATAAACTTTCAAATAATATAGTATTGCTGTGAATAATTACTCACAAATATGGTGAATTCTGGAAAATAATGATTATGCATTTGTAAGGATTATCAAAAATTGTTATTGATTAATATTTCTATGATATTTGATTGCCTCCAAAAATGTCTTCATTTTTCCACCGTACAACCACATTTATTGTCATACAGGTTTGCGACAGGCCTATCTGTAACTGATATAGGTTAACTCAAAAATGAGTTTTCTAGTAAACATAGGCATATTTTTAATCGTTTAAAGAACAAAGGTGCGTGTTTTGCAATAAAAACCTGTTCCGTACACTTCAGATACTTATAAACGAACTTAATTTAATAATCATTAAAAAATAAAAATTTTTTTTTTAAATTAGTCATAACCGATAACTTGATTCTCAAAATGGCGGTGCATGTGGGCGGCAAGTATGCACGTTTGTTCCTTTGTGTACTTTCATTTGCAATTCGGACAGCTTTGGTTGTATCGCTTTTAATGGACGAGTACAGAGAAGCGCGCGCATCAGGTGGATTCGGACACGGCCTTACAAACATACTGAACCATGTATTGTATTTGTTACTTCCCTGCCCACATGATATCCCCGTGAGCATACGGAGGCCAGAGCAAAAGTAATGCATAAGAAAATAATTTTCGGTGGCTCCGCTCCTCGAAAATTACTCAATTTTCAGCGTCGAAATGCACGCTGTAGAAAGAAATGATTGTGTTTCATCGATAGCGAAAGAAGATGTAAAATTTATAATAAGGGTTTTACGTCGCATGTTTGTGAACGTAATTGTAAAATGTGTTGAGAGTTCTAGTTTTTACTATGGGCTACGAAGAACGTAGTAGCTAATTCGAAACTTTTAAGTGTAAAACAGTTTGCTATTAAACTCCGCCAACTTCGGTATGGGTCATAGAAAAAGAAAATTAGCTTTTAGTTGAAAGTAATATTATAGTTACTTTAAAATTCAAGTTATCGCACTAGATTTTTTTTTTAATTAGACGTTGATATAAGATCAGAAATGATATTTCGTTATTCAAAGGAATATTTTAAACGTTACAAAATAAAGTCATATTCAAAACTTTTCCAGTTTTCCCCATAGCAAAAGCAGAGATGAACTTGGAAATACGTAACTCGGTGGGTAGAGTAGTTCTGTGGAAGCTCTATACGGGAACACGAGTATGGCATAGCCAGTAAGAGAAATTACTGCTGCGAACTCGGTGTTAAATTGACGCAGAGTAACAAATTACGGGTATTGATAAAGTTGAAAATGTTAAAGTCGACTCAAAGATTATGACCTACACTTGAGAAATGAGAGCGTGATATTATATGCATTAACTAACAACAAAACTTTACAGGTCGTGTGCTCTTGCAGAGCTCCTGCAAGGAGTTAAAAATTTAACTTGATTGTAAATCCTGGGCGAAATTTCGGAGGAATAAGTTAGTCAGGTCAGTAACTCTTGTTTGCGGGAAACTGGAACGTGTAGTAAAGCGAGCATAAAATAAAAATTAAAGTATGCGCCGAGAACAAGTTGTGATTCTGTTAACTTAATTCGCAGTTACTCGGGTCTTCACCGCAATTTATTAGTCTTTAAGATCAGCTGACGAAAATGATTGCGTTTGTTGATACTTGGCTATGAAAAAATACAACATTGACAGGTTTGTCGCCTGTTTTCGTTCAGTGTACAATTTCTCAGTTGTTTAACCCACCGCTATAGACGTATAGCTTTAACCTGCAACGTCCGCAAAGCCAGAATACAGAGTTATTGCGTATAATGGCTTTTCACTGTGAAGTGAGCACTTTTAACATCAACCTCTGAAAAATGTCACTGTCCCTACCTTGCGTATATTTTAACGGGCACAATGTCTGGCATGCTTCGAGTTAAGATGGTAACGATGGAGAGAAAGTAGTTCCATGTCTTAACGTTGAATAAAAAGTGTTAGTAAAATGTTTGTCGATACTAAAAAGATTTTATTTTCCTTTCTTTATATACAATTCTTTTCAGCTTTATAATAAGCAAATTTGTCAAACATTTACATTTATAATAATTTCGCAGTTTTACGTGACCGACACACTAATAAAGTGATCAAATGCATGACAATGTCAAATTCACATATGGTGCAATGTTATGATGTAATCCGACAAATAGATCGTAAGCAGGTCTTTCTAAAGTGCTCAGTTTACCGTGAACAGCCCATAGAGGTGAAACTCCTGCCGCACTGGTCAGCAACGTGTTTGAGCGCCGGGTGACACGCATACGCGCCGGCCGGCGTCACAGCCAATGGGAAGCATTCCGCAGCACACAGTAGCCAATACGACGTACGGCCTGTTCCCTGGGCCCCGCGCAGCCAATCATAGAATGGGTGCGCCCACAATCAAAGGACCCGCCGTGCCATTTTGTTTCTGTGTACGTATCTATTCTGTGATCCGAGCCTCACCACGTTCGCATATTCACGCGGATTATTCGCACTTTTTGAATCAACCATTTGAGTCATCACCATGCGTGTGATGTGTTCGCTTGTTCTCTAAGGCGGGATTCACAACGACCCGTCGCGTCCGTCAATCACGTGACCAACAGCCGATCAGAGGTCTCCATTGATTTTATCCGCCCGTCCATCAGAAACCTTGGCAAGCTTTAACGTTGACGGACGAACGGATGGAATGACAGCCTTCTAAACTTGCACGTTTTGTTACTCGTTCATCCCGAGTTCTTTACAAGGCTGTGTAATGCGTGTGCAGTGTTTGGTTTGGCCGTATTTTGTTTTCATATGTTAATTTATGTAGCTGCAGATGATTTATAATTACGTTCGGAAACACGAGCTCCTTTTGTGCAATAGTAAAAGTAATAAAATCATGCTTTACATGCGATTTATTTATTTTACATCGATTAATATCCGTTACGTACGTGTATGTGCGTTTTGGGTAGGTACTTAGAAAAACAATACCGTTTTTCTATATGTTTTTCCTATTCGTAAACAGTTTTGTTTTTACTTGTTTGCGGCAATGAACGTATCACGGACGTACGAAGTTTGGTTGTAAATCGCTCGGCTGGGAGACGGACAACGTATGACGGACGGACGTGGCGGGCTATTGTAAATCCTGCCTAAATATGTCCTGTATCACATACCGTTCATACTTTATTTTTAACATAAAGGTAGCTAATTTTTTTCTATATATGAATTTGGCCATCTATGGACCGCAATGAACTCAAGACTTCTGGTTCGTCTTCTTTATTCCTTCCCAGAACTTCATTTTTTTTTTTTACCAACTACTCGTCTCTGTTCTTCAGTATACACTCTCTTGGGTCTTGGTTTCTGTCGGTCTTCCTGAAATCTTGCGTTGTAGATCAGTCGCCTGATCATCTCTCTGTTGTTGAACAATTCTTCCGTTATCCCAACTTTTTCCGCATCTTTCCCAAACTGGATTTTTTCTCTATAAATTATAATATTTCATTCGTGATTAGTTTGAACAAAATAGGGATAAAACAGGCGTGCTGGTAATGCGCAGTTAGAAATAGTTCTCGTGCAAAATACCATTACACAGAGCGCGCAAGAGTGGGGTACGTCCTCTCTTTGGCGTCACTTTCTGGACTCGGCCAACTTTTGTATGCGTGACGCGGACGAATATTTCGGAAGTAGTACTTGATCAGGGCTGCAGTAAACGTAGGGAGTAACCGCTAACGGACTACGCTATGCATCTCGCCGAGGTTCACCGTGCAGTGTCACGCTGACGTTCCGTGAGCAAGGTTGCTAAACGGAGAAATCCCCACACACATCATCTTCCAGGAACTTACCAAGAGCGCAACACAATTACGAGGTCGTGTTCAGAGAAGTGATTTTGTTGCAACGAGCAGGTATTTCGAGGCGAAGAGCGGGGAAACCCCGACTTCCGGAGCGGAGGGGCTCTGCGATGGAATACCGGACAAAGGCACGGGTGTGTGCGTTGTTTTTAGAACACTTCTGAAATCGTCCTTAAGAAAATGTCACTACCCCTACCTGAATATATTTTAACAGGCGCAATGAGTGACATGCGCCCAGTAAATTTGGTAACGATGGTGGGGAAAGCAGCTCCATATATTAACGTCGAACGAAATGTCTTAGGTAACGACTTGTGATAACATACATTATTTCTCTCGCTTTCTGTATTTTTAATGCATCAAAGTGTATTAATGAGCAGATTTGTACAGTAATTAATTTTCCAGTAATTTCACAATTTCACTTGACCGACGCATGAATAAAGTGATGAGGCCCATGTCAATATTAATTTTACATAAGGCGGGAAACATACAACCTGTTTACAAGTAGATCTTAAACAGGGCTTTCAAAAGTGCTCATTTTACCATGAACAGCCAATAAATAGATCTAGTTTGTTTTAATTTACTAACTACTTCTCCCCTTTTCTAACGGCCAAATTAAATGAAAATATATTTTAATGGAAGTGCGCCGTTGCAGACTTGTGTTAGTACAGAAAGTAAAAAATTAATATGTCATAGGAAATAGAAGACGCGAATACACACAAGTTCCTCCAGAAATATCGCTATTTTTTCTTCGTACGAAACGTACTGTGTACATTGCCTGTGCTGTGCTGTCCAGTTTTTATGTTATCTTCGCTGCGACATCCCGAGTTATTCGCATATTCAGCGCGTTCTATCACTTTGTTGTTTGTATTACTCGTTTATACTGTTTTTTTTGCCTACCATGGTTTCTAATTAGTGCCGTTATTCCATCTGTGACATAATTTATGCATTATTTACACACAGCCACAGCGTGCCGGAAAGTGTTAAGGGGGGGGGGGGGGGGTAATTTATCACATCCCCTCCCCATCAATATTCCTGTACAGGAAAAAGAAATTTCATTAATGTTCATTAAGAACAGTAAACGTCACAAAGTCTGTACTTTGTATTGTGAATGTAATGTAGAGTATTCATTATCATGTTAGTGTCACATTTATAATACAAACAATCCCGTGGTTTCGCTTGGCTGGCTCATGAAGAAAGTGATCAGGCCCATGGCAAAGATAATTTTACGCACAGCCGAAAGATTCAAAATGAGAACTATAATCCATTCCCTGATACGAGCATTTTCGCGCAGAATTCACTTCCTTTTAATCGCTGGACTTAAAATTAAGCCGCGGTAATTGATTCGGCCAAGATTTTGTGTTGCTCATACTCTCCACGAGACGTTTTACGTGTCAATAAAGTTGTAACACAACAAATTACAGCAAATATATGTATAGGCTGTTCACGGTAAAGTGAGCACTTTTAAAATAAACCTTTGAAAAATGTTACTGCCCTCACATGCGAGTATTTTAACGGGCATATTGACTGGAGTGCGCCCAGCAAAGTTGGTAATGACCGAGCGAAAGTAGTCCCTTGTTATAACGCTGAACTAAAAGTGTTAGGTAAATATTTGTAAACACCGAAATTATTTATTTTGCTTTCTGGTTATTTTTTTTACGTATATAAATGTAACAAATAGCAAATTTGTAAAATATTTACTTTTCTAATAATTTCACAGTTACAGTTGACCGACGCATGAATAAAACGACGAGGCCCACGGCAATGTTAATTTTTACATATGGCGGAGAAACATACAACGTGCATGCAAGTAGATCTTGAGCATTGCTTTCAAAAGTGCTCAGTTTATCGCGAACAACATATAGTTTCAATATTTCGCAACAACTTGGAGTTAGAGGCTTTCTACAGCTTGGATGTTACTAGTAACTGCTTATTACTGTAAACTTAAGTTTGGGAAATGATCGAGCAATGTCTCATTTGGTAGGCAGGCTTACTGAACTTTATGCTTCCAGTTACATGTTCATTGGGATCGTTATAGTGGATTTACTCTGACAGAATCCTTCATTGTCAAGAAACAAATATCACAGGTACAGAACTTGAACAAAGATATAACAGTAATAGTCACTTTTGCCAGTGCCGTGTCACGGGGTTGACAACAGATTTAAATCTCCCATTCCGTGCACTAGCATTTGCGCGTTCGTAATTCAGGTGAGGCAAGCAGTGGTGTTTAATTATTGCAAACATCAAATTTAGCAAAGGAAAAATATATACTACACATTCATCAGCTTCCTTTCGAAATGCGTTTTTTCAGTTAAGATTTTGTATGTTGTGCTCGGTAAACAAAACAAGCTCAAGGAAGTTCATACCTTTGCTAAGAATAACATACTATTGCCACAACAAAAAAGTGCAAAGAAAAAGTTTAATAACAAACAAAATTGAAGTGGCCTTTCACTTCATCTTCCACTGCTGATATTTTAAAATTCATCATGCGTGTCACCATAATCATCGCTGTCCGTTTGTATTTGAACATTATCCACTACCCTTCTAGCGCTACAAACTTTCGCAAGATGATTCTTTGTATTACAAAGTGCACAATTATTTCCATAAGCCGGGCATTGTCCAATTATCTAATACACAATATCTGCAATCCTTCACTTTCTTATTTAGCTCCTTTTTATCTTGATTTTTTTCTTTATAAATAATTAGGTTTCTTTTAAATTTTGAATTAAAGCCAGATTTTGCTACTGTAAACGTAACTGTCTCTAAGAAACGCATCCCTCTGCTATTCAGAAATATTTGCACGTATTTTTGTTTACGACGCATGCATGCTTGTGGAGTCGACTTGTAGGATCAACTTCATAACTCTTTTAATGCAGTCGCATCTCATTCGTTCTCTGTGTTAAACACAAGGGAAAAAAATTGTCCGAAACATATAGAAAAAATAATAATACTAGTAATTGATCTTTTTATTTGGAGAAGTGAAGTCATACCGTCTCAACACTCCAACATTTTCGGAATAAAAAATGAAATTCTAACGTTAAGGCACGACTAACCTAATACAGTAAACTCATGCGAATGTACCATAAAAGGTCCCATGATGCAATAAATAAACGTAAGATTAACATGACCTAATGTCATTTAGTAAAATTTACTGCATAAAACCACGTGCATTCGATATAATGCAGGTTGTAATTGCCAGCAAGGCGTATCCGATACTTCTATGGTAAAAAAGTATAATTTGGATTTGCGGTAAAAACATTTTTTAAAATTAATTTTTGGTAGTTTTGATTTACTAAGCAGCAGCATACTAAAATTAATAATAGTATTCCAACAATTTGTAGCTACGTTCATTTTACAAAATATTGTAAGCACCGTGGGTTTGACAATCATAACGTTGCTAGAATTAATATATTTAAATAGTTATTATATTAATTTATACGTCTTAATAATATTCTATTTGCGGATTCATTGCCCTTACTATAAAATATAATACAGTTGATATTTAAAAGAAATTTAAAATCAATAACATTGTTAATCATGTACATGGATGTAAACAAGAAGCATTCATGCTACTGCCCAGGTAAGATATTATTAGCAAAAGACAATAGTTGTTCCTATTTTGTAACAGGCAGTAACTAGTGCTATCATTTAACGCGAAAGTAAATATTTCGGAAACACAACGCCTGTTATGTGAAGACATTATAAACCCGCTAGAGTGAGTACATGTGTTATAAAGCCAATACACAGTTGTGTTACGAAGGCTGAAACAATGCGCAAATACAGTAAAGATTACATTGGAAGGCACGGTGTATAGAGAAGAAAATTTGTTCGTGTGAAGTGTTAGAACTCTCAGCACGTTATCGCCTCTGGCAAAATGCTACGACGGGGCTGGAGTTTCCTGCAGTTCCCAAGTCAGTATAAATTCTCGTCGAGTTGCTCCGAGATATACAGTTTCCGTTAACAAGGACATAGGTCGATGTCGCTGGCAGCATTTCGTGCACGTTTATAAAAAAAAATAGGCGGTATGATATAGTTAACTGTCTGCATTGCGACATGAAACCTTTCTGGGCAGTAAAGAAGCGGTGAAAATATTACACACAAAAATTGTAATAAAAAAAAATATTTTGACAACGTGAAAAAAAGTCCACATGCACGTGTCTCGAAATATGTGTGTGTTTTAAAAGTGAAATAATCTCTTAATGAAGACATTTCCTGACAAGCTTCTGGACATGTTTGTCGCACATGGTCATCATATATTTGTTCTATACTTAGTACTTTTTCTAACATTATCTCAGTGACGATCACCAAAATGATTTTAATTTCAAATAGTACTGATTCCAGTCGCAAAACTGTTCAATAGAGCTTTCTTACATAAGTGGTTATTTTGCAAGAGTTACTGAAAACGGCGCTCAGAATACAGAGATAGGTCGATGTGATAATTTTTATTCCGTGTTGAGCAGGGGCAGGTGTATTTCGCGAAAATATTTACGCTTATGCTAGACTTCATATCCTACGTCCACATCCACAACTTCTTTTGGTTATTGGCCGCGTGTCTACTTAAGAAGACACCTTTTTAGACTGGGCCAAACATAATAAAGTACTCCGATACTGAACGTCCATGATTCGCGGACACACGTGAGGCACGTGACATATCATCCAGATCCAACCACGAAAGTGTTTGGGAGTGCAGCTGGTGTTGAAAGATTTTCGCGAAAAAATACCTGACCCTAGTGGCGAGACAGTGACAAACACGGAACGGAGTGGAACTGAGAGATTTCGGCGGCTCGTAACATCGAGGTATTGAGAGCCGATGAGGGTGAAGTGAGGTGAGGTGAGTATGGAGCAGCGCCAGAATGCAAGGGCTTGGGAAACCGGGAATCCTCCGAGCAAACCCCGCGGACCAGCGGCATCGTCCGCCACGACTCCCACATGCGAAAATCCGGGTGCGACAACCGACGAAAATCGAACGCGGTTCGCCTAGATGTAAGGCGAGTAGTCTGACCACTACACCACCGCGGCCCCGTGTCTACTTAGAGAGTTCGAGTTAAGAGAGAAGTATTTTTGAAAATTTATTTTACCAAATAACTCCGTGTTATGAATCCACTCGTTATAAAGTCTTGTAGTATAAACATGACTATTTTACAAAATATATTTGCACTGCCTCAAGAAAGTGTGAGGACGGCGTGCAAAAAAATTTCGCCGTAGACTGTTGACTGTCTTTTTGCATGTGACGTGGGTACCTGAAACGAGTTTCAACTTTTTATAAATATATGTTTTCCGTGAGGCCGGCGACCCGAGAAAGACTTGACCTGCGCCATGTTAAGCTCCTACGCGGGCGTGCTTCCTACACAAGCCTCATCTACTATCCCAAACATGTTTTGCAATCGCTGAACTTGGCAATGACTCGATCTATAACACCCCTACCAAATTACTTACTTTTACTATCCACACAAACTCCATTACCTCTAAGTACCTGTGCATATTTACATCAATGCATATCAGCAACACTACCACTATATTTTTGGGGCCGCAGTGGCTGAGCGGTTAGACTGTAGCCTCCCACCAAAGAGACCCAGTTGCAATACCCTGCCTGGTCACTCCCGGATTTTCGCCTGTGGGAATCGTGCTGAGCGATGCCGCTGTTCGGCAGGGTTTTCTCGGGGATCTCATGTTTCGCAAGCTCTTACGTTCCGGCGCTGCTCCATTCTCAACATATTTCACCCTCTTCGGCTCTCAAAACCTCGTCGTTAAGAGCCGTTCAAATCTCGTCTCATCTCGTCTTTCACTTTATTTTTTCCAGCATAAAATAAAATGAAATTGCGTAGGCCTACTATCCAGCTGGACCAAACAGTTTACGTTAAGGTAAATTGAGTAAATTTTTATCCGGGATATTTCTCGAGGGTTCCTTTTTATTGTCATTTAAAATTTTACAAGTTATTACGGAATGCTCGTTGTTAATTCGGCACTTTTTCACGCCCTGCTTAAAGTATACAGTTATTCCCGTTTTGTAATATTCCGACACATTTTAGTTTAACACACAGTGTGACAGGTGTCGCATCTGTCACACACAGTGTGTGTGTGTCGCATATGTCGACGTATACCTACTTGGAAACGGAGATTCACGTCCCGAGTGTCGTCTCACGTAATCTGCGCTGAAGTTGGAGGCGCGCGAAGACGGTGAGCATAACTGGCGCGCTGTGTTGCGTGGGGGACCCGTCCGACCGCTTGCAGCCCTCAGGAGCGCTGAACCATCAACGCCCGGTTGCACCATCGTGGTTCGAAACTCGATCCGAGATCAGCAACCATCGTCGAAAAATGTAGTTTGAAAATACACCAACAGATAGAACTACGTTCGATTGTTTTCTTGGGAAATTAAAACATTATACGTACTGAATATTATTCAGTAAAATTCGTACAACAATTCACTTAAAACAGATAAAACATCGCACATCTAGTTCTATCTATAGTGAAAAATATACATACTTCCATGACGTCATATATTACGAACCAATAGCCAGATTTGTCTCATACTTAATATCGATCTCTCACTTTGGAATCAAGATTGACGAATCGAAGATCCAGAATCATGAAATTTCGTTGGTGCAACACTTTTACAATGGAACCAAGATCAAACTGGATCCTGGTTCGAAACTAGGATCATTCGATCTCGGATCGGGGAAGATGATGGTGTAATCTGGCACAAGTGCGCGCATGCCGTCGTTGAGTCGCATTTCCCCTCCGTCCCCCCTCAACTATCGTAGTCTTCAAAGAGCACGCGAGCCTCCCATGACGTCACAGAGAAGCTCCAGCGACTTCCAAGATTGTTTGAAAATGTTCTTGACTTTTTTTTTTATGGGAGCGACGGGTGGAGTATAAGGACGTAGCTTCCTGTTTCCGGCAGAGAAGCAGGGAGGAACTGAAAGTCTGGATATTCGGAATTTTGTTCCGTCGGGGAAGGGGCATAGTTTTTAAAGTTATTTGTTAATTATGAAAATTTAAGTAGTTTCGATTGTATTTTGACGGAGTTTCCGTGTAATGAATTGTCGAAAGTATTCGGAGGTTTTGGTATTTATAATATTTCGGAAGATTTACACTCTCTTGTAAATTATTCCATTTTTGTTTGACGGTTTGGTCGTACATTTTAAACAATTTTGTATAAACATTTGTAAAGGCTGTTCACTATAAAATGAGCACTTTTAAAATCAACCTTAGAAAAATGTTACTGCCCTTACCTGCACATAGTTTGACGGCGCAGTGAGTTACATTCGCCCAGTAAAGTTGGTAACGATGGATTGGAAGTAGTTCCATGTCATAACGTCGAATAAAAAGTGTTTGGTAACCATTTTTGACAACTTACATTATTTCTTTCGCTTTCAATTTTTTTTTAATACATTGAAGTGTAAAAATGAGCCGATTTGTAAAATATTTTCTCTACTAATAATTTCACAGTTTTACTTGACGAAGACTGAATAAAGTGACGAGGCCCATGGCAATGTTAATTTTACATAACGCGGAAGAATACACAACGTGCATACAAGTAGATCTTGTGCAGGTCTTTCAAAAGTGCTAATTTAACCGTGAACAGCCTATAGGTAATTTTTATATAAAATACTATCTTAAGCCCTAAATATGTATATTTGAAACAAACAAATAAAAGGGTACAAAACTTTCACAAACCCTAAATACTATAGTCTCAGTTGCCACCTGACGGGGAAGGAGAAGGGAGAGGGGATTTTGTCCCTGCTTAGTGAAAATTAATTTCCCACTGAAGAAAGGAGAGACGAAGGTGCTGTCCCGTGTGTTGGAAAGCCAATCACTTTAGTCACGCGTCAATCAAATCATCCCGTTCGGTCCCGAATTAATACACTAGTTCGAGAGTGGCAATAGCGAAATATTTTGATTTGCGCTGTACTCGTGTTCGGCATGCTGCTCACAACCAGAGGTGCAGAAGATTTGGCGAATCAGATTACACACAAACGACGTCGAACACACCAAGCTCTTATTCCTTGCTGTGTACAGCGTAGGCTATAGATGTATTTCATTTGTAAATATAGTGTTAAAGACTGTTCACGGTAAAGTGAGCACTTTGGCAATCACCTTGAAAAAAAGTCACTACCCTTAATTGCGTATATTATAATGGGTGCACTGAGTGACATACGCCCAGTAAAGTTGGTAACGGATGGAAAATAGTTCCATAACTTAACATCGAATTACAAGTGTTATGTAACCGTTTGTGATTACATAAATTATTTATTTCGCTTTGTTTTTTTTTTTAATATATATCGAAGCGTTAAAAAGATCAGATTTGGGAAATATTTACTTTTCTAATAATTTCACAGTTTCACTCGACCGACATACGAGTAAAGTGATGAGGCCCATGACAATGTTAATTTTACATAAGGTGGAAGAATACACAACGTGCATACAAGTAGATCTTAAGCAGCGCTTTCAAAAGTGCTCATTTTACCGTGAACAGCCTTTACGTGTCGCTGTCCTTGGCCCGGAGCGAGCGAAGTGAAGGACAGAGCAGTGATATGATACCGGCTGGAAATTCAATGGAATGTTTTGAATGGCAGGCGAGCGATTAACCAAGAAGCGAGTTCCTGCTACACAAAACATCCCGCCGCGCGCTCCTAACCTTGACTGAATTTCTGCGTTTATCTGAAGAATGCTCTGGATTACCGACTTCGTTTCTCTCAGCGTGACTCGGGGTGCGTCGAACCTTCCAGATGGACAGGACGACTGATATAAAGATGCTACAGGCGTCCGAGCTGGGAGTTGTTGGGTGATGAGTGATAGATTGGCTGTAGTTTTAGCGATAGACGATGAGCGAGAGAAATCAGCGGCGAGAGAAGTGACCAGCGGAAGGAAAATCTGCGACTGCGAGCATCACAGCAGCGACGTGTGTTGCTGGCGGGCATGACTACTGCACTGGATGCGTGAGTAAAAGACGTTACGAATGAAGGCAACCGATAGTCTGAACATGTGTTAGTGATGAGTATGAGTTAATTGACTATAATCAAAATGAGACTTAGAGAAGGTTTTTAGAATTTAAATAGAAATTAAATATTGAGCCTATAGAGAAGTAAAAAATGTAATAGTGGAGATAGATAATTTAATGCTGTAAATAATAGCTGTGTGAATAAGTTAAAAATAGAATTTAGCCCTTTTATTTATATCATGGACTCCATGCCTCACTAACTCTGATGTGCCCCTTAGGCGTCCACATGACAATATCCACGATCGTGGACACGGGAAATGAACGGGTTGAACTGTAGTATAAACTGACGTACAATTTCTCAATTGTATGTGCATAAAACACACACAAACCCTAGTATGTAGTTTCAATGTCCGCACATTAAAACATCGTACTTTTAATACAATAAGACATAATAGTACCTGTATTTTGTAGCTGTCGTCTTTACAGGCCGTACATCAGTAGATGTGACCAATATAATATATGCCATTAGCAGCAGGGATTTTTTTCAAACGTTTCCAAATTTCTCTGGGATACTCTGGGAAACCTGCTTGCAGCTGTGGCCTTCTCTAGTTTTATTATCCCATCGGGCTATTCTGCCTTTGTAAGGCCTTTTCCATAATATCTCGTCCGCAGTCCAGTGGTTCGTGGACGCATGTCCCAAATACGCGTCTACAATTACAATGTCCGAAGCCAACCTTTCTGGCACTGCGACAGAGTGCACTAAATGCGCAGAGTCAATTAATCGTACGCGATTACTCAAATATGCACATTTATAGCTTATTCTATAATTGTTTAATTGGAGTTATGCAGGTAAGTAATTTTTAATTATATTTTACTTTAAATTTATTTGGATATCGTTTTACGTGAGTCAGTACATTTTTCTGTATTTATTAAAATGTCGTATTCCCAGCTGCCAGATTGACTATTATGCTTTTGTACACGTGGGGTTTTTTTCCCTACCTTCACGCTTCGTTAATAATTAATTATTATTTTCTTTTGCCGTTAGCGTGCGATAAAACAAACAACTTCGTACACGTCCTCGCGCGTCCGAGGACTAAAGTTAAAGTTAGCGAATGACCTTGGGACATTGGGTTCGCGAGCTGCGACGTAAGAGGTCACGTGCACCAATCAGCACTTATGCATATCCGCGGACCAGCTATTGTGGACAAGCCCTAACCGACGCTCTATTAACGTTATGAGAGACCTTGTTATAGGAACAAGCCATGTGCGATGAGTAATCCGCCTCAGTCAGTCAAGTCTTCTAACCGCGACCTGGGCAGATATGAATCACGTGAACATGACCTGGAGATGCGGACCGCGATAGCTACGGCGCAGCAATGTATTGCAGTATAGGCTGTCCACGATAAAGTGAGAACTTTTTAAGGCTCTCCCAACAAGTAATAACCACTAATATGTTTTATTGCACTCTCAGACATTAACTTTTGAAAGTGGCAAAATTATACACCGTATTTATTAGCTACACGACAATACTGATATTAAAAAGTGGCTTAAACATAAAAAATAGCTTAAAAGAAAAATTTGGAAGGGCCTTAAAAAGTGCTCACTTTACCGTGAACGGCCTACAATTATGAGTGCGAGACTTGACTGCGAGCGGCGCTAAACACTGCTACAACCGACGTCCCGTGTGCTAGCTTAACCGCCTGCTGGCCCTACCTACACTGCACGACGCAATATCGAACGAAGTTTAGGTTTTCTAGAATTGGAAATACGCTAGAGAGTTGTGTGCTACTGGGCTACGTAATTAAAATAGACCTTTCACCTTGACTGGAGCTGTGATGTACACGAGAAAAGATATACGTTTTCGTGTCGTTCATCGGAGCCCGAGTCGCGACAGACCGTCACGCTGTAAGGCAGCTGTTAACCTGAGCGTCCCGGAAAACATGGTTCATTGACTTGCCACCTTGGGCGCTAGTGTATCGGTAGTGGTGTGTGCCAGCGTGTAGTGCGCGTTATAGATGGTGCCACAAGCAGCTTACTTCTGGGAAACTAACGACTTCTGGAAGGTGCGGAGGCTCAACATTGGTCGAAATTAAAAATTGACTGTTTGTCCCTAATGTAGTGGGGTGTTTCCCCGCCCAAGCTTGTTCTATAAATTAACCCAGCCGTTGACTGTTCCCCAGAGACTCGGCTGCTGGTTTCCAGACGCGTATTAAATTAAGTATTTCTTATTATGTTGTGGGGCCCATATTGGCCAGGTTAAAAGTAGAAAAAATTGACTTTTTGCCCGTCCATGTAGCTATTAGAAATTATCCTGGTAGGCCTAGACAAATGATTGGAGATGGCTATTCAATTTATTAAAAATTAGTAACAAAAGGCTGTTAAAAGTGGATAAACGTTTACCTCATACAAGCTCAAGGCTGCCGCCGACCTGTAATTTTTTTTCTTCCACTTTTGAGGCCAAGAAGCGCGGGGCGTTAAGGGCGACAATGCCATGCGTATCAAGTGTACCCTCGCCTCTACGCTCAAGATTCTTGAATCGGGGCGTGCGGCGTTTCTTGTGCCGCCCGTCCGTACCTATGCGACTTTTAAGCTGTCACCCTATCATTTTGTTTTTGAAGAGTTCATAGCAAAGTTCAATACATAGCCTTTTACTAGTTTCGCAAGGATTCGCCCCAGAATGTTTTTTAACTGCAACAGTCTGAAAATGTCGTTTTTGTCAATGTTGAAGACACTTCAAAATAGTGTTGGCAATAAACTTGATGTGTAGAAAGTTGCATTCCGCCCTAGTTTGAAGTATTTTGTTTCCTTTTTCGTAGCATGCTCTATCCATTCTCGGTAGCAGCTTTCATTACTGGGAATTTGTTGTGTCGCCGACCACAAGCACGTGCGTCATGAGCAAATACTAATCACTTGTTCGAACCGCGCCTATTTCTCTTTCACGTTACAAATGCTTGTATTCACTTTATAAAAGGATTTCAAATGTAGGGACTTGTGTACGTTTCGTGTTAAATATACTAACACAAGAAATTCCTGCCTTTTTTGTAAAGTCTTTTCTCATTTTGTGTTTTTCAACACGTGGTTAAAGTCTAGACCGAACTGCCGCGTCTGCCATATTGAATCACAAGGAAAAGGTATATACTAGTTTCAGTTGATAGCTTTCATCATTACAAGTCCTCCAGAAAACATTTTTAGTTACAGGCATATTATTCGAAGGTTGATTTTCGAACGCTGAACTACCTGTAAGTGTGCGAAATATTTTTTTACAGTTTTACAGTTAAATTAAGCGGTGGATTAAATCCCCAATGGACAAGCATCGTGACATCCAGGGGCGTATCCAGGGGGGTGGGGCTGAGGGGGCTGCATCCCCCCCCCGAATTGAGACACATTTTTATAAACCCTATTATCAAAATGTCAATCATTATATTTATATATTTGTTATTACCCACATGAGACACATTTTTTACATCCTATATTAAAATGGCAATCATATTTATTTGTTTGTTACTAACCACGCATATGATTACATGATATACATTAAAACTTCGTGTACTACTAGTGACAATACTAATACTCCACAACCTCCTCCCCCCCCCCCCCAAAAAAAAAAAATTCTGGATACGCCCCTGGTGACATCGTCCTGTCTGACGAATTTTCTGACGACACTAAGTATAGAATTGGCTGAAGATTCTTGTGAAAATCTATTATTATAGTGCATTTCATGATAGCGATTCGTAAGGGGAGAAAAAATGTATTGAAAAAAAAAAAAAAGAACTAAAGTATGGTTTCCGAGTAACAAAAGTAGACACAAAAATGTTGCGGAGCTTCGTCATGGGTACCTACGTGATTGTTTATATGAACACGATTTTACAAATAATCTTGCCATGTTCTAATGTAATTAGAATATATCTATTCAATTCGAACTAAATATTGTTTGTTATTTTTTTAAATGCTTGAGTTTTCTGAGAAACAGAGCGGAAGTAAACATTCACAACACTGCTAATGCTTGGCAGTGTTCGCAGATGACGAGAGAATCAGCGAACCTCGCATCTGTCTGTGTGTGGAGATAGGGGACCGGGTCGCCCGGACAGGCGCATGCCATTATCGCATCTGCGCATCCCCGCTGCATGCGAAGGTCATGCCCGGCAGGACATGTGTTCGGCGTGCCATGCCCCGCCTGTGGTGTTCTGCGAGGCGATAAGACCACGGGGGTCGCCCCCGCCCCCTGCACCACACGTTCTTCTTGGGGGAGGCTCCACTTGTGGCTTACGCAACCCGCAATGACAACATGCGTCCGCGGTGATCATCAACGTTACAGGCTGTTCACGGTCAAACGAGCACTTTCAAAAGCTCTGCTTTATATCTACTTGTATGCACGTTGTGTATTCCTCCGCGTTAGGTAAAATTAACATTGCAACGAGCTTCAATGTGTTATTCTTGCGTCGGTCAAGTTAAAGTGTGAAATTATTAAGAAAGTTAATAATATATCAATCTGCTCATTTTTGCACTTCGTTGGAAAAAAATATCGAAAGCGAGAGAAATAATTTAAGTTATCACAAACGGTTACCTAACACTGTTTATTCGACGTTAAGATATTGAACTGCTTTCCGCCCATCGTTACCAACTTTACTGAGCTCATGTCACTCGGCGGCGCCGTTAAAATATAGGCAGACGGAGGCAGTAACTTTTTTCCGAGGTATATTACAAAAGTGCTCACTTTATCGCGAACAGCATTTACTGACAAATTTCCCGTGGATGACCGGGGAGGACAAGTTACGTGAATGAAGCCGCTGCTTAACAGGGTTGCCTGCTAAACAAAATTCAGCACAAGATCGCATGCGGCCATAAGCAAGCACTGCGGTGGCAATGGGAAACTGCACGAGCAAGCTTTGTGCGCGTTCCGTTTCTTCGGAGATTTTAAGCCGCGACTTTAGCGTTATAATACGTCGATCTGTTCTGGGAACATACAGCATTGCCGCTGTAGTCAGAAAACATGTTTCGTAGAAGAAGAAATATCAACAGAAGACTACTGAATTTGGCACTTTTCAGCGACAAAATGTATATTTCAGTAGACGAATTTGTAGATTGACAACAAACTATCGATTTTCATTTTTGTCTTGAAAAATGTTCGCATAGTTATATTCCATAATTAAAAGAAAATTAGAATAGACAGAAGTACTTACAAAGAGACATTTGGATTCTTGATGGAGTAGGTGTAAGCGGGATAGATACCGAAGGCTTAGGAAATGGGAGGACGTTCCATATCTTGAATTTTGGGACGTCAGTTCCATTTTTTTTTTTGGCATTATGGATCCCGTGTCCGTATATTAACTGCACACTTCCGTAAAAAAATATTTTTGAAAACGAGATGTTTCTAATAGATTACGGCTTCCAAATGACGGCACACGCGCCTAAAAGTGGAGGTGATGGATTGGTTTATTGCGAATAGCAGAGGAAATATTTTATAATATATCAGCATGTATGGATTAAACGAAGATAGACATTTAATGAAAGCACTTCTTTTTTTTTTTTTACACGAAAGTAACTCGTGGAAATAAAGGAGACTGCTGCCCTGTTTGCTGCTTTCCAGGCGTTCAAATTTATTAAAAAAAATGACGTCTCGTGTTATTGCGCTAGATAACGAACGTTTACGAGAAATGGGAGCGTAATATTTAACCTCATCTCAAAAATGGTTTCCCAATTGTTTTGTTTACAGAGTGGATGATCTGCTTAGCGTTTATAATAATTCAACTCCCTCGAAGTATAAATAGTAGTCAATAATTCTTAGGAAACATTATTTGCTTTTGGTGGGAAAATACTTGTTGGACGATTCTGTAATAATAAATTAGCGATGGTTTTCT